>JAQJVL010000001.1:7331710-7931710 GCA_035578905.1 Stictocephala bisonia
CAGCATTATGAGAGAGATGGATACATGGATACAGCTAGCAAAATTCTTCAAAATTAATCAAATAATAAGTAAATCTGATAATAAGACTTAAGCAATATGAGGAACCATAAAAGACAATATGAACAAAAACAATACAAAGTAAGAACTCTGCCTTGAAAATGACAAAGGGGAGTTAATTAAAGATCCACAGCTGGTTGCATAGAATACATTTTTATTTTTACTAACATAGCAAAAGTCAGTTAGTAAGACCACAATAAGATTAAAAATAGTGTTGTTGACTCAACCTTTCTTAACCCGACTGCTATAACAGAGGTTTAGTGCTATCCATGATCTGAAAACAAATCTACACAGTAGTTTTGTAATATATTCTCCACCCCTTTAATTCACCTCATATTCTTCTTACTAGGAAATAGAGTTTTCCCACATATAATAAACATCTCCGTTCTAAAACCTACTCACAAGAAAGGGAGTGAGAGGCTGTGTGGAAATTTCAGACCTATAACGCTTGTCTTAACAATATCTAACATTTGTGAGATGGTAGTTTTAAAAAGACTGACAGAATTTATCTACAAGAATAACATCCTATTCAAAAATAAATTTAGGTTCGTAAAAGGGAATGATAGTACTGATGAAATATAGTATCAGTGGAATCATAAAAGATCTTGACAGTAAAAGCTATTGCCTTGTGGACATTTTTGACCTGAGTAAGACCTTTACTACAGTAAATTGTGAATAACTGTTAAAAAAACTACATTTTTGAAGAAATTAGTGCCTTAGATTTGAAATGGATAAACTCGATACATAACAGATCGCATGCATTATGTATAGAAGATGCTGGATGTGGATTACTTGGGCCACCACACACGTCCGTACGCTTCGTCATTGCAGGAGTCTGCAGAGTTCTGTCATGGGGCCTATACTGTTTTTAATGTTTATTAATAGGATATACAGATGTATTGAAACCAGCAAAATCTGCTATTTGCGTTCAACACATTATTTTCGGTGCCAGTATAACTAGTATTTTTTAAAGTCAACAGTTCGCTTCAGTGGTTTGACTCCAACTTAATTTCATTAAATGTTAACAAAACAAAACTTCTTATTTTTACTATCAGAGACAGGTATAGTGACAGTCAAGATAATTGTTAGATGATTTTTTTAGAAACCACAGATCATGTCAATTTTCTTGGTATATTACTGGATAAAACCCAAATTTCTGCATAGGTCATACATATAATTGTATTGTACATGTATTGTACATATAATTGTATTGTTTTTGTTCATATTGTCTTTTATGGTTCCTCATATTGCTTAAGTCTTATTATTCCGAATGTAGGAAAATGCATGAATATTCGTCCTGTGGAGATGGCAACATTTGTTGATTAATCAGTTCTGCTGACTGCCTACTATGGAGTCCTGTATCCGTATATGTTATACTATGCTGTCCCATTTTAGGTGCAAGATAGCAATAGGACAATGTTACTTTTCAAGATGCAAAAAACGGGCTGATTGGGCTATGTCCGGTCTATATAAACACCAATATTACAGAGGAACATTTATTTCTTCATGATTCCTCAATTTCCCTTATATTTATATACTAAAACATTAGTACATGTTAAGTACAATATGAATATATTTTCTTCAAATAAGACACACTTATTAATATGTTATTATAATAAACTGAATACAAATATTTTATCACACCCCTTTTTCTGTAATGGAATATATTCAATTATCTTCCAAACTAGTTGAAGTTGGCATCGAACTCACTAAATTTAAATAAAAAGTGAAAGGATTTTCTTTTGGTCAAGTCGTACTAAAGTGACCGCGAGTCGATTACTGACGGTTCTCTGATTTTTCGTTAGACTAAACTTAGAATTAACACACATACTTTATACCTGTTATTGACGTAGCCAATGCAACAATTTTTGTTTAGCTGCTATTACAATCTTTTAAGTCATAAAAGACTTATTTATGAATTGACTCTGAGCAGATCGACCAATTATCAGGTACACTAAAAAGGGAGAACATTTTCTGATCTTTTTAACTCTGCTTTAAAAATATGATACATTCCACTTACCTCACTAAATTTAAGATAATTAACATGTATATAAACATTGTTGGATATCTTCCACGTTACCTGGCAATGAGTCCATTCCACATATGGAGTCGATAACGTTGTAAGTTGAAAGATCCAAGCCTTCACTGCCACCTAATTGGACGAAATCTGGCATTCCTCTCTTGTCGCACTGCACACATAGAATAACATAGAAGAAGTTCTGAGTTGTAATTTTAACTATTCTACTTTTAAATGTAGGACTGAAAAATAAAATTAAAATGTTATTGTTACAAAGTTAGGGAAACATCGTGTACTGAAACTATGATTAACAGAATTACAACGAAAACAAAGTTATATCAGCGATTGTACTTTATTTCCACCCACCAAAGTCCCAACCCACCCTATAAACCATTGATGGCTTTAATTAAGTCTTCATCGGTGACCATGCTAAAATAATTGATGATGCAGCTCCATTACAACCCCACCAACTACCGGCAACTGACCACACCGTTCCTCTTCCTCCACATTACTGTTAGCCCAGTCAATAAAGGGCAAAAACGAAGCAAACGTCCCCTAAATTCCCCCCGGTACTTATCTCACTAGCCCCTTTTAAGTCCCCCTTGCAAGCGTTTACAATATCACTCGTATCTCCGTAACCATAGGTCGTATTCGTTCAATCCTTTTTGTTTTGTTCCTCATATTACAGTGTATAAAGAAGATTATATAATATTTTTCGTTAATATTAACAGTTTATTAAATATTTTGGATATTTGAGAAATTTTAAATTTGCTTTTAAACATTTTATTTTATACAAAGGTTGTCTTCTACAATTCGATTAAATAGTTCGATTAAAAGTTAAAGTCTAACTCTTAAGCGTTATTTTGATGTGCATCATTCTAAACCTTCGTCAACGGGAACATTTGGGAAGCGCGCACGCCGTAATTCACTCGTTGACACGGCGACAGATTGTTATTTCTGCTTGTTACTAATTTCTTCCGACAGTTTCCCTTCATTGACTGGGCTATACAGTCTGTTTATAACTGCTTTAGTTTTGGTGTGAGCGGTGGTGGGGTGAACACTGTTGCCACATTGTCGCCGGGAGTGGAACCTACCACTCTTAACGGCGATCAGCTGGTTCGTCACGTACCACTCTTAACGGTGGTCAGCTGGTTCGTCACGTACCACACTCTTAACGGTGATCAGCTCTTAACGGCGGTCAGCTCTTAACGGCGGTTAGCTGGTTCGTCACGTACCACACTCTTAACGGTGATCAGCTCTTAACGGCGGTCAGCTCTTAACGGCGGTTAGCTGGTTCGTCACGTACCACACTCTTAACGGTGTTCAGCTCGTAACGGCGGTCAGCTCTTAACGGTGGTCAGCTCTGTAATGGCGGTTAGCTGGTTCGTCACGTACCACACTCTTAACGGTGATCAGCTCTTAACGGCGGTCAGCTCTTAACGGCGGTCAGCTGGTTCGTCACGTACCACACTCTTAATAGCGATCAGCTCTTAACGGCGGTCAGCTCTTAATGGTGGTCAGCTCTTAACGGCGGTCAGCTCTTAACGGTGGTTAGCTCTTAACGGTGGTCAGCTCTTAAGAGCGGTCAGCTCTTAACGGCGGTCAGCTGGCTCGTCGCGTACCACACTCTTAATAGCGATCAGCTCTTAACGGCGGTCAGCTCTTAACGGCGGTCAGCTGGTTCGTCACGTACCACACTCTTAATAGCGATCAGCTCTTAACGGCGGTCAGCTCTTAATGGTGGTCAGCTCTTAACGGCGGTCAGCTCTTAACGGCGGTTAGCTCTTAACGGTGGTCAGCTCTTAAGAGCGGTCAGCTCTTAACGGCGGTCAGCTGGCTCGTCGCGAACCACTCGCGATTACGAGTTGTTCCAATTCCAATATGATTTATATCTCATAATAGTAATGTTATATGTGGAACAGCACTGTGAGTTAACGATTTGTCGGAAAATTATGATTTTTACATAATTTGAAAGAGCATCACGTATTTACTGGATTCACTTTATAAAATTCCGATTGTTTAAATTTGCACTTTTCTAAAAATCATAAACTAAAACTCGTTATTTTTCATTTAATCACAAATTAGTATTTTTTTAAATAAAAAATATAAGCTTTACGCTTTTTCAAATGATGTAAAATCGTAATTTTCCGACAAATCGTTTTAAGTCGTAGTTCTATACCGCATTTTACATTTCCCTTTTGAGATATAAATCCAATATGGCGCCTACCTCTGCAGACTCTTAACAAAGCGCAAATAAATTAATAAATATAAAAATTGCAAAAATAATTTGGCGAATAAGATTAATAATTCAAATATTAATTCTCAAATTATTTTCAGACTAATAATTGGAGATCTATAAACACAACTGGGAACAAAGTCAGTTTGCAGTAAGTGATTTGTAATGGGATATTCATTCGTACACTCTTCAACTCACAAACGGAACTGAAGGCTGTACCGATGTTACTGTAGGCTGTTGACGACGTGACTTATCAAGAGACACTGAATCAGAACTTGTCAATGTTCTGTAAATGTGGCAACGCCGGCGAAAATCACCGCTGATCATTGGCTGAGCGAATTCTCAGGTAGCCGACGAAAAGCGCCCCTCATTACTAAAGCAATTAAAAACAGACTAAAACAAAGGAATCGATTTCTACGACAGCTAGGAACACGACTACTGCACACCCTTTTCCATCCCTACTAGCGTTTAACAACTAAACCCTGTTAACCTCAATATTTCTACGACAGCTAGGAACACGACTACTGCCACCCTTTTCTACGACAGCTAGGAACACGACTACTGCACACCCTTTTCTACGACAGCTAGGAACACGACTACTGCACACCCTTTTCTACGACAGCTAGGAACACGACTACTGCACACCCTTTTCCATCCCTACTAGCGTTTAACAACTAAACCCTGTTAACCTCAATATTTCTACGACAGCTAGGAACACGACTACTGCCACCCTTTTCTACGACAGCTAGGAACACGACTACTGCACACCCTTTTCTACGACAGCTAGGAACACGACTACTGCACACCCTTTTCCATCCCTACTAGCGTTTAACAACTAAACCCTGTTAACCTCAATATTTCTACGACAGCTAGGAACACGACTACTGCACACCCTTTTCCATCCCTACTAGCGTTTAACAACTAAACCCTGTTAACCTCAATATTTCTACGACAGCTAGGAACACGACTACTGCACACCCTTTTCCATCCCTACTAGCGTTTAACAACTAAATCCTGTTAACCTCAATATTTCTACGACAGCTAGGAACACGACTACTGCACACCCTTTTCCATCCCTACTAGCGTTTAACAACTAAACCCTGTTAACCTCAATATTTTTTAATTCAGTAATTTTTTTGTTTATTTATTTATTATTTCATTTGAAAATCCCCTTAGCTTTCGGCTGTATCTTATCACCCCATTAAACTGTCTCTTGTAGTCCCTATTGGTTGTTCGAATCAAATATTTCAATGTATTTATATATTTTAATATCTGGAAGACAGTAATTGAAGGACATTTTTAAAATTTTCAAAAACGTGTTCTTTTTTGCTAATTGATGCAACAAGTTTTAATAAAATCCATAGTTTAATTTTCTAAATGTCGACTTGATCTTTAATTGTAAATATGAAACGTAGGGGGTCCCACCCGATTTTGACGATTTTTTTGACTAGTCAATACAAACACCTCGAACTCAGATTCACAGAGATTTTCCTGCTGAAATAGACACATTTTTCAACAAAATTGAAAAAAAGGGCTAAGTTAGAATAGGTTAATCATAACCTAACTTAACATAACTTACATTTTTTGTTGAATATATCATTTATTATTCGTAATATGATGTTATATTCATGTTTAGGTGAAAAAACTACATAATATTATTGTAATACAGATAGTTTTTGGTGTCAAAATATTTGTTTGTATTGTTATGCATGTCTCAACAACAATAGAAACAATCATATGGTCTGAACAAGACTTATTACAACATAAATCTCCCTAGTGTAGGCTTTATCGTATGAAAACAACTTATGGCTACATATAATACTTTTACATAATGTTCGGTACTTTTTTCTTAATAACAATAAATTTGATAATAATAAATAATTTTTCTTCTTTCGTATTTATATTGATGACACACACTAACACGATATTATTTTTTAGGTCAATACTAGATAGCAGCTTACTCGAACTAACTACAAAATCGTCTACGTTCTCATTAGGTAGCCTATACACATGCATTATTTACTATTGTTTGTTATGACAAGTTACAATTAGTAGGCAAGATGCCCCCAAGAAAGTTCGTAAGAAAAGATTGCTTAAGGGTGTACGTCCAGGCACCTAGTTTAGTGCTCTCATGAATTAATTTAGTTCTAGATCTAATCGCAACTGTTGCTAAGAGTAGTAAAGATCCTGACTCACTAACCAACAAGTAATGCATTCCCCTCCCCTCTCTACCCCTCATAGCTTCCGCCTGCCCTGATCCGTAAATTCGATAGAAGGACATAACTCCATCATTTATAGTAAGCTCTATCAATGAATTTTATATATATTATCAATGTACTTTTTTAGTAAAAGATGATTGTACAAATTTCAACTCAAAATTTGAACAAATATCATTTATAGAAAAAATGATTGGTAACACTTAAAAAATATATATATTTTATTAGATTTACTACATACTAGGTTGGTTAGTACCTTTTGTCCACTATATTCTCAATGTGTTAATAAAATATATCACACGTTTTTTTTATGAGTTTTGCACCAAAAAGGCCAATTTAGTCACTTTGGGCAGTCATATCTCCATAAAGATATTTTTTGCAATTTTTTCCCATAACACATTTATTACTTAACAAATTACAATTTTATTCAAAATAATTTCAAAAATAATTTTCGATCGAACACCGTTAATAGAGGTGAAGAACTACTACATACGTACCTTATGAATAGTGCCGGTCTCTACCTCTTCATTCCTCTTGGAAAATGCTGTGCCAAAACCGACGCCAAGCTGAAGCACGCGAACTTGAGCTGGATATACAGCAGTTAAGCTGCAGTTGACGTGCTTTCCGTAGTTACGCAAGGTGTATACGTCTGATGTGCTCTCTATAAGAATGTTGCAAGCTGCAAAAACACGATATATGTTGTTATTGAAACTACTGATAGTTGGAGACTTGAATGGACGCGGATTCATCTTGCTTACAGCCATGCGTCACATGTAGTATCTAAAATAATGAAGGCGTTTTTATGTTTATTACTATGATTAACATAATGTGACCTTACGAATTTATGTAGTTCACATTTAAAATTAAACACAAACTAATATTTTACAGTTTTGGATATTTTATAAACGTAAAAAAAGTTTTATTTTGAAGTTAAATAAAGCACTTTATGTGTATTTCAACTGTAAACCCTTGTTGTATGTTTATGTGGAACTGAAATGTTCACGTAATTTTCTTGATAAACACAGCAAGTTATTCTTAAGTAATATTATAATATTAAATTGTTTTGCTAACATGACGTGTTCTTTAATATAGTAGACTACGGAGTTTTTTCACGACACGATATAATAATATAGATGCGGTCATTCAAGTCTGTAACTCTATACAGTTAACGTGGTTATCATTATTGGGGGAGGGGGGGGCTTCAACTGGCCAATGACACCGTCCAGTTGAACTCTTAACTCATCCAAAACAGCATTGATGCTTTCATTCCACTCTCAATACAGATCGCGGACTTTAGCTCTGCGCGTGGCCTTGACTGCGTGGTGATAGGCGGGAGGGGTAGCGGGGTAGTGTTATGCGCTCTGTCCTGAAAACACTGACTCACCTGCAACAACCTCCTTACTGAGAATCGTAATGAAAATAACAACTAACCCTACCTACTTCCTGGCTAAAATCAGTCTTTTCTGTGACAGTGATGAGTGTGGTTGTCAGTTGAGCCTAGTTATTTGTTCAACCAGTGCGTGCGGTTTACACCGATTATTATAATATAGCCGTAGTTACCGAGTATTTTAATTGTGATATATTTTGTTAGTTGTAGTATTTGTTAATTTTCCACAATGACTGATGAGTTCAAGTCGCTAGTCAAGAATAGAGTAATTCATAGTCAGGGCCGCGAAATTATCAGTAACGTGTTTAAATTTATGAAGGAAGAGGCAGACCGAAAAACTTTAAATATTCCGTTGGCAAAGGCTCGTCAAAGAACAGCAGCAGCTACGGGGGTATCAGAGCGAGTTGTAACTCAAATAAACAGTGAGTTTACAAAATTGCATGTTAGTGGTCAGTGCGAGGCAAGTTTTACTACGCCAAACAAAAACCGACAACGACGTAAAACAGTAACCTATTTAGATGACTTCGATAAATGTGTAGTGAGAAGACTTGTGTACAATTTTCATATAGAAGAACATAGAATACCAACTGTAAAATTATTGAGGGAGGCGCTAAAAGAAAAAATAAACTTTCAGAATTGTGATAAAAGTTTGAGACGCATATCAAAGGATTTAGGGTTTACTTGGAGAAAGACAGCAAACAATAGAAAGTTGTTAATTGAAAAACCAGAAATCCGAGAAAAACGGATAACATATTTGAGAGCGTTGAAAAGCTATAGGGAGCAAGGACGTCCAATAATTTATTTAGACGAGTCTTACATACTATCTTCTCACGTTTCTAATAAAACTTGGTCATATGACTCAAATAAAGGGTTACACGTTCCAATTTCTAAGGGTGAAAGATTGACAATTATCCATGCGGGCGGAGAGAAATGGTTCGTGCCTAACGCTTTTACCTGCTGGAAAGCGAGCAACCATAGTGGAGACTACCACGATAACGCGAATGGGAAAATATTTATGAAATGGATGAAGGACAACGTATTGCCCGTCGATAATGCGCCCTGACATAACATTCTAATTGAAAAGGCTCCTACTTCAAAAAGTAAGAAACATAATATGAAGGCAGGGCTTTTAAAAAACGGAATACCATTCAGCGACGATATGTTTTTACCTAAACTGTACAAACTTGTGCAGCTACATAAACCAAGGTATTTCCGATATGCCTTGGATGAAACTGTCAAACTTGAGGGTCATGACATCTTACGACTCCCACCCTACCACCCAGATCTCAATCCGATTGAGTTAATTTGGGCCGAAGTCAAAAGTTATGTAGCCAAGAGAAATACGTCATGTACTATATCTCAAGCTAAAACTCTCTGCGAAGAAAAAATATCAAGAATGGGTGCAGAAGAATGGATAGGAAAGTGCAAGCACGTGGAGAAGATAGAAAAAGACTATGCAGCGGCAGAACCCCAGATAGACAATGTTATAGAATCCTTTGTTATATCAGTTGGAAATGAATCTGATACAGACAGTGACGGTCTTTCAGAGGAGGAGGAAGAGTTAAGTGGGATTGAAGAACTCTAATGAAGTACAATGATTGTAAGTCACATTCATATATCATTATAATTTTCATATTATGTTATATTCATATTCATTATATATTCATTATAAGAAAGTACTTATAAGTTACTCAACTTTTTACTAACTATTTACAAAAATAAAATGCCTAAGTAATATTATTGCAGTCGTTTTAAATGAAGTAGACAAAGAAGCAGGAATTATAGCAATAATAATAATGTGTTTCTTGTGTTTGTAAAATTTAAATACTTTCCGACCTACTATAAAAATACAGTTACAACAATACATTTAATGTTTTCAATTTATAATACTTTTTCCCATACATGTTTAGCTGTCAAAGAGTAAAGTGTAACCGATATAGAACCTAGGAAGAAGTTTTGGCGCCTTCATTTCAGCGGCGAGCGCGTGAACGCAACCCGTAAAACATATTGTGATTGTTTGTTGAATGGGTAGTAGTTTGTTTCCGCGCGCAGAGCTAAAGTCCTCGATGTGTACATGGGACTGAACAAGGTTAGTCCAGAGCTAGCCTGAGTTTACTCACACAGTCTGGGGTATATTAAACAAACATAAACAATGATTTAGATATTTGAAGAACATGGAGTTTCACTAACAAAATGACTGTTAACGTAAATAAATCAAAATATATTAATTTTCATCTTACAGGCAAGTATTTACAGCATCTAAAGAATGCAGTAAATTAATTTTTCTTTTACGAAAACTCCATTAAATACAATAAAAATTAGGATACCTTTAGATTTATTGTAAAACTAGCTAAAAATTATTGTTGTGTAAAATTGATGAACCTAACAGCTATCAAGATAATTTGATTTAAAATATTTAAATGACCACCATTTAAAAATAGCTATAAATAACTAAGTGGGTATTTTTGTACTAGAGTTAATTTAAAGAGCTGTGCAAAATTTCAAGTAATTCAGTAAAACTGTTTTTGAGTTATTCATTGTTTTGTAAATCTTCATGTTTCATAAATAAAAATGTATGGATTTTTATTTATACTATGGCAGTAATGTACATATAGCATAGCAACCTCTATGTTGGCTTAAGGCCACACAATTTTGCATCCGTATCCGCTTTGCTTTGAATAAATTCTAACATCTAATACATTCTCGCAAATATAAATTTAAAATATATTCACAGGGTGTAACTAACAAGGTGTCCTGGCTATATATTTTCGGGTTTTACCCCTAATTTACAGCAGAAAACGAAAAATAAAGTTTTATCAAATTCCACTCCGTTTAGAGTCCGTCTGTCTTAATGTGGTTAAAAAAAAAAAATTAATAACTCAAGAACAGTTTGACCGACTGACTTGAAAATGTTCACACTTTCTTAAATTAACACACTAGACATTATAAAACTATTCATTGAGTTATCTTTAGCCATTCCAAATGGCGTTATTTAAAACTTTTAAATACAAAATTTAAAATTGTTAGGTTCATTAATTTTACTTACAACAAATAATTTGTAGCTAATTTCATTAAAACGTATTAGTACCTTAATTCTTTTTGTATATCTATTTTTAGTGGAGGTTTGGTAAAAAATGTACATTATTTTACTGCAACGATTTACAGTATTCAAAGAAAGCAGTAAATACATTTTTTACCAAACCTCCACTAATAGGCTTACATTAAATAATAAGATTGCAATATATTTTTAATAAAACTAGCAAAAAGTATTGTTGTTGTATAAAATTGATGGACCTAACAGCTATCAAGATAATTTGATTTAAAATATTTAAATGACCACCATTTTAAAATGGCTATAGATAGGTAAATGTGTATTTTTGTACTAGAGTTAATTTAAAGAGCTGTGCAAAATTTCAAATAATTCGGTAAAACTGTTCTTGAGTTATTCGTTGTTTTGGAAAACACATACAGACAGACACTGAACGGAGCTGAATCCGATAAAACTTTATTCTTCATTTTCTGCTGTAAATTAGGCGTAGAATCCAAAAATATATAGCCAGGACACATTTTTAGTTATATCCTGTATACATAGTAATATGCTAACAAAAAAGTGATGACAAGTTACAGCAATGAGCTCACGTGTGGGATTGCGGATATGACGGACGTGGAAGCTGAAGCCTCTGCCACGCTTGGTCACGAGGTACTGGATCAGCGCCGCGTTCTGCGATGACAGGAACACTCTCTTGGGGGCCTGCACTCCGCAGAACTCCTCAAATCGCTGGTTGAGTGGCTTGGGGTGGTCTTCCACACTTGGGAAGAACTGGCCATTCATCTCCCAGCCGTCCACGAACTGTCAACATTATAATAATGTACAAAATAGTATCGATATCATGTCTTTCTTCGTTAGTACCAACACATGTCATGTCTCATAATAAAGTACAACACATGTTATGATTGTTCATCTCACAGCCATTCATGAACTATCAACATTACATTACCAGTTTTACATTTTTTCTTAAGAAACATATTTTCTTCTTATTTCTTAATACTGCGATTGTTTATTTAGTGACTTTAGGGATTCACCAGCCAACTGTATGTGTTCCCGCCGTCGTTCCTTCTAACCCATCACATCAGCCAGCAGCCTCACCTTCTAATACTGCACAGTGCACGCGCCTTTATGTTTATTTTCTAATTTATAATCATCTCGGAATTTGGCCGTGCCATATGACCATTGCTGTATTCCTGTTCATTTTAAAAATATCTCATTTAAATCAGGTTGTTCTCCTAGATACAAAATTTGTACAGCCTAGAAGAAGAAACTCTACTTTAGTAGCGCAATCGAGTCACAGTTACTGGACCTTTAACATTTACAGTACAAGTAAATGTCACACAACACAAATTTATTACAATATAAGCACAAAATGCACAAATACATTACAATACAAGTACAAAATGCACAAATATTATATGGTGATCGATTTCAGTGAACCACGCTCACCTTCCTCGGACCAGAGGGATTCACAAAAGAAATTATGCATTTTGTACTTTTATTGTAATATATTTGTGCATTTTGTGCTTATATTGTAATAAATTTATGTTGTGTGACGTTCACTTATATTGTATATGTACCAAAACGTATTGTGCTAATTAAAAAACTACTTTAACATTTCACAATGAAAACCACTAAACGGCTACTTTCTATAACCAAGTCTCCTTATTGCTGATCTACATCATAAGGAGATCCTCCGTGACAAATTTTAGCTTCATAGACTCTGACAATTTCTAAATAAAATGATCAGACAATGAAGAAGTAAGTCATAAAGGCAAGTTTTTTTACTCAGATTTTACCATTTCCTATGAACAGGCTGTGGCTGATTCAAATGATTTTTGTAATTTTCCGATTGAATTCAGTTTGTTCTCCTAGATAAAAATTGTTATAATCTAGACAAATCTTTAAGTCAATTAGTGAACGCAAAGTAGTTAAATTGTGCGTGAATCAGTGGTTCCTCGACATGTTTACACGTTCCTTTTAAGATTCCTGCAAGTCTACAGATTTTTGAGTTTCCGGTAAAATTGTCCTTATATATAATACGCGACTTATTTATTGTCAAACACATTTCCTCCCATAAGAAATAATTCTTGACTAATTTAAACGGTTGAGGTGTCAAAAGATTTGCCTCTTCATAGTTCTTCTTACAGAACTTACTTCTTCTTACAGACCTTCTTACAGAAGGTCATAAAGAAAAAAAATGTAATAAGGTTTTAATTCTTCGACATTTTCACTCTGAAGGTTATAGGAAGCCCTCAAAGTACGTTTTCCGGCCAACAAAATAACATGGGGAAAGATTTGAAATGAATCGAAAAGTAAATCAGCTGATCAAACGTAAATAATGATTTCCAAAAGGTTTAAACAACACTGATGGAATGTAAACAATGGTGTTTGTAATATTGAGGAGGTTAGATCTTCCATATTACCAGGGAAGGTTGTAAGCATGGTTTTATTCACATTCGATTGTAGGGCTCCACCCTACTGGATTTGAAGGTTTCAACGATATTCTAATGTAGTCATTTTATTTATTTAGTTAATTTTTATCTGTTAAACAAAAACTAACTAAATTAACACCTTTGAAATACGCTAAATAATCGTTACTGGGTGTATAATAATAAATACAGTAGGTAGCAACGCAAGTAATGTGAGTGAGATTCTATAAATAAACTTAATATTGTGATTTTACGTTATACAGTTCACCTACTATTATTTGTAGTCAAAACCACAGGCCGAGGCCCAATTCCACGGTGTAACGAGCGCAGCGAGTGACGGGGTTGGCGTGTGAAGCGTGCAGGGGTGTCCGCTAGTATTTTTTCTATTAGATATTAAGGCTTTTGATGTCACAAAAAACAACCATATAAGTCTATTTTTAGAGTGCGTAAAGTAGCCGTTTTGTGTCACACACACACACAAACTGAAAATCGACTTCTGCCTAAGTGTGAAAGAGGTGAGATAGAACAAAAATATATGGAAACAAAAATGTATATTGTTTTAAATTCGGTTCTGGAAACGACAATATTTTTGTGTTTTTCAAGAGGAACATTCGTTTTGCCACTACAGTTAACATAGGAAAATAATGTTTTTGACATTTCAAAATTTTCGGAACTTCAAAAACTTTTGTAAATTGACATAATCTGTATTGTGTTTGACAAACATTGTTTATATTATATGTGTCATAATTATTATTATTTAATTTATTCTAAAGTTAAATCATATTATAAAAGACTTATTTTAATTTTATAGATGCCATGCCAGCATTGTTATACGAGAAGTTGGAATGAATAGAATGGATATTCTCTAGGATATAGAATGTTCCACAAACTCACCCACACTGTAAAAACACTTCGAAACAAGGTACTCCCTCAATTTAGACTTCATTAATTTTGGTTGTTTTTATGAATTTAATAGAGTTCGGGAGTCTATTTAGAAAATGCAGCCCCATCTGTGATGGCAGCTAGTGGTACGCTTGAAGCCTATATTGGGCAACTCTGTAGTTTCCCGGCCTCTTGTGGGGTAGTTGTGAATATCACTGCCCTGTGTAAGAATACACTTGAAGCGACAAAATATCACAGTCTCAAGTATATACATGCAAGGCAGTGTTAAGATCTCTTCTTATTGGACATCAAAACATAAGACTAATCATCCAACAACTTTCAACCTCGAGGTTTAAATCGTTTTTGAAATCATGTTTCAACAGTATATAAAAGTGCATATACTGAATTCAATTCAAATATGTTTATTACTTGCGAAAAAATACAATTTATACGTGCAGTTTATATTTGTCTCTCTAGCTCAAGGCTAATTGAGAGAAAAACTATAATATTTTTTTACAATTATGAGTGTTACAATAATATGTGAAACATATATTTATAAATATTACTATAGTACATTTTTTGGGGGAACTTCCTTAAATCAGAAACAATATAACAATAAATCAGATAACAATAATTATAAAAATTTTAAATAAATAACGTATCAAACAGTGGGATAAATAACATTAGACTCTTATATATACAACATAATAACTCAATAAAATCTTTACAATCAACATAGTATAGAATATTAATATATTATTCAAGAATTCAATAAATATAGGAATATAAGTGAAATTTTAAATATATTTTGGTAGGTTTAAAAACTAGTTAATATCACAGAGAGGAGAGAAAAAGAGGCCGTATTCAACATTGCACTAAATGTGTGTTAAATTAGTCTGTGTTGAGTTAGTCTGTAGAGTAGTTCTACAGTTTGCAATGCATCTTGTAACTGCAACTGACAGGGCCAGCACACTGTCAGTCCCTCCCTTATTCCCCCAAATCCTCAATGATAAACGTAGTAATTATTACTACAGATGTATAAAGTTGTACATTAGTTGTAGTCTGTATATAACTGCCATTGAGGTGTTAACTGCGGCCACTATAAAGCAACCTCTATTTCTTTATTCCGTGATAATATTCACCAAAACATGGCCATTAAGACTACCGCTGCCACTGTGTCCAGCACTCAACGATTCCACCCAGAAGTTTGAAAGAATGAAGTTCAGTTAACATGATTGGAGTATGGAAATTTGGTAGGGATTATTTTGTGCTGAAGGTGTGTTGTGGGAAAGAAAAGGAGAGATGAAGAGAAACACAGGGATTAGAAAAGATTTGTAAATACAGGGGGAAAAATAAGATAAATCATCTCTTCTTTTTTTCTGAGTATACGGAGAGAACCATCTACCGCTAGTCAGAATCCAACTCAAAGAGGCTACACCAAAGGGAATGAACTTTCCAGCGTAATCGAGATAGCGTACCAAGAGCTTCGGGGGTGTCACCTTAAACCAACCATCCCAACCCAACGAAGAATTTCTAGAATATTCTGTTTAAGCCTGCTACCAAAGACAAAGACAGTTTCGGCCGAGACACCGAACTGTTCTGGGGCAGAAGATTGAGGGAGACATTCCCCAACAGCCCAAGGTGAACATCGACGCCAAGTGCTGCCTTGTTGGGGACGGGACGATTGGCACACATTTTTGGACCTTCTGCCCATGGCAGTATTGGCACAATCATTAGAGCGGAATAAGTAGGGTCAACTCGCCTGCTTGGAAAAGGCAGGATTGGCACAGTCGCTCGACCAGGTAGACGCCATCGAACGAGGGAAAACGGGAATTTTATTATTCCCGTCAACTCTGCGTGGCAGTCATTTGCCCGTGATATAACAAATTTTTAAATTTAAACCTCACGTTAGGTTAGGTTAGGTTAGGTTAGGTTATGTTATGTTAGGTTAGGTTAGGTTAGGTTAGGTTGGGTTAGGTTAGGTTAGGTTAGGTTAGGTTAGGTTAGGTTGGGTTGGGTTGGGTTGGGTTGGGTTGGGTTGGGTTAGGTTGGGTTAGGTTAGGTTAGGTTAGGTTAGGTTAGGTTAGGTTAGGTTAGGTTAGGTTAGTTGCTTACTTCAATAAGCACCACAGCAGGGAATTTTCGGGGGCAAAAAAGTTCCCATTTTCCCGCATTCTGGCCACCTGGCTGCTACTACCTGGCCAGGCGGTGTGTGCCAATCGTGCCTTTTTGAAACTTACAGGTTGACCCTTCTTAATCCCCTCTAATGACTGTGCCAATCGTGCCATTCCAAATCGGCCAAAAATGTGTGCCAAACGTTCTACGGCCACCTTGTTGACTACCCGACCGGACCCATCACCCCACGAATGGAGAGAACCCATCGTAGTTAGGAGTATGCCAAAATAAATTCTATATGTCAGGGAATACCCAACAATTTTTCACTATGAATAATATAGTTCAATAAGTGTTTATTAAGAATAAATAAAAAACTTCCTCATAAAGTTTAAAGGATATATTGCCCCCCCCCCCCCTTAAGCTATGTCAACCTACTTAACTACGTGTATAGTTTAGTTAAAGTTCACATAAACTATAAACCTAATGAACTGTAATAAAAAGGAATCCTATTAAAGGACCATGAATGGTACAATAAATAATGACATAATAAAGAGTGATAAATAAATGTCATTTGATCGTAATACGCTAATATCACGACGTAAATAATGATCCATTAAATAATGAGAGCGGAGTGAACCTCGCAAAAAGGCATGCCATTAATTAATAAAAAGGCAGTGCAAATAAGTTGCAAGTAGGTAAATAATAAGGTTAAGAATAAATTATCGTAAGACTAGAATGTACAATTAAGGTACAGTTTTTATATTTTAATTAGCAAATTACACCTTTATGAATTGGGTTACTACTGAATCATGATTTAATATTCTGAAAGAATATTCAAAGAATGTACTCTTAAAACAATACAGTTCTAGAGAAGAATATTTGTTATTTCTGAAAAATCAATGAAACATTTTTAGGCTACTAATTTGACATTGTTTGATCCTCCTATTGTTATTGTATTGTTTACGGTTGTCCAACTTAGCTCTCTAGATTTTCTTTATTTCTTTAAGTGCTTTTTTATGTTTATAAGTAACATGACATGTTTACTAGTATACTTTAGTTTTCGAGGAAACACTTCCCTTTAGGGTTTCTTATAAGTTTAGGTAGTTGAGAGGACTGTCTAGTCCTAACCTCGCCTTATAAGATAAAGACGTTTTTCATTCCATTTACTTCTTAGAGTAATGGCACATATCCAAAAGTCTTTGTTATGTAATATAAACTTAATTTTATGGGACTCTTCTCAGTTTTTGTGTTCTAAGTAACTGCGTTAAAATTATCATAACCAATGAAAGCTATAATGATTATATATCTTTTGCAGTGTATAGGTTATGTGCAGTTAAGTTAGGTTAAGTTCGTTCCATCCTATAAGACCCATCCATAGTATTGACCTAACTGACTACCCATACACGTACATTAGTATTGAACCAACTGCCCACCCATACATGTACAGTAGTATTGACCCAACTGCCCACCCATACACGTACATTAGTATTGACCCAACTGCCCACCCATACACGTACATTAGTATTGACCTAACTGCTCACCCATACACGTACAGTAGTATTGACCCAACTGCCCACCCATACACGTACAATAGTATTGACCCAACTGCCCATCCATACACGTACAATAGTATTGACCCAACTGCCCACCCATACACGTACAATAGTATCCCTAACTACCCACCCATACACGTAGAGTAGTATTGATCCAACTGCCCACCCATTCACGTACAATATTATTGACCTAACTGCCCACCCATACACGTACAGTAGTAGTGATTCAACTGCCCACCCATACACGTACAGTAGTATTGAACCAACTACCCACCCATATACGTACATTATTGACCTAACTGCCCACACATACACGTACATTAGTATTGACCCAACTGCTCACTCATACACGTACAATAGTATTGACCCAACTGCCCACCCATACACGTACAGTAATATTGACCCAACTTCCCACCCATACACGTACAATATTATTGACCCAACTGCCTACCCATACACGTACATTAGTATTGACCCAACTGCCCACCCATACACGTATATTAGTGTTGACCTAACTGCCCAACCATACACGTACAATAGTATTGATCCAACTGCCCACCCATTCACGTACAATAGTATTGACCTAAGTGCGCACCCATACACGTACAGTAGTATTGATCCAACTGCCCACCCATACACGTACAGTGATATTGACCCAACTTCCCACCCATACACGTACAATATAATTGACCCAACTGCCCACCCATACACGTATATTAGTGTTGACCTAACTGCCCACCCATACACGTACAATAGTATTGACCCAACTGGCCACCCATACACGTACAATCGTATTGACCCAACTGCCCACCCATACACGTAAAATAGTATTGACCCAACTGCCCACCCATACATGTATATTAGTATTGACATAACTGCCCACTCATACACGTACAATAGTATTGACCCAACTGCCCACCCATACACGTACAGTAGTATTGACCCAACTGCTCACCCATACACGTATATTAGTGTTGACCTAACTGCCCACCCATACACGTACAATAGTATTGACCAAACTGCCCACCCATACACGTACAATAGTATTGACCCAACTGCCCACCCATACACGTACAATAGTATTGACCCAACTGCCCACCCATACACGTATATTAGTATTGACATAACTGCCCACTCATACACGTACAATAGTATTGACCCAACTGCCCACCCATACACGTACATTAGTGTTGACCCAACTGCTCACCCATACACGTATATTAGTGTTGACCTAACTGCCCACCCATACACGTACAATAGTATTGACCCAACTGCCCACCCATACACGTACAATAGTATTGACCCAACTGCCCACTCATACACGTACAATAGTATTGACCCAACTGCCAACTCATACACGTACAATAGTATTGACCCAACTGCCCACCCATACACGTACAATAGTATCCCTAACTACCCACCCATACACGTAGAGTAGTATTGATCCAACTGCCCACCCATTCACGTACAATATTATTGACCTAACTGCCCACCCATACACGTACAGTAGTAGTGATTCAACTGCCCACCCATACACGTACAGTAGTATTGAACCAACTACCCACCCATACACGTACATTATTGACCTAACTGCCCACACATACACGTACATTAGTATTGACCCAACTGCTCACTCATTCACGTACAATAGTATTGACCCAACTGCCCACTCATACACGTACAATAGTATTGACCCAACTGCCCACCCATACACGTACAATATTATTGACCCAACTGCCCACCCATACACGTACAATAGTATTGACCCAACTGCCCACCCATACACGTACAATAGTATTGACCCAACTGCCCACCCATACACGTACAATAGTATTGACCCAACTGCCCACCCATACACGTACAATAGTATTGACCCAACTGCCCACTCATACACGTACAATAGTATTGACCCAACTGCCCACTCATACACGTACAATAGTATTGACCCAACTGCCCACTCATACACGTACAATAGTATTGACCCAACTGCCCACCCATACACGTACAATAGTATTGACCCAACTGCCCACCCATACACGTACAATAGTATTGACCCAACTGCCCATCCATACACGTACAATAGTATTGACCCAACTGCCCACCCATACACGTACAATAGTATTTACCCAACTGCCCACTCATACACGTACAATAGTATTGACCCAACTGCCCACCCATACACGTACAATAGTATTGACCCAACTGCCCACCCATACACGTACAATAGTATTGACCCAACTGCCCACCCATACACGTACAATAGTATTGACCCAACTGCCCACCCATACACGTACAATAGTATTGACCCAACTGCCCACCCATACACGTACAGTAGTATTGACCCAACTGCCCACCCATACACGTACAGTAGTATTGACCCAACTGCCCACCCATACACGTACAATAGTATTGACCCAACTGCCCACTCATACACGTACAATAGTATTGACCCAACTGCCCACCCATACACGTACAATAGTATTGACCCAACTGCCCATCCATACACGAGTTTATGTATTGACCTACCTAATTAGAGCTTGCCCATACACGCACAGTGTATTGAATACCCCTACACGTAAAGTGTATTGAATGCCTATACACGTTCAGTGTATTGAATACCCATGGACTAATAGTATATTGAATATTCATACATGTTCAGGGTATTGCTTACCCATCCACGTACAGTGTACTGAATATTCATACACGTATATCCTACCGTTCTGAATAGGACTGTGATAAAAGAAAAAGGCTAGTAATAATGATACTTGTGAATAAATAATGCTTGACCTTTAAAAGATTAACAACGTTGAATAAGAATCAAATTATTTTAACTTTTTAGTTGAGTTAATATGCATAAACAGTTGAGTTGAATTTATAATTTGTCTTCTTATGGTAAAGAAATAATTGTGTTGAACAAAGACTGGTATTGGAGTCAGTAACCGGTTGAGTGATATCGTTAAACACATTGTAATGTTTAGTTTATAATTTGTTAATAAATAGATAACTAACTTGTTTAGGATCAAACTAGTTTTTTTTTTTTCAAAACCAGGCATATGTAGCCAAAATATCAACAGCAAACCGAATGCGCAATATAATAACGTTTAAAATAACACCTCGTACACAAGTTTTGGTCAATAAATAACGAAAAAATATGGATTCGCAAATAACGTTGTTATTATGGGATTAAAACCAACATGACCGAAATAATAGCCTCTGCAGACTCCGATCGTAGAGATATGGGCGAATATGTGGGATGGATGAATGTGACAAGTTTAGATAACGAATGTAGTCATTTTTACTAACTAAGTTTGACAGTTCATAAGAAAGAGCCAATTTATTAATAACCCAATTCCCAGGGAAACTATGGGACCTACACCTTTTCGTGGAATCCGAACCACGAAGTGTTGGTCTGATTTTCAGCTAACAGAGCCTGATACTCAGTTCTCTCTCCTACACAACATCCGGACACTGTCTGCCACCCAACATGAACACCCCAGACTTCTTTAGTAGTGTTCACGTGAATGGCAACCATTGAGCGGACGCCGTGTCAGTATTAATTAGACCGAGCATAGAACCTATCGCCTACAATCTCCACAAAACTTAACCCAAGTAGCTGGGTTACAGCACTGCGCCACTAGCGCCGACAAATTAAACTGTATGAATTAAAATGTTTGCTTCATGTCTAAATAAATGTTTATTACGACACAGGGATTAATTCTATAGATATTTCTTCTATATGTTAATAAATATGTACAGTGTTGTAATATATTTCACTGAGCGCATTACTTGGTCCCGATTTACCGATTCCAATTACTTAATTTAAACCCCTCGCATTTACCTAATCTGTGAAGTAAGTCTTTAAGCACAATACCTTTTACTCACAAAGGTGAATTGAAGGTAAGGACAATTTACAATATTACACTCCACCACAAGAGGCTTTACACCGCGAAGACACCATTGTAAAGCCTGACTAAGTAAGTAACAACTTCAGTACTTCTTTACATTACGTCTATGATACAATATTAGAACGAAATTAACTTGAAGCTGTTGAATGTATTTTTGATAAATCAAATCAAATAATTATGTATTCTTTATAAAGTATAAAATACAAGATATGAATAATACAAATGAAATAATACACTATGTGGGCATGTGCCGGTGCGTGGTGCTGGCAATTCTTAATGTAGAGAAATACAATATTTAAATATGATGTACAAACAAAAGATATTTATAGTAAAAATATAACGTATAAGTAAAATATTATATAAAAAAGTAGCCTATTTACAAGTAAATAATATAAATATATCTCGTAAAATTAATAAAAAAAGTACTAATCAACACATACAGTACATACTTCATTGATATAGAAGGACATGCAAATTATAATTTTAAACTAAATGAAGTTGACTCGTTTATAAATAAGAATTTAACAAAGAGAAAATTGTAAGAATGCGGTTAAGTAAGGCTACGGAATTTAGTGAGAATCATTATGAAAAGTCATGAAGTGGGTGGATGAAGTGTTAGAGCAGGTATGTGGGGGTTGTAATTAGAGACTCAGTGTTGTCAGGACCAACCAACCGCAGCCTGGCCGAGACAAGGTGCTTGAACGCATTGACAAGCTCGTCCTGCAGGTCCCTTATCACCTCTGTCAAGGACCTGCACACAGTATTTGCTACAAAGTGTGCACTTGATTGGAAGACCGTCAACCCAACGATTGGGCAAGGATTAGTAATTAATTGTACAAAATGTTATAATTGGGTGGGTAGAAGACGACCTGCGTGTTATATTTAGCTCATGTAGGGGTTCCAGCATGGGTTGTGTTAAAAAAAAAAAAAAAAAAAAAAAAAAAAAAAAAAACTAACGAACCGTAAAAGTTTGTGTAAATGCTATTTATTGCTTACATTACAATTCATAGTGTCATTGCTACACATCTCTGTTTTAATACAAAATAATGATTTAGTTTAATCGTTCTAAACTTGATTCGTTGGATTTAACCAAACCAACCAATGGTTACTGCTGCTAAAACGGCTAAAATGACGTAAAATGGGCGTGGCTTCTTGCTATTGGACCATCAGCACTTTGGCCATGACAACTATTCAATGTAATTATATACTGGGGGAAGAGTAGTTTTCTATCTCACTTGCACCATTCTTTGCAGCTCACTCGCACAAGTGCGTTGAGAATGTCGTTTTATAAGCAACCTATGTACAGTTATTTTTCGTTCTTCCAAGTTCATTGAAAGATTTGTAACTGGTTTTTCTCTCTCCTGTTTATGAGTCAGATAACACTTGTTCGTGTTCCATACTATCTGCTTTATATCAAGTTGATTGTTTAGGTTTAGTCGGCACGATACGTTAAAGTGAGTGGGTCATACGAAGCTTTTATTATGAGAAAAAAAATTCCAATATATTGTATCTAATATACAAATATATGGCAGAACCATATTTAAGGCCTGGGTGGAGTCTTGCACAAGTCTGCAAACACCTTTCACCTAGAGTCGATCATAGTGCATTACAAATTATTACCAACTATCTATCGAGTTAATAATAGTTAATTAAATGTTTAGCGATGTCCAACTTTACTATAAGTTGGATACTCAGCCCAGCAATTTGGATCATTTAAAAAATTATTTTATTGTTTAATGGAAAAGAATTATTTAAAAAAATTGCAGATTTTCATATCGATGACTACTATCGAGTTTGCCTTTCAATTACAGTTTAACTTTCAATTATAATGACACGCTCAGACAAATATTTTGCCCAAATGCACTTATATCTATGGTAAAAAGGTTTTTTTTGAAATGATTTATTTCCTGAGTTTAACAAAATAAAAAAGGGTTTGTAAATTCTGCTAAAAATACAAGTACTAATTTGTTTAGTTGCAATTCTGTTAGTTTACTACAATTCATATATACTGGTGTGACAACTTTAATTTAAGTTAATTAAATATGATACTAGATTTAATTTAAGAGTTTATAATTATTCAGATTAATGACGCTTATGATGCTGAATTTTTATGTCATCTTTATTTAGAGTTATAGTTATTTAGAAGGTAATTTAAATATGTTAAAATGACAATTATTTTTGAAATTGTAAAAGATTATTATATAATTTGGTGCTTCAGATATTAAAATCGACGAATTGGTGAAGAACTTACGGTGGGATAGACAGTATTAAACTGTCATACTATCTTTAAATATACTAATATTGCTAATATTACTAATATTAAGATGTCCTGATGCCTCCAAACTGTGCGGCCAGGGGTGTGTGTAGTAGTGCGTACGTGCGTGTTGTGTTTGTATACAACCGACATGTCTGGTGGTGCGTGAGTGTTGTGTTTGTATACAACCGACATGTGTGGTGGTGCGTGAGTGTTGTGTTTGTATACAACCGACATGTGTGGTGGTGCGTGAGTGTTGTGTTTGTATACAACCGACATGTGTGGTGGTGCGTGAGTGTTGTGTTTGTATACAACCGACATGTCTGGTGGTGCGTGAGTGTTGTGTTTGTATACAACCGACATGTCTGGTGGTGCGTGAGTGTTGTGTTTGTATACAACCGACATGTGTGGTGGTGCGTGAGTGTTGTGTTTGTATACAACCGACATGTGTGGTGGTGCGTGAGTGTTGTGTTTGTATACAACCGACATGTGTGGTGGTGCGTGAGTGTTGTGTTTGTATACAACCGACATTTGTGGTGGTGCGTGAGTGTTGTGTTTGTATACAAACGACCTGTCTGGTGGTGCGTGAGTGTTTGTATACAACCGACATGTCTGGTGGTGCGTGAGTGTTTGTATACAACCGACATGTGTGGTGGTTTGTGCTTTTTTAATGGTGGAACACCGAACAATGCGATCTTTAATAAAGTATATTTCATTCATTTTTGAAGCTACAGAGATTCTCGTCACTTTTTGGAAGAATCAATATTTATTCAAACAGAGGTAATTCAATGAATGTATTGATTAGAAATGTTTTATGTATATTTTTTTGGGATAATACATTTCGCTGAGTTTTTTTTAAACTTTTCAGTTTTATTAAAAAACCGTTAATCTGTTAATCACTTAGTTTAGAATTTTTGGGTGAAATGTTTGTAATGTTTTATATAAATATTGCAGCCGATGCATATAATTAGTTACTTAAAAATTAACTTTTTAAAACCAAAGGACTTATTTTTTCTATTTATTTTTTATGAGCACCCACTAAAACATCTTGTGGAGGAAAAACTGACTCGTTTTGTACATATTCTGGGATAAGTGATGGTTGAATTGAATTCTAAGGATCAAAAGGATTCTCCTTTTATTGAACCTCTCTCAAATCTTACACAAGAAATTGTACAAAAGGGAAGAACTAGTGGTAATTTCCTTCCTCTTTAGACTCTTGGCTGCTTTTGCGATTTACTCTTTATTTTTTTACTATTGTGTGATTTCCCTTAACCAGTTGTTAACCAGTAAGAGAACAAAAACAGCTCTTTGTTGTAAGAATCTGAAGGTGTTTTTGGATGACAGGACAAAAGTCAAACAGTTAAATAACACTTTAAATGTTTATAGCCTTTTTGTTTACTTGCCGGCGTGGTGGCTCAGTGGCTAAGGCTTCGAACTGCGGAGGGCAAAGTACAAGGTTCGAATCCTCACTGAGCCAACGGTTGGTGCTTCACTCGTTGCATAAAGTTCACGCACAGGCGTGCAAGTCCATGTAAACTAGTGAGTGAAGTTAAAATAAAAAATACTAATTTTCCATGTATTGCAGTTAACATGGATAATCATTATATTGCTAAGGTCATCAAATATATAACATTATACCTGCAATTTAGATCATAAGTTATATCGGAAATACATTAATTCGCATCCCCCACAGACAACTGGTGTTCACAAGTCTCTAGGAGCAACTTCCGCAACTCAGCCTCTCCCCTATTGACTCATAAACTCATCAAACGGATAAAACGCATCTCTTAAAAGGTGCTGTTTCAATCGGGTCAAAAAGTTTTTTTGAATATTTTTCATTTCTAAAGAATTGAGGCTGTTGGCATTTTGGTTTTAATCGCATAAGAACAATATTGTTTGTGAATCCATATTTCTCGTTATTTATTGACCAAAAGTTATGTTTGAGGTGTCATTTTAAACGTTATCGTACTACGCATTTAGCTTGCTTATGATATTTTAAATACATACGCCTAGTTTTGAAAAATATGAGAAAATAAAAACTTCAAACCAAACATGTTTTATATTTTTGTCTATAGCACTAAAAAAGAATTCTCAAAGCAATTCCAACGAGCAATTTCATTCTTGATCAAATACAATTTGTTTGGAAAAAATCCATTTAAAAATAACTGTTTGATTTGGATACGCGTGATCATATGTCCAGTTCAAAAATAACATTGTTCTTATGGTATTAAAATCAACATTAACCAACCATGAAACTGGGGAAGTTCGTGGCAATGTAGGCAAGCGGTCCGCCGTAGCAGTCCGCTGTTGAGCAATACTAGAGGTAGCTCTCGCACTTGTCTCGGTATCTATGAATTTCCCCACCTTGTGTCAGCTTGCACTTTAACCGGTAATGCAGGGCAGACTCTAGGATGAAAACACAAGGAAGAGTTAACAACTCTAGATATCTGAAAGCACCCATACAAAACTCTATGATCTAGCTTCGCTAGAATTCTTACCTACACTAATCCTTTTTCAGTTGATAACCTCAAAAGATATCTGTTCGAACGATTCTCTGCGGTCACCAGTGAAATGGTATTTTGCAACGTCTCGATAATCTCTAAGAAAACTGGTGAATTAAACAGAGATGGCATTCGGTAGGTTTATTTTGGTCTTTTTAAGGAACATTGTTCTTTTGTCCTATTGTCTGGGGCAGTACTCCTCACACACATGACATCTTCTTGGCACAAAAGAAAGCTTTATGTGTAATGGAAAGATACCAAAGACCAAATATCATTGTTGGAAGTAGTAGGGATGTGGCGACTTAACGCCATCCCATGAAGAGTTTTCATCAAATGAAGAGTCGGTGGTGGGGGAAGGTCACGTGACCGGATCCAAGATGGCGGTCCCGGATCCACGATGGCTGCCCCCATTCCTGCCAACCTGTTGGGAATTTTCCCTCCCAAAAATTCCCAAATTTCCCTCAAATTCCCTTTTTGTACTATAAAATACACTATTAGCCTTGTTATACTATATAAAATGCACTTTTAGCCTTGCTATATTGTATTGCATGCGTATCTGTACACGTGTACCAAATTTGAGCGAAATCGGACAGTTAATAATGAATAAACAGGGTGTTATTGATTTTCCAATTTTGGTTCGCGGCTCGATTTAATACTATGAATTAAACTACACTCGCTGAGGCAAATCGATTCAGTCGGAGCTTCCCAGCTAGTTACGTCTCGCATTCTCCACACTCAGTCTACAGCAACTGCTCCTGCCTGCGCAGAACTTCTCTGTTGGTGAGTATTTAGAAAATATACGGTCGGTGTTAGAGACAAGCCTTGAGTCTTTGTGATTCGGCCAGTTTTAAACACCGATCAGTCCTTTAGCCAACTTTGCAAGGCTAAAGTTTGCTAAAGGACTCGCGGGGGATTCCGTGAGAGTGGTGGGACGCACTCTCGGCCAACTTCGACTTGGCAGCGGATACCCGGGTGGGGCCAGCGTGTGACGCACTGGCTTTTCCTCATAAGGCAACTGCCGTTAGGAGTCGTCACTAGGTTCCCTTAGCTTGCTTTTACCCTCCCCAGTGCCGTGTTAGAACACCGATGTGTCTAACACTGAGCCACTTTCTGGTCTTTAGGTATTCTCCGAAACAGTCAATAAATTTCCCGTAAAAAAGTGGTTTTTTGCTTATATCTCGAAAACGGTGCGTCCTAGAGCCTTGAAAATTTTTTTCGACCCCCTTAACACGAAAAACATCCCACCGATTTAGGCTATTTCCGACATAACTGGAAGAAAAAATTCCAAGAATATCGTCTCTGGACTTATCTTTTCCCCCACCACACCGGATCTAGTTTCGTTATTTACCGTCCGATTTCGCTCAAATTTGGTACACGTGTACAGATACGCATGCCATACAATATAAACCGTTTGTATTACGTATATGTCGTCTCTGGACTTATCTTTACCCCTACCACTCCGGATCTAGTTTCGTTATTTACCGTCCGATTTCGCTCAAATTTGGTACACGTGCACAGATACGCATGCCATACAATATAAACCGTTTGTATTACGTACATGTCGTCTCTGGACTTATCTTTACCCCTACCACTCCGGATCTAGTTTCGTTATTTACCGTCCGATTTCACTCAAATTTGGTACACGTGTACAGATACGCATGCAATACAATATAGCTAGGCTAAAAGTGCATTTTATACAGTATAACAAGGTTCCCAACAGGTTGGCAGGACTGGGGCCGCCATCTTGGATCCAGGGCATATATATTACGATGATTTCATGGCAAACATCATTCAGTCTCAGACTGTTGAACGAGACACATCTAGCAGCTCCGCTATTTACAACGTACATAACCTATAAATTCATTTGCAGATCATCATCATGAACCCCAACCAGATTGCATGCCCCAGATGCAGCAAGACTATGTCTAAGGTAAACATAGCTCGCCACCTCAAGGCCTGCACCGGGCCTACAACAACCCAGCAGCCTCAACGTCCCTGTCTGGCTTGTGGACTCATGATAACTATCTCCAACCTCAGACGTCACCTCAAGAAGTGTAGCCCCGCTCACCTCAAGAGGAAGGGTGACGTACTCCATCGATAACAAGCCTAACATCAAGGACCCCGCTGGATTTCTACAACAAGCTCGAGGCCTCGTTCGGGACAAGATCGAGGAGCACGTAAAAGAACAAAATATCAAGACTAACCTCGTATTCCTTGTCAAGTATAAGAAGCCGATTGGAGATAAGGAAGAGACGAAGAAAATGAACTTCAAGACCAAGAACGAGGTTATCCTACCAGCCACTAACATCGAGGACTATCTGGAGGACGCCGAAGGGAAGCTCTTAAAAGAAATGGATGAATTCTACGCCAAGGGATCCGGGTGGACTCTGGCTAAAATTATCGGATTGGAGCTTAGAATCAACCGCTACGTACCACTAAGGGGATCAACCTATATAGAGCTACCACTCAAGATTAAGACCAAACACGCAGTCCTGAACATACGGAACAATGATCAGAAATGTTTCCTCTGGTCTGTGCTAGCCGCACTTCACCCTATTCACTGGAAAGACCATCCTCATCGCGTTCAACACTATCTACCCTATGAGCACGACTTTGACCAATTCCTTCAAGGCATAACATTCCCCATCAGCCTCGACCACGTCAAGTTATTTGAGAAGAGGTCTGGGATCTCCATCAATGTCTACGCCTACGATGAAAAGTTCGTAGTGTACCCGCTGCTGGTCACGGATAGGGAGCAGCAGAAACACATCGACCTGCTATATATAAAGGACAAGAACAACGCTCACTACTGCCTAATTCAAGATCTCGCCAGATTAGCTCGCCGGCAAATTACAAAACACCAACACAGAACATGGATATGCCGTAGGTGTCTACAGCACTATGGAAGAGAAGATCTGCTAGCCTCACACATGGAATACTGCAACGACCAAGAAGCTGTTAGGATAGAAATGCCTAAACAGGGCAGCAAAATCAAGTTCGAGGAAGGGAATAGAACGATGAGAGTACCCTTCGCTGGATACGCCGACTTCGAATGCATGCTGACCGCCATTGAGGAGGAGGATGAAAGGATGGACGAGGATGGAGCAGCAAAATCATATACCAAGCAGTATCAGAAGCATGAGGCTGTAAGTTTCTGCTACTATATTGTCTACGCTGATGATCACTACGGATAACCTGTGAAATACTTTGGATCCGATGCAGCACAAGTTTTTGTTGAGAGTCTGTTCAGAGAGTCGAAGAAAATTGCTCACCTGTACTCTTCTGCAGCAGCCAAACCGATGGACCTAACCCCAGAAGATCTCACTACCATCGCCAACTCTACCATCTGCCATATTTGCGAGAAGCCTTTTACTGACCCGGAAGACTACAAAGTCAGAGACCACGACCATCTTACTGGAAAATTCAGAGGCATCGCTCACAACACCTGCAATCTCAAGTTCTGCAAACCTAATTTCATTCCAATCTTCATCCACAACTTGAGCGGCTATGACACACATCTTTTCATAAAAATGTTCGGACTCAATGACGAAACTATTAGCGTCATCCCCAATAATGAGGAGCGATACATTTCCTACACCATAGAGATTGAGGGAGGTGTAAAACTACGGTTCCTTGATTCTTGCCGCTTTATGATGTCCAGCCTCGACTCACTGGCGAAGAACTTAACGACACCACAATTCCGCGAAACATCAAAATTCTACTCTGGAGAGAAACTGCAACTACTCATCAAGAAGGGTATCTACCCCTACGACCATATGGACTCCTTGGAAAAATATCAGCTCACCAACCTACCAGAAAAGAAGGACTTTTACAACAGGCTAAACAAGACGGATATCACAGATGCAGAACACGAACACGCTCAGACAGTATGGAACACATTCAAAATCTCCAACATGGAAGAATACACTCTCCTGTACAACCAGACGGACGTTCTGCTTTTGGCGGACATTATGGAAAACTTTAGAGACGTTTGTATGAACACCTACAAGCTCGACCCAGCATGGTATTTCACCGCTCCCGGACTGGCATGGAGTGCAATGCTTAAAACTACAAGAGTTGAACTGGATCTGTTGACCGACAATGAAATGCGGCTGATGATCGCCCGAGGTATTCGAGGAGGAATATCCCAGTGTTCCAACCGTTATGCAAAGGCAAACAACCCCTATATGGAGGATTATGACATGGACAGGCCTACTACCTACCTCACATATCTCGACGCCAATAACTTATATGGATGGGCTATGAGCCAGCCTATGGCTTATGCAGACTTTCTATGGGCGCACGATCCTGAAAACATCGACATCATGAGCATACCGGATGACGCTCCTAGAGGATACATCTTCGAAGTGGATCTAGAGTACCCTCGAGAGCTACACGACACCCATTCGGACTATCCATTGGCACCAGAGCAGCGCATTCCTCCAGGCTCCAAGAACATGAAACTCCTACTCACTCTCTTCAACAAGGAGAAATATGTTCTTCACTACCGAAACCTAAAAAAGTACATCTCCCTTGGCATGCGGGTGAAGAAAATCCATAGAGCTGTCAGCTTTATGCAAAGTACTTGGCTAAAGGCTTACATCGATTTAAACACCGACATGAGAACCAGAGCAACAAACCAATTTGAGAAAGACTTCTATAAGCTGATGAACAACTCAGTCTTCGGTAAAACAATGGAAAACATACTAAACAGAGTGGATATCCGCCTCGCCACCAAGGAAACACAAGCTGATAAGTGGATGGCGCAGCCTAACTTCAAGAGCCGTACCATATTCACAGAACACCTGGCTGCAGTCCATATGAGTAAGACACGTCTGTTGTTCAATAAGGCTATATACTTAGGCATGAGCATCCTGGACGTTTCTAAGTTGTTGATGTATGAGTTTCACTACGATGTAATCAAGAAGAAATATGGTGAAAAAGCGCAACTCCAGTATACGGACACAGACTCCCTTACATATATGATTGAAACAGTTGACTGGTATAAAGACATGAAGGAGATGATTCATCTATTCGACACCAGCGATTACTCCGACCCCAACCGTTTTGACATTCCAAGAGTTAATAAAAAAGTGTTGGGTGTGATGAAGGATGAGCTTAGCGGACGTATAATGTTTGAGCATGTGGGGCTACGCTCTAAAATGTACGCTAGCCGGTCTGAAAACGGAGAAGCTAAGAAGGCAAAAGGAGTAAAGAAATCTGTAGTAAAGAATGAACTAGAGTTTTCTGACTATAAGGAGTGCCTCGATAAATTCTCCCTCCTCTACAGTACTGTGGATGTTACGTTGGATGACGCTTTGGAGAGAAATAAAAAGTATAAATCCTGCCAAGTGAATAGAACAATGAATCTAATTAGGAGTCGCCGCCATGAACTGTACAGCATAGAGCAAAATAAAATAGCGCTTTCAGCCTACGATGATAAGCGTTTTATTTTAGAAGGAGGCATAAAGACCCTGCCATGGGGACATTATTCCATCGATGAAGAAGCGATGATTGACCGAGCCGTCTTAGACGCGCTGATGGTGGAGTAAGGAGACGGGTGGGAGCACAAGAGTGCAGGAGGTAGCAAATAGAAGAAGGTCGGCTACCACTTTCCGCAGCGGGGAGGGGCTGCGGAATCCCGTAAAACCAATGACCTGCAACGTCCAATAGATCTTCAAGAACCGGCAACGCCCAATCGACCTTCAAAAAAACTGGCAACGCCCAGCCCAGGTATAAATACCCCTCACTCACAACGCTCGTCAGTGTGTACTTGGATACTCTATCAACATGTACGGAGAATCCGACGCTATTACCGAACAAGCATCCATCCTGGACGGTGACTGCAACCCAGTCGTCAAGCAGGATCCGTGGGAAATCTACAAGGACTTTATGTGGCTAGAACATAATATTAGTAAAAGATGGCATGCTCAACCACGTGATGAATTCGAAATTCAATGGTACGAAGAGGACATGAAGTTTATGCGTGAAGAAAACCCGATAATTGACCAGCATTGGGAGTCGATATATTCTGAACAGAAATATCTCCAGACATACCTCGACACTGTGGATTGGATGGACCTAAAGATTTTTGTACGTGGAATCCATTACAACAGGGAATTTCGTAAGAGAAAACTTGCAGATGTAGAAATGGAAAAGCACATTGCGCAAGAAAAGAGACTGCGGGAAAAATTTCATACTTACGTTTCCTTTACCTTTTATGAAAAATAGAAACAACTCAAGTAAGGGAGCACAGGAGTGCAGGAGGTAGTAAATAGAAGAAGGTCGGCTACCACTTTCCGCAGCGGGGAGGGGCTGCGGAATCCCTTAAAAACCAATAAATATTTTGGTTTACAAAAATCTCAATCAGTTATGAGTTGGACACAATTCAATCCAGGTATGAATGTGAGAGAAACCATCGCCAAAGAGCTACACGCTCCAGCCAGAAGAACATTTCCCACCAAAATCACTCCATCAGCCAAAGTATAAGTTGCTAGAGAAGGTACTACTGACTATACCCGGTATTGGATATTTCCCTTTCACAGACAACGGTGAGGTGATTCATCCAAACGAGGTGAAAGAACACTCTGTGATGGTGTTTGATGATGTCGCATGTGAAAAGCAAGACAACATCAGAAACTACTTTACAATGGGACGACACCAGAATGTTGATACTTTTTACCTGTGTCAAACATACAGTAGGATACCCAAACAGCTGATAAGGGACAATGCAAACTTTATTATTGCGTTTAAGCAAGATGACAGAAATTTAAGACACATATACGATGATCATGTAAATACGGACATGTCTTATGGGAGATTCAAATAGTTGTGTGCCACCGCATGGAACAGTGGTAAGAACAAATTTGTTGTAGTAGACAAAGAACGTAACATTGACGATGGTAGATACCACGTCGGACTCGACGAGTTTGTCAAAGTTTTACAACGCCATGCTGAAGGTTAGTTTTAGCCAACCTCTTGTTACAAGAGAGTACAATCTACCGATGAATGAGGATCGCAAATCATTATGGCAATGGCGCGAGGCGCATAACACAATGACGTTAGACAGGCTACGTTTCAAAAGGCGAATAGATATGTTGGAAGAAACTATTTTGGGCCCACTTCTTTTGCTGCATATTGCTAAGCAGAAAGACTTGGAAAACAGAAAAACAGGAAAACAGGAAAACATGAAAACAGAAAAACAGGAAAACAGAAAAACAGGAAAACAGAAAAACAGAAAAACAGGAAAACAGGAAACAGAAAAACAGGAAAACAGGAAAACAGAAAAACAGGAAAACAGGAAAACAGGAAAACAGAAAAACAGAAAACCGGAAAACAGAAAAACAGGAAAACAGAAAAACAGGAAAACAGAAAATAACCTAAGGGGATTCCGTAAGAAGATGGATGGGAGCACAGACGTGCAGGAGGTAGCAAATAGAAGAAGGTCGGCTTTAGCGTCAGAGACGCACTCACTTAACGCAGCGGGGAGGGGCTGTGGAAACTCAATAAATAAGGATGTGATGTTCGAAATTAGTTATTCGACAAGATGACGTTCAAGGATACACATCGTATACGAGAAATAAAGATGCTGCAGGATAGTATAAGGCAAAAGTTGCGTGATATTAAGAGCAGTTCAATTCAAACACAACGTTCGTTAGAAGTACAGTACAAACCGTTGATTGATCCACTAAAACAGTTGACGGAGACGGTTGTTGCTGCCAAAGAGATCAAGCAAGAGCCAAAAGAGGAGAATGAAGGGGAAGTGGAGGAGGAGGAGGAGGTTTTTGAGCCTGAGCAGTCATTTGGAAGACCGTCTTTAGCGTCAGAGTTTGACGCATTTATTCGTGCAAACAACATTGGAGACTTGTTAGGTACCTACCTTCAGTTTATTCAGACAGACGATAGGGAAGAAGCTGATTTCACGTACGGCATTCACTATGATGGCAACGAGTGGAAAATGGGATCGTATCCGGTTAGCTTTTCCGATAACGACATAATTATAAATGGAGTTGAATACAAGGGAACACCTGGACTGTTTGAGTTGATTTTCAAGAAACATCCACAGAGTGGATCGTTCAATGACAATGATTTAAAAGTGTACAAGCAAATGCTAGAGGCAACTGGTGTTCACAAGCGTGAAGATGGAAAAGGGATAAAATCCAACAGAGGCTACAAGTACACGAATATTATATCAAATATGTTTCCACCAAAAAATAAGAAGAAACCACCCTTACTACGTGCTTCTCCAGCGTCTAGAAAAAGACCAAGTCAACCACTATCACCATTTATTGGTGAAAAGAGAAAAAAGTTGGGAGAAGGTTTGCTAATGGAAGTTGAGAAATCCAACATTGACTACCGGTACTGGGATGACCCTAATGAATTGGTTGATCGTTTGCGTCTGTTGTTAGCATCTAAAGAAGCAGGTAACAGTGGTCACAATAATGAAATTATCACCATTCTGGAGGAGCTCAAGGAGGCGGATATTATAAAAGACTTTGATAACTTTATTTTGTAATCATTATCGTAATGTCTATCGACAAGTTCGGACGTCAGTTAGTTCAAAAAGGTGCTGCTGCTGCTGTGCCCAAAGGAGCACGAGGTGAAGGATTTAAATTGACTCCTGAAGGAAACTATGATATGCAAAATAAAGTTTTAGCAAATGTAGGCGATGCAATAAATGAAAATGATGCCGTCAGTCTAAAAATTATAGGTGAGCATTGTGTATTATTCGAGGAGAAATACATTAATGCTAGAAATAGGTATATAGCGAATGTTGAAAATCCTACTGCAGCAAAAGATGCTGCAAATAAATTGTATGTAGACTCTCTTGTTCCACCTAGATACGGCACCTTTTGGCACTTTGGAAATAAACGGTTGGTTGAGGTGGCTGACCCATTAAATGATGGAGACGTAGTTACAAAAAAATACCTGACGGCAAATAGCCCAAATAAGAGTAAAAGCGGGTGGAAGTTTAACAATATGCGATTAACGTCAATCAAAGATCCTGTTGAACCTCAAGATGCAGTGACTCAAAACTACCTTTCAGGATCTCTTAACGTGGTACGGGATAAGTGGATTCCTAAACAGACCGCTAATGAGTGGGATTTCGGAGATAAAAAGCTTTCCTCTGTGGGTGATCCAGTCACCATGCAAGACGCTGTAACTATGAATTACCTTGTACGAGCAATGAGTGCATTACTTTACGATCTATACTATCGCATATTGCCACCTCAAGATCAGATCCACAGTTTGTCTAAAGAGGAGTGGATCGACAAACATATTGTACGACCGTATTTCTTAAACGAAGCTACTAGAGTTAGATCACACGAATAAAAACCCTTGAATTTGAATAGACACCGTCATTTGATTATTATAATGCCAAGAGTCAACAAGAAAAACGTCAGTCGTCATTCAACAGTCAAAGGGTGTGGACTACTAGAGACAGTCGGTAGTTTTGCCAGTACAGCTCTTAACAAAGGAATCGATCTACTACCAGTGGAACTTCATCTACCAGGGGGTTACAGGTACTGTGGTCCAGGTACCAAATTAAAGGAGAGGTTAGCTCGTGGTGATCAGGGAATTAACAAGTTGGACGAAGCCTGTAAGGAACACGACATTGCATATTCCAAATATAGTGACAATCAACGCCGTAGACAGGCGGATCAACAGCTGGCCGATAAGGCTTGGAATAGGGTTAAATCATCAGACGCTTCTTTAGCAGAACGAGCCGCAGCTTGGTCCGTGACAACAGCTATGAATGCCAAGAAAAAGCTGGGAGGTACAATGAAGAGACGACGCGTATGCAAAAAGAAAAAGATCGCAAAGCGGCGAGGTAAAGGTTACTATTTAAGACCCTACAAAAAGGGAGAGGGATACTACTTAAAGCCGTACAAGCACGGAAATGGATCACCTAAAGTCGTACATAAGAAAAAAAAAAAAAGTTTGCGTTAAAACACTTACCGGATCGGGCTCTTACAAACTTTGACCTGGACAGATATGCACGTAAATTTAGAATACCACATTTTCGAGGTGTTTTTATGAGAGACGCCTTACCACAGACTATTTGGAAGAAGGAAAATGCCATTGTTAATTTAGATTCAAACAGTGGACAAACAGTGGGAGGGGTACTCACTGGGTGTGTTATAAAAAAGTTGATAACGTGGTGAAATACTTTGATAGTTTTGGAAACCTACAACCACCACCAGACCTTTTAGAGTATTTTCAGGGATGTAAAGTTTTGTACAACTACACTTCGCATCAGACTTTCGGCTCCAACATCTGCGGTCATTTATGTTTAGAGTTTTTGATGAATCAACTTTAGTATGCGTCTGACTTTTAGAGAGTGAGCAGCATTATGTTTTGTGTGAGTGGGAATAGTTCAGTGTTTGGCTGTAATATTTTTCCTGCAATAGACCTCTCTGAGGGCGATTGGGAAATTGGATTGGTAGACTTTACAACATACAACTCTATACCAAACGTTGAGAAGGGAGTCAATAATTTGTTCCATTACGGTGATAAAATTGTCGACATACCGACTGGTTCTTATGAAATTGACGACATTACACAATTTATCGAACACAAAATCAACGATCCGAATTTAAAAATTAGAGGTAACAACAATACGTTTAAAGTGGAAATTTACGGTGAAAAGGTAATTGATTTCTCTCAGGAAGACAGCATAGGTTCACTGTTGGGCTATTCCAGATCGATTCTTGAACCATATAAATGGCACGTGTCGGACACACCAGTTGCCATTATTAAAGTGAATGTCATACGAGTCGAATGTAACGTGGTTAGAGGTTCTTATCAAAACGGTACAGAAGGACACGTTATTCACGAGTTTTACCCTGCCGTACCTCCTGGGTTTAAAATTGTTGAAACGCCCCGTAACGTCATTTACTTGCCAGTAAGCGTCAAGAGGTTGGAAAACATAACAGTTAGACTCTCCGATCAAGACAATCGTTTGATAAATCTGAGAGACGAAGTGGTCAACATTAGACTTCACTTGAAACGTAAAGATGGGTCTGATTTTCAATAAATTAGATGGACACAGGACGAAATCAATCAGTCGCCTGTTACGTTTGAAACGGTTAACATCAAAGAACAAGGAGTTTTTACAGTCTCTTAGACTTCAATATGTTGTCCGTAAGTAGTAAAGCGCAATTTGATGAAAGTGTGACAGAGTACGAGTACCGTACTCATGCACCTTTTACATCGACAACTTTTAATCCGGACGATAAGGTGCGTATTTCTATTCAACAGCAGGATGGGTTTACATACCCTTGTGAGAGTTACTTACACGTGACTGGTAAAGAGACAAAATCTGATGGTCAGACACAGTATGATAGTTTACATCTAGTCAACAATGCCATGGCGTTTCTGATTAACGAGATTAGATACGAAATTGGTGGTGTAATTGTCGATCGATCTAAAAATGTTGGTATAACATCCACTATTAAGAATTTAGTAACCCTAACTCCAGACGATGAGAAGCGATTGATGAACGCTAGTTGGGTTGGAAAAGGATCATTGAATACGGTAAAGGAGTTTTCTTTTTGTATTCCTTTGAAATTGTTAATGGGGTTCTTTGAGGACTACAAAAGAATCATTGTCAACCAAAGACAGGAATTGATTTTGCTCTTGTCTTCGAATGTTAAGAACGCCTTGAACAAGGAGGTTGCGGCCACTGATTTTAAGTTGACGATTGATAAGATTTACTGGCGGGTTCCCTACGTAAAAGTGTCTGATGATATGAAGTTGTCATTACTACGGGTGCTGGAACAGGATCGAGTATTGGAAATGCCTTTCAGGTCTTGGGAGCTGCACGAGTTTCCTGAACTTCCCACAAGTACGAGACAATCTTGGACCATCAAGACTTCTTCACAACTGGAAAAGCCACGTTACGTAATATTAGCCTTTCAAACTAGTAGGAAAAATGATTTAACCAAGGACGCTAGTATCTTTGACAAGTGCTCACTGTCGGATGTAAAGCTCTTTCTAAACTCTCAGTACTACCCGTATGATAACATACGTGGTGATTACGCTCTGTTGTAAGAAATGTACGCAAGGTTTCAATCTTCTTACTACGGGTCGAGTTCACCCAGTCCCATTATGAATCGTACAGCTTTTGATTCTTGTCCCGTTTTTGTAATCGACTGTTCCAAACAGTCTGAGAATCTTAAATCAGGACCTGTAGACGTCCGCCTTGAATTTGAATCTTCCACCGCTTTTCCAAAAGGTACAACAGCCTACTGTCTGATTATTCACGACGCCCTAGTCGAGTACAGTCCACTTACTGGAACTGTCAACAGAGTTCTCTAGTGTCGTACGCCTTATAAAAAAGGAAGCTCAGCACCCACTCGGTCTCAGTCGCTGCTCCACCACCACCATGGCATCATCATCATCTGCTGTTCCAGACACTGATGTCTCTATAGTAGAGTTTCCACTGGTTGACAAGAAAGGTGTACCTACTCTGGTAACGGTACCGGACAAACAGGATCTGACAGCTTTTCTCAAGGTAATGTTCAATCTCAACTCGGATTTTACTAAATTTGTCACTGTCGGTCTTTTTAATGAATTTCTCTTTCAAGTGGGCATTTTGTTACACAAGCAAGGCATGCGTAAATACGTTTTACTAAACAACGCACAGTTCTCAAAGTTGAAAGAAATGGAACCTTCAATTACCTATGCTTTGTGTAATAAGGATCAACAAAAGAGATTCACTGAAGTGGACATTAAATACACTATCCGTAACATTTTCAACAAACCTTATTTAGAGCTTTTCGACAGAGATAATGAAACCGCTATACTTTTCACTAAAGAGGAATGGTTGAATTTTGTTAGCTTATTGCCTTGCATTTCACGGTACATTGAACAGTTGACCTGTGTCGAGCCTTACCTGATTGAACACATTGATCGGGTTATGCGTAGTGATTCGGTCTATGTTCCCCCACCACAGCAAGTAAACGGTTGGGATGCTGACCGTTTGCATGACGAAATTGTTTGGTATAAGAAGACAAAGCCCACAGTAGGTTGATCATAAATATGTCAACACCGGCTGTGGTGGAGTTTCATGGGTTCAAAGATAATCGCAATAGATTTATCGTTAAAGAATTTGTCGTTGTGGGTCCTTTTGTAAATGTAAATATAGTTTTCAAGTCTCCTTATCCTGAAAGTAAGTTGAATAGTGCTGCTCGGAAAGCTAACAATTGGTGTGAGCGTAAGTTTCACAAAATACTTTGGGAGGAGGGATGTGTACCTTTTAACTTCAAACTAGTTCGTAGCTTACTAAAACCTTTTGATATAGTCTATACCAAAGGGTTGGAGAAAAAGTTATTTCTTTCCAAATTTCACGGAAATGTTCAGGAACTCGACGAGTCTTGGACAGTTCCCGACATGTATACGTTTTTACCTTGTTGTTTACCGCAACATGCTAGTGATGGCAAGTGCGCCTTAGTAAGTGCTCAGTTTTACTACAAAAAGTTGGATAAAAATTGTTACTATCGTATCCCTAGCTCTGTGTGAATGTGTGTTCTATGGCTGGCCTAAACTCCATAAGTCCAGGACATGAACTGTCGAGGTGAGGGCGGCCCAAATTCAATAAAAAAGTCCGACTGTTCTCTAAGGCAGCCGTAAAACGCATAAGTCCTGAGGCAGTCCTGCAGCTTGGGGCTGGGCTAATCCCCGTAAGACCTTGAGTCGCAGATGCATCTAGTATGCAATGGGCCCTCGTACAGTTTGGATGTGTGTAACACTCTATGGCTGGCTTAAACTCTGTAAGTCCAGGGTGTGAGTAAGGGATATTTTTAGTAACAAGAAAAAAAAAATAAAAATAAAAGCCCTTTGTAAGTTTGTGCGTCACATTGAAAGGCTTCTCCAAGTAAAGTGGCGGCTAGACTTATAGGGGTTCCAAAAAAAAAAAAAAATAAAAAAAACACAAAAATAATACTGGGAGGTAGCAATTTTGTTATGGAGTGGCTATCACCGTAGCTTGCGATGGTTGGGGCAAGTTACATTAAAGTAAGTGGGATTATGCCTACTGGGGACACCCACTATAATAAAAAACGCGCCTTTGCACAGAGTGCAATGACCCTATACCCCTTGGGTGGTGTGGAAACTTGGGTCAAGACTTGTCAATGCACAGAGTGCAATGACAGGCATTGACTTGATAGTCATGGTCTTGTCTGGGAATGCAAGGACAAGTGCATAGGCCTTCGGGGAAGGAGGCACAATACTCCTAACAAGCCGTGACTCTCAAGGTCAACTGAGAGTATAAAAGGACTCGTATTTCCACTTTTCTTATCAGTCTATCATGGCATCTTTTGTGGAACGTTTCAACGCTGCTACTCCGATGAATTATATTACTGTCAAGGTTGGAGATTTGTCATCCAACATCCAGTATCCAGTCAAAAGTATTACACGAATAAATACGAAATACGGTGAGACTCTCGTTGCGATACTGTTTGATCCGCATTTGGAGGAGGACATCAAGGTGTTTCTACCTAGAAGATACGTCGACACTTTGCATGAGGGGGAATCAATACCGGACAACTTGGTGCTGATCAAAGAAGTTGAATCTACGTCTGCTGTGTTATTGTTTCGGAAAGATGAAGCATTGCTGCAAGATGTTTGAGTGTTTCAAAACACCAGAAGATCGAGTACATGACTGCAAAGCATTTTTAATGCAAGAAGAAAAAAGGAAAAGACGCTGCATCCCATTGATCTTCATACCGTGTATTTTGTTCGCAAGTTACATGGTCTACGAGATTTACTATAAACACCTAGAGTAAATCTCTATGGAAAGGTGGCAGGATGGCTACCAACGTAATGAGCGATGGTTGGGGCTTATTACAAGGGTTTGTTTCTCCGTACCACAGGGTTATATGGTCTAGACCTGTGGGAGCCTCTTTGTTTACCCTTAAAAATCAAAAGAGTGACCTCTGAGCTGGTAGAGGAGGTTGACGTTCCTTCAGAGGCTTTGTACTAACATTCTACCGACCATAAAGGGTGAGGATCTTTGCATGCTTTACGTAATATGTTTTGTGCATGCCGTCAAGGTCAAGGTTCCATAGAGTATAACAAGGCTAATAGTGTATTTTATATAGTATAAGAAGGGAATTTGAGGGAAATTTGGGAATTTGAGCGAAATTTTGGGAGGGAAAATTCCCAACAGGTTGGCAGGACTGGGGTAAGTTACATTAAAGGAAGTGGGATTATGCCTACTGGGGACACCCACTATAATAAAAAACGCGCCTTTGCACAGAGTGCAATGACCCTATAACTCTTGGGTGGTGTGGAAACTTGGGTCAAGGTCCCATAGAGTATAAGAGAAAAATAATGCATTTTATATAGTATAACAAGGCTAATAGTGTATTTTATAGTACAAAAAGGGAATTTGAGGGAAATTTGGGAATTTTTGGGAGGGAAAATTCCCAACAGGTTGGCAGGAATGGGGGCAGCCATCGTGGATCCGGAGCCGCCATCTTGGATCCGGTCACGTGACCTTCCCCCACCACCGACTCTTCATTTGATGAAAACTCTTCATGGGATGGCGTTAAGTCGCCACATCCCTACTACTGTTGGAGCTTTTTACAGAATGGCAAATATTAACCTCTTTTCCCTGTACATTTTACAGACTATACTCTTTATAAAGTCAAATCTGGACAAAATTAATGTGAGGATTACTATAATTCAAGAACTTGTTAAAGAGTAATTACTCATTATTAAGGGTATAACTCATGTATAAGTTGGAACAGAGTCTTCTTATTATGGGCGATAAATTATAGAACAAACTAACACTATTTATAGTAAGAAAACTAGAAAATAAGGACTTTACAAAGAGACATGTCAGATTGCAGCATTTTTCTCTATGACAGAGTTCTTGTCTGGCCAGACCGTCAGACTTTTGATAGCTTTAATTCCAATTTTAATTAATTGCGACGTTGATATTTATTAATAAAAACATCGACAGCAAATAGTGATCATTAGTTGTTAACTCTTCATTTCAAACGGACAAACCATTAAGCCCCAAAATACACTAAGGTTAAATTGTGTTTTATTTCACACGAACAGGTAGGTATTTATCATATATAAGCTATACATAGGTCGCTTAGAAAACGACATTTCCAACGCACTTGTGCGCGTAAGATGCAAAGAGTAGTGCAAGTGAGATAGAGAACTACTCTTCCCCCACTGTAATTCTACTGAAAAGTTGTCATGGCAACCAGAACGGCAGGCCGCGTGCTGACAGCGCAATAGCAAGCCCCGCCCATTTTACGTCATTCTCAGCAGTAACCATTGATTGATATAAACGAAACAAGCTTAGAACGACTAAATTAAATTATTATTTAGTAATCAAACAACAGTTAATAATAGCAATAACACAACGAATAATAATGTAGACAATAAATAGCAATTAAGCAAACTTGTACTGTTTGTTACAGTTATTTTTCTAATAAACACTGTTGCAGAAGTTAGTCACGCACGTGAAGCAAAGCAGCTCAGTGGTGGAAAGTTGCCCCCCCCCTGCCACTGGAACCCCTAAATGCTCTAAATATAAAACGCAGGTAGTTTTCTACGCAGGCCAATTATAAAATGTTTTAAAATTTCATCATAACGAAAGTGTTAATCATGGCAATAAAACGTTTAACTAATTTAATTTTTTATTTTCAGTATAAATTAAATAATTTGTTGCTCAAAATTAATGATTAGTGACTCTTGTAGAAAGTAATTTTGTATAGTATGTTCACACTATGTTAATTAATTGTTACAGGATGTCATTTAGTGTATATGATGTTTTTAATATTTTGCCTATCAAATTTGACTCTTAATAATTTATTGTTTCTTCATATAGTTGTTGTCATTCTGTTTCTTCGTAATAAATGTATTTATATCAATTTGAACCTTCTTAATTTGTTTTTAATTGCTCTTATATTGTTACTGAAGGCTCTTCTTTTTTTAAACATACGTCTTCTGTAGTGTTATTGAAACTATGTATGATTACAGTACAGATTTAGAGTTGTTTTCGATTAATAGATATTAGCATGCAATTATAAGAGAAATAATTTTAACATTAAAAAGTAATCGGGCTTTGCCTGCATTCATAAAAATAAACAGATCGCAATAATATTTAAGTTAATACAAACCAGTAGTCATCGTTATTTATAATTAGATCAAAACATAAATGAAAATTAACAAAGTTTCACACCAGTACCTTCAATACTTTATACTGGTATGAAGTCCACTCCTCTTTAGCAAATAGATTTAGAGCAGATGTTCAACTTTAAACTTAATTTCATTATTACAGTTTTGACTTTTATTTATTGAAATCTTACTTATCTGAAAATCTCTTAAATAATTTAACTGTCGTAAGTGTAAAGTAGTGAGCGTAAGTTAAAGGCAAGCCATAATTTATAATTTACCAAATTGAGGAAATCTTTTAAAATATGAGAACAACAGAAAAACTTAAAATTTATAATATGTAATAAAAACGTCACTTTTATGTGTTAATATATAGACTATTACATAAAACATTGATAACGGAACTAAATAGCATTGAAACGGGTCAATTCATTACTGTCCATCAACATGTTGAGATTTTTTCGTATTTCAATTCAATGTTTATTTATCAATCATAAATACATAGTACATGTGTGAATAAATGTTTGAATAAACATTTGGTGGCTGTTTAGCTCTCTAGTTTGATTAGGATATTAAAAAGCAATCTTATTCAAATAGTTTTCTTCAATGTTCATATGAAAACTAATTAAAGATATTAGAACAAACAAATATAAATCTTATCTTTACATATAAACGGATTAAAAGGTTGCTTTACCATAGTTACTATATTATCAATTATAAGTTTATCCGAATAACAATAAAATTTTAGCAATTTTGCTATATTCATATAATTATTCAAAGATAAATAGTTGATACATTAAATTAAGCTCCAATCAATCCATTAAATGGGCTTGGTGTGTTGGTTACTAGCAGGGGCTGGCTGGAAGCTCTAATTAACTACAAAATATCTCATCTAAGATCTGCATTTTCAGCCCCACACCAACTTATATGTTGGTAGGTTCTTTTCCAAAAACAGCACTACCTCAGTTGTCCATCTTACCTGAAAACCTAGGGGGGATATGGGAACTACTTTCCCCCCCCCCCCAAATTCAGTACTACCCCAGTTGTCCATATTACCATATGCGGTTTGGGGGGGGGGGGGAATATGGGAACGCTTAAATACTTTTCTATCGACATGACGCGGAAATGAACACATGAAATGATACACAAAGCTGTATGCAAGTGTTACCATGATTTCATAACACTTTTCATTACTTTTCATCATTTAGGGTATGTCCCATCCAGGGGTCGGTTGAGATTTTTAATTGGAAGCATAGGTTGAGTTTGATATGAAATTATAGGTCTATTTAAGAGACATTCAACGCCGCAAACCGGATGGTCAAATGGTTTGGACGAGCCGGTGGCCGAGTGGTCAAAGGCGTCAGGACTTTGAGCTTGGGTTAGAGATAGCGCAGGTACGAATCCGGCCTAGACTGAAACTATCAGTAATATTGTATTGTACTGATTCACCCCCTTTCTCTGTCTGAATAAGTTCCTCGCACAGATAAATAGTCTATGAGAAATGGGCAGAGTAAGGATAAGAAGGAGGTTGGCCTATCCTAAAAAAAAAAAAACAAAAAAAAAAACAATAAATAAAAAAATTAAAAAAAGACTTGGTCCAGAGTTATGGCCATTTGAATTTTAAAACTAATTTTCGTAAGATATAATTCTTTTACTTAAATTTTGTACCGCACAATCTATAAAAGGGTTTTCCAAATAACTGGAATGTTTTCGATGCTGGAATTTCCTTTTTTTTTTAATGTGTACAAAACTAAACCAGTAAACAATCAGGACAAATCGCATAATGCAAGAGTCAAGAAGTATAACAAGTGAGATGCTACAAAGTGTTACAAGTGCAGGTGTTTATCACCGGTTAGCTCACCGTCAACAGGTATTCGCAGCTCACTTTGAATATCTGTCAAAAAAAAAATGTAAGACCTAAGCATTGTTTTTCCAATGCTGATTTGATTTTGTTACATGTTATTTCCTGTACTGTCCTTGTCCTCAATTAATTATGGAATTCTAATGGCTGTAGATCTGAACAAAGTGAACCTCATTAGATCCGGTTTGCGGCGTTTAATGTCTCTTTATTAGATCTTTACTTTTATATTAAGCTCAGCCTACACTTATATTGAAGAATTTCAACCAAACCCTGGATAGGAAATACCCTAAATGATAAAAATTAATTAAAAGTGTGATAAAATCATGTTAACACTGGTATACAGCGTTATGTTACATTTTTCGTGTTCGCATCATATCGATTAAAAAATACTTCAGCGTTTCCATATTTTTTCCCACTCGTATATGGAATTAAATATTTGGTTCCAAACAATTAAATATATCCATAGCGATAGTAATAACTTTGCTTTAAAATTTATTGATTTGTAAATAATTATCAATATTAAATAAAAACAATTGATAAATAAGTATAGTAAAATAAGCTCTGTAAACAAAATAGTAATAATATTACTTTAAATTGATTGAATACATTTTGAATGAAGAATATAAATGAGCAAACGAAAAACAAACAATCTGAGCAGAATGCAGAGCAACGAAATGCAGTTCAGTGAGTTATAATGAATATTTTATCAAAGGATGACATCAACTTGCCTTTACCTGGACAACACCCGCACCTGCAAACAACTCATCTTGCCTCTTCCCCAAACCCACATCTCTCAGAAGAGTAGAGGATAGTCTCAAGTCGTGTGTGCATTAGTTCGACCCCAATCACATTCATAACAAAATTTAAAAGCGATCAGCCGATCAACCACCGGCTGTTCATTTGTCATTGGCCTATTAGTTAATGAAATTTTCTGAGGAATAGTTGGCCTTAGTTTGTTACAAAGACTACATTCGCTCATGTACACTAATACGTAATCCATATTCGCGCATATCTTGATGATCGGCGTCTTGTGGTTGATAGTCCCCCCCCTTCTTGCCTCACCACCTGAGGGGGTAGGTTAGGCAACACACCACTCAGTGTCTCATCTTTGTTGACAACATGTTTCTCAGGGCCTGATTAAACGATAAAAGTTGAAGAGATATTTTACCAGGCGAAGTTTGGGCTAAGATGGTAAAATATCCTGGTAAAATAGCCTGGTAAAATTGTATCTCCTCAATAGGCGTCATAACTACCTGACGCTTATTGAGAAGACGCCTTTAAAGTGACTTCCGAACCACCACCAGTGACCGGGTATGTGGGCTTCGTACAATGACGTGATTCCTCACCAGTCAGTCACCCATCCGAGGAACAGCCACGCTCGATGTTGCTTGACATCATTATTATGCAATAACTAGGGAGACCTCCGGTCAATGTCACTGGCAAACCAGACCCAACGGTAGTCTCAGACCTAACATTTTAGGTGTTGAAATGGTATAAGTAACACACATCTTGGTCTCCTCGAATTTAAACATTCTATTTATTCATACAATTGATTGAAAAAAAAAAACAATATACAGTACTAATAAATTTTTAACACGTGCCGAAATATTGGTGATGGTGTAAAGAAAGAAAATCTTTATTTAATAGCTACAAAAGGTACATATAGCTTATTGATATTATAATATGTAAATTAGATCATAAAGTGCAGTAACAAGACATGCCAAATGAAAATCTTCTAACTTAAGACACACAAAATATAATATTATCTCACATATGGTCTTAAACTAACCTTAAAACAGCATACTATAAATTCCCTAACACTGTAGTTGCAACTCTGGAGCAACAACCCTTTTATCTGTTTTTCAAATCTGCGCAACCCTCGGTGCTCAGGGAGTCCGTCAGTGAGTTAGAGTCTTGAACTATCGCTTATTAAGTGCCTTTCATAAAAAGTTGTTTTGTATGGTTGGAATTGTTATATTGTTGTTAGTACGAATGTTTTAAGTATGGTCAGTCCGAGGTCTCCGGAGTATGTAAATGTTCTTTGTAACAAAACATAATCGATCGATGTAAATAAACTGAAGGAAATGCCATTTATGCTGTGTTCTGTAAAGTATGCCCTATAAAATCGCCTACGAGGGAGATGGAAGATGGTCAGACATCCTATTTTTCAATTTAAATAACAAGTTAGTTGTTACATTTTCGAGGCACCAGATTCCAACACCGTAATTCTGATTGGGATAAATAATCCCATAATAAACCGTCAATAAACCCTTCATATCTAGAGTTGAAGGCTTTCCCTGAGAAGAATTAGTAGAATCTCGACTTTTCTTATCATATATTAATTCGTCTTCCGACAATGATGTACTGAAAAAAATCGATAAAAATAACGTTTACGATTATAACTACTAGTTGACTTACCGATACAAGATTGCCACCACCACAAGGCACATCCAGGAAGTCGAAGTACACCTCTACCAAATATTCCGGGTCTGCAACGAGGAATATTCCGCAGGCCTGCGCGTTCTCCCCTCCTATGGACTTGTGGTAGAAATGGCCTTCCTCTGACGTCACCATCACGCATTCTGTAGAAAAATACACTCTATTATACTCTTGGTTGCTCTTCTATTATACTGTGGTTATTATTATAGTTTAATAATAACCTATTACGCGTTGGTATAAATACAATTCAAGTGAACTTCACACAAAAAAAGTAAAACAATATTATGTAAAAATACTATGGAGATCGATTTCAGTAAACCACGTATACCTTCCTCAGACCAGAGGGATGCGCAGAGGAATCAATGACGTGTTCGACTACTCTACTTATATAGCACGTATATACTAACACTTGTCAAAGTCGAAAAATTCTTGAAGGTTGTTGGATACGTCGCTAGTGACTGCTGAAATATTATTGGTTAGTTACTATTGGTTGTTACTTATGTTCTTTTATTTGTTGAAAATACATTATGACAAACGTTTCCAAAATAAAAAATAACTGCTGATTTATAAGTTTGTCACAATCCTTTAAATTTTCTTTACAAATAAATTATTCGGACCTTTTTCGTTAATTCACTACTTTTTCCGTTACTTCACTACCGGTACATTTGTTTTATCACAATGACGGTTAGGTTAGGTCAGGTTAGGTTAGGTTCCTAAAGTTGATCACAAACTGGTAAATCCAGTGATTGACTTGCCACCGAATGCGCTCTCTGTGTATAAGTTCTTGGAAAGCAATAAGATAAGGCCAGTGATATCGGATTCTTAGCGGATAAGAAATTCCACAGTGAAAGTAAAAATGATTGGGGAACAATTTTTAGAGCGACAGAATATTTATCAAGCAGTAGTGAACTAACGGAGAACTAACGGAAACAAATAAGTAGTGGTAGTAAATTAACGAAAAATATCCAATTATTCTTCCCATGCATTCACGATCACTTTCTTTAAACATTTTAAGAATATCTACTTCTTCATCTGTTGCTTATACTTTTTTGCTTATCCACTTAGCAACTCTTTGTGTAAACTGTCCATTGCATGGAAGAGATACATGTTTATTTTGTTCTTTACAAGAATGTTCTTTATTAAATGTTGTTCTATTACCATCTCTAATCCTGTTTAAAATTTTTCTTATTTATTATACTTCCAATTTCATCGATGATGGGTGCCTTACATCCAATCCCAATTGCTTTATTATATTTATTTACTGCTTCCTATCTGCGACACTTGACGTATTGAACCTCATACAACATAATTTGAAGCTAGATGTTCTGTGAGACAGTGGATATGTACAACTGTTTTTTTTTATTGTACAAGTAGTTTGGGTTGGTTTCCTGAAAACGCTTGGAGAACATTTTTATCATCACGAATGTACTTATGGTATAAATGTCCTTCCTCTGATCTACCGACACTATATTTGACTTACAATACGAGATTGCTACCATCACAAGGCACATCCAGGAATTCGAAGTACACCAAGATAAAATAGAAAGTAGCTGTAAAAGTAAAACATTAAAATAAAGAAGTACGGATAAAATAAGCACTGTCTGATACACGGAAGGGTCTATCTCTATACTTACTAGATTTTTGCTGAGGGTGTTCCAGTTGTGCCGGTGGTAAGTTTAGGGTTCAGCAATCACCGACTGTTCACTTGCCGTCCATACTTATTTTACTGTAGTTGCACACTTCCCACATGCATGCAGAAGCGACTCATTATAGTCAATTCCTTACGGGGAAGGTCCATTCTACCAATGACAGTCATTGGGTGTAATACCAGAGAGTATGTTATGACTGTTCAAAGTTAATGGATCAGCTCGTTTATGGTGAAAAATAGTTTGAAATTAATTATTTGGTCGACGAGGTGTTTTTTATTTTATTTTTTTTTTAGATTTAAATCACTCAGAACATTAAGGGATATCTTGCAAAATGGGGAGATCAGAGTTGATAAGAGCTTTTCAAACTGACGAGTACTGAGTAATGCCTCTTTACGTCGAATATCCGAAGAAGTTATGTTGAACTGGTAGCTGAACTCTTACTTTTGTGATCCCTCAGCTACGTCAGCGGCCAACAAAAAATCGGCCCTTCTCAGAGTTGGCAACATATATAGGATTCTGTTTTACATATCAAATAAGATGAATTTATTACAAGCTAAATTCACATATCAGAGAGGGTTTTAGAAGAGCGTGTGTATAACAAAATCACCCTATGGGTGAATAACGCCAAACCTGTATGGAAACGTAAGTGATGAAGGTCAACGTTGTGCAAGATAGAAGTGCACTATGGGAGCCAAATGTGAGTGAAATGAGCCGAATAACAAAATAATGAAATTTGGCATGCTAGGGGTCTTCATTGAGTTCATTGGTGTCCAAACAACGAGCTAGAATTGTTAAATAGTCAACAATTATCTTACATGTTTTGCTCGGGTTGAAAGTGAGCCCGGGCTCAATGACAACCCTTCACAGTTTGACGAGGGTAACGTACACCGACCAATTTATTCGCGCTCGTGGGAATCGAGTAGGGTACGGTTTCGCAATAACAGGAGAATAACCCGTATAAAATAAAAATATCCTCTTATGGCTAACTTTAATAAAATCAACTGAGTAAAGTTATTTCTCACCTTAGTTTGATCTACGTTATGGTAAAAAACCTACGTACAGAAAACTACACTCTGCAGCTAAAATTAAATAACTAACAGCAGTATAAACATTGATAACCATAGGTTTAGTGATTTAGATAATCGAAAACTCTCCTCAATTTTGTACAAAACAGATGCAAGTGAAACACGCCATGTGGTAATTCTCCTATGAATATGTCAGAATATAAAATAAAATTTAGTGATCTGTTCAGTTCAAATGACATCAGTGAAAGATCGAGCAGATCTTTCACTTAGATCTGTCTGTTTCCCGCATACCGAACTGGATAGCATCTAAAATTGTAATTTTTATATATTTTATGTAAGTTAGTTTCCAATTTGGTAAATTTGTTGGAGATTTCCAACGCTTGAAGTCTTTTCAAAACTAACCCAACGTTTCTACAGGTATGAAACTCCTGTCGTCTTCAGGTGCTACTTACTTCCTTATCCAACATATAAACGTAATTTTCTTTTAATAGGACTTTAATAATCCATATTAATGTAGAAGATTACATGCTTAAATATTACTAGAAACTTCTCAGAAAGTCATGTCGTTTTACAAACAATTACATACATACAAAATTATGAAAAAAAATGCATACAATACAAAGAACAAAATAATACATTATCAATCAACAATACACAGAAAAAAAATATCAAATAGTAAACAAAATCAACTTATCCAACATCGTACTATCTGCCAATTCCACTACGTAATCTCCAACAATCAATGAACAATCCAATGCCAACCGACAACTTAAAAAACCGTTAATTTTAATGATCATTATAAAATAATTTAACCATCTAAATTATTGAATCAGTAATAGAAATTAACTTTTATACAATCATAGCAATAGTAAAATAAATCAATGATCTATCAACTTGTAATTACAAGCAAGTGACAATCACTAAACCTGAAAGACTTAATTTAGTCACTTCTAAAATAGCTTCTGTCAGATCAAACACTTACGTCAAAACGATGTGTTTTTCACTAAGAGATATCAAACACCTCAGAGCAGTGGCTTATCGGAGAATAGTGCGGAAATTACGAATCCCTTCCGGAAATTGCCGACTTGAGGTCAGGTAAGAATCCGGATACTATATAGCATAAAACTGTTAATTCCCGAAATTGAAATCCTAAGCCTTTTAACGTATTTAATAACTTGTCTTTAAATGTTCAAGATTATTCATGTGTATGACTGATACAATTTTTATATGTGCCCATAGCCACCAATTCCTCGTTAATTTTAACGCTTTTGTTTTTGATGCTAACTAGTTTGACGATAGAGATTTGTTAATACATTTTGTAACTCTTTGTTAGAAGTTTTAGTTGTTAATTTTTACACATTAAAATAATAATCGTTTATTTTTTCCATCTGTACAATGTACAAAATTCAGTATACTTCATACAAAAAGAAACATAAGTAAAAACAAAATTACAAACTTATATAATATTTCCAAATTTTCCTCTATTAGTCATATGATATTAGAGGACTGCTCCTAACAGAGTCCGTAAGGCAAAGTTCCTGTTTAGGAATTCCACACGTAGATTAAAAAACAAAAAAGAATTCAATAAGATAGCAGACTACCAAAATAAATCTAACTTCCACTTTTTCTCCATACAAAAAAGTAAATAATTTTCTTCTTAGACAAACTTAAGTTATATTTTCGATTTTGAATTGTTATTATTATTATTATTATTAGCGTGTGGGCCGTGTTGGATCACGCAAAGCATGTAAGAATTACGCTTTCTTTGAGTTCTTGTTTGTTCAACATTTCTAAACATTCAACAACAACTAAATTCCACCTTTCTTTCCTCATTTGGGCATGGGCATTTTCTTCTTCTCCTTCTCTGGTTCTGGCTTCTACTTTGTAATCTTTTTTCGTTCTTCATTTTGTTTTTGTATTTAGCCATGGTGCTCCTGTTTTCTCTCCTTCTTCCTTGTATGGGCGTAAGTGTATGTTTTGTTAGTCTGTGCGCTGGAAATCTGCTAGTTTGTCTATAGAATTGTAGCTTTCGTTTTCTCATATCTTCTGCTATGTTTGAACGTTTTCTGTCGTTTTCCTTGATTAAAGTCTATACTCTTCGTCCATGTGTTTTGGTACTAGAATGTTCCACATCATTTTCCGTTCATCTTTCGGTATGTCTTCAAGATTCCCCCCAAGTTAGAGTTTCGCTTGCGTATAGTACTTCCTCACATGCATAGCTATTATAATGTATATCAATAGTTATGTAGCTCTCTATATTGTTTATAACATCCCCACTGGACCTTTTGCGTTAGTTGACTACCCCTACATTTTCTGATACTTCACTACCACTACTTTATTTATCGCAATTGTGGTTAGGTTAGGTAGCTACTAAAGTTGATCACAAACTGGTAAATCCAATGTTAGACTTACTGCCGAATGCGCTCTTCGTGTCTAAGTTCTTGTAAAGCGATAAGGCCAGCGGTATTGGATTCCTAGCAGATAAGGAATACCATAGTAGACATAAAAATGCTTGGGGAACAGTTTTTAGAGCAATAGAATATTTATCAAGTGGTAGTGAACTAAAGGAAACAAAAAAAGTAGTATTAGTGAATTAACGGAAAATATCACATCCCCTAACATATCTAACCTTAGTAAACTATAAAAATAATAAAAACACGAAAATGATAGATATCACATCAACAATGAAAGTCTCACGAAATATTAAACACAACTTATATCAAACCATCAATTTACAGTCATACCATACAACTACACTGTACCACCACTACCACTATACGTGTATGGAGTAAGAGAGGACTTTTTAGCCTTACCCTCACCAATTGTTACATAATTTGTACATTAAGGTAATTTTCCATTTTATTTCGAATCCCGTAAAAGAAATAAAATAAAAGGTCTTCCCTTTATATTCTAGAATGCATTGAAAAATCAATAATATAAAATACTACAACGAACAATGTTATCTGAAAATTATTTTTTTTTCTTATGCTTGCTTAAAATCCCTATAATTTGAGAATATTTGTTTGTACACAACAACATTTATAGAAATAAATATATGTATATTATTGCTGGATACTTCAAAGGCCTACTATGTTATCATGGTATATGAGCCCCTTCCTCAATATTGCTATAAACGTATTCATATTTTGTAAATATTTAGTATGGTGTGGAGTTTTGGTGCTAGATAATTGCGGGTAGCGTAGCCTATTTCTATAAGGTAGTCTTTGGTTTTAGGACACGGCCTTCTTCTATATGCATTTACAAAATTAGGAAAGTGCTTACTGGTCGTTCAAAACATTTAAAGTAATCTATATACAAATATTTATCCTAAAGGTAATATTTTAAGCTTTGTTTATTTAAGTTAGACGAAACAAGGGTGTGACGGTTCTCTCATACGTTTCGCCATAATCAACCGAAAGTACCACATTTACATTGTTACAATTAATTTTAAAGCCGTTTTATAGGTTCCACCCTAACTTATAACACCATTCTCTAACTTACTTTGTACAAGGGCAAGGTTATAATGTACGTATTGTTGCAAGCGGACGTACCTCCTGCAGGAAATAAAAGGACGAATTGTCGACAAAAGCTTCCCTTTTAGATTATTTAAGTGACCCTTCCAGTTCAGTTCCTTATCTAAAGTTACTCCTAAATACTTCACTTTATTCTTTTCTCCTATGCGAGAACAATATAAACAATCCGTCAGGTTAATTGGGCAATTTACGCATTTGTAAATTATATTTTCTCATATTTATATATATATCCCCTTAGACGAAATTCTGTTCAGCATTTAAAGGTAATTTACTTTTAACAAAGCGCAATTTGAGTGACTCTAAATGAGCATTCATCTTTTCTTCTAAGCCTTTTTTTAATTGTTTGACATACAAAAGGGCTGTATCGTCAGCTAATGTAAATCAAATTTATAGAAATAAATATATTTTATCATTATGTATGTATGTATGGGTAGCAGGACCATCATCACCTTACATGAACAGGTAGGTGGGAGGGCCATCACCACCTAATATGTATGGGTGGGCGGGAGGACCATCACCACCTAATATGTATGGGTAGGCGGGAGAGCCATCACCACCTTACATGTATGGGTAGGTGGGAGGGCCATCACCACTGTATATTTATGGGTGGCTGGGAGGGCCATCACCACTGTATATTTATGGGTGGGTGGAAGGGCCATCACCACCTTACATGTATGGGTGGGCGGAAGGCCTATCACCATTGTACATTTATGGGTGGGTGGAAGGGCTATCACTATCGTAAATGTATGGGTGGGTGAGAGGGCCATCACCACTGTACATGTATGGGTGGGTGGGAAGGCCATCACCACCTTACATGTATGGGTGGGTGGGAGGGCCTTCACTACCGTACATGGTAAGTATACATCGGGTGGTAAATCACTCATTACCATCACACGTGCAAACAATATGAAGACGAGCACAAACACAACTATTACTGACTGTTAGTACTATTCATTTTCAAACGTTTCGTGAGTTCAAAATAGCAAAAGAACGATTTAAACAAGAATATAACTTCTGATCCTCAGATGTTACGAAATAGGCAAAATATAAGAGAGAAAATTTTAATATTGTTGGAACACATTGCTATTCAATTGTGGAAAATTCACATCTGGTGGAATGGAAGCAATCTGCAGTGGAACGTTTTTTTTCAACAACGTTTATAAAGTTTTTTTCTTTTCCATTTTCAAACCTATAGACTTATATTGTTGCATCTCTTGTAAATCTGCAGAACTGTGACTCTTACAGGCCTTCTTTTTTTTAATAAATTATAGACATTAAGTCAATGAGTCATTAAGATAATTATGTTCAGTTAATAACACTTTGCATTATTAATATATACACACACACACACACACACACACACACACACACACACACACACACACACGCACACACACACACACACACACACACACACACACACACACACACACACACACACACACACACACACACACACACACACACACACACACACACACACACACACACACACACACACACACACACACACACACACACACACACACACACACACACACACACACACACACACACACACACACACACACGCACACGCACACGCACACGCACACGCACACGCACACGCACACGCACACGCACACGCACACGCACACGCACACGCACACGCGCACGCGCACGCACACACACACACACACACACACACGCACACACACACACACACACACACACACACACACACACACACACACACACACACACACACACACACACACACACACACACACACACACACACACACACACACATATATATATATATATATAACTCAACAATATCCATTTTTACTAAAAAGAAACCTATTGCAATAAAATAAAAACTAAAACCAAAGACCTTTAAACAGTCAATGCCAACTTTGGCAGAATACCCATTCATTTAGTTCTCTCAAACGTTGATAAAAGTATATACAGCAAATATTAGCTTCATAACCTCACCCATAGTTCAACACTAAAACTTGTTTCAGAATGCGTACTGTGCCAGAACACCCATCCATATACATACTTGACCAATTAATACAAATCTATTAGAGCAAAAAACCAACTTTTAAAAGTCAGACTACTTTCACTACCACTCCTTTTTCCGTTACTTCACTAACACTACTTTTTTTTATCGCAATTACAGTTAGATTAGGTGGCTACTAAAGTTGATTACAAACTGGTAAATCCAATGATTGACTTACCGCCGAATGCACTATCCGTGTGTAAGTTCTTGGAAAGCGATCAGATACGGCCAGTGATATCGGATTCCTAGTGGATAATAAATACCACAGTGGACTTAAAAATGATTGGGGAACAGTTTTTATAGCAATACAATATTTATCAATCGGTAGTGAATTACAGAATTATTGGAAACAAAAACAAGTAATGATAGTGAATTAACGGAAAAGATCCGAACATTATTTGCTTAACATGACTCTATGTATTAGGCTATATTAGTCAATGTTTTACATATTTCCAAGAGATGTAACATTAAAAGGCTGAAGCTTTGATAAGGGAAAATATAAAACCATTAGAAACGTTGTAGGTAAAAAACATTCCATTACAGATTGCTTCCAAAAGAGAACAGATGTGAATTTTACTCAATTGAATTGCAATGATGTTCCAACAATATTGAAATTTCTCTCATATATTTTTATCCCCTTTGTGTTAAAAGTTCGTATTTGAAATACATTTGTATGACGGTATTGGGTACTAATATAGTAAATTATAGCTATTTCATTTATGTGCTTGTATATAAGTATTATCCTTTACTGAGTATAACTTTCAAAACTAATTATAAATAGGTAGCTCTCAATAGAAAGGTATCCAATATAATCTTGTACTTCGTTTAAGAAATTTCATCCTACAAGACCTAATGATAAAGAAATAATATTTTTTTACATAATTATTTCTAATTACGTAAAAAACTATTTAGTTTTATCGTAATTATGGCTATGATAAAAAGTAACAACTGATAATTACAAAAGTTTTATACTTGTTTAAAACTTAGTATTACTATTTTTAACTCGTGAAGCATTGGCAGTTAGAATCAATATGATTAGGGATTTAAGTTCAAGGTTTTGTTTGTGCTCGTGCTCTATTGTGTTCACGGGTGAGCGTAATACCACCCCATGCTTACCATGTACCGTAGTGGTGGCCTTCCTACCCACCAATACACATTCGGTTGTATTGACCTTCCCACCTACCCAAACAGATACGGTTGTATTGACCCTCCCACCCACCAATACACATACGATTGTATTGAACATCCCCATCCACCCATTTATATACGGTTGTATTGACCCTCCTACACATGTACAGTGATATTGACCCTCCTAACCACCCATACATGTACGGAGATACTGACTCTCCGACCCACTCCACAGATGTACGGTGCTATTGTCACGTACCAATACAACACGTGTGAGGGTGGTTGGGTGGATATCTCTATATACGATGTGAGTGCTGGGGTAATGGGTTCATACCCAGCAAGCCTACGACTTTTCACTGTTATAAGGCCATAATTCAGCTTTAATGATTAGAAATGTAGTACATAAATGCATTAAGACACAAGGGCTTGTCTTCTTGATACTTCAGTAACTAACTCGGTCAAGGTCAGATCCTAAAACACAAACTGCAGGCGACTAATTATGATACTAAGTTCAAAGAGAAAGGCTATTAACAGGACTATATTATAATAAGTATTACCTGATTAGGCACCTTAATTAAGAAGATAAGAGAATTCCCTTGCTTGATTAGATTCGATTTAAGGCTTTTACTCCTTAAATCACCATGTGGTTTCTGTATCACTGCATAACCCATATTTTTCCCAATTACCGGCCATAATCCCCATTTACCCTTTCCCAATATTTCCCTAAAGTTTCCCTACATATTTTGGGAAAAATCCCTGGCAATTGGAAAACCTAAAACTATCTTCTCCGGAAAAATTGTTGATAGGGCAGCTTGGGTTGACTGACCGCCGTCATTGCCACACTCGAGCTGGGCGGAAGTTGAGAGTAAGAAAAAAGGGAGTCAAAAGCTGAGCTCACGTGGTATACGTCAACGCCCTCTAAATTAAGCTAAGTAGCCGTGCCTAAGATTATAAAAGGCGACGGAATCGGCACAGTGGGTGGATCAATACAACTGTATCTGTATGAGTGGGTAAGTGGGTCAACGTGCTCATATTGTGAGTTTCATTTCACAATAACAGCTTATTGGTTACATTTCGCAAGTTTACCAACTTTAAGTGGGAAAATGAACAATAGAAACTCCATGTTAACAGCAAGTTGTAAAATGTAAAATTTAATCACAATTTTCTATCGTCAAACTAGTGAGCATCACAAGCAAAAGCGTTAACATAAAAAACGAATTATTTGCCATGGGCACGTATAAAAATAGTATCAGTCATACACCTGCATAATATTGAACATTTATAGACAAGTCATTAAATACGTTAAAAGGCTTAGGATTTCGATTTGGTGATTAACAGCGTGTTGGGCTATAGCATCCGGATTCTTACCTGAACTCAAGTCGGCAATTTCCGGAAGGGATTCGTAATTTCCGCTGTATTCTCCGGTAGCCACTGCTCTGAGGTGTTTGATATCTCCTAGTGAAAAACACATAGTTTTGACATAAGTGATTGATCTGATAGAAGCTACATTTCAGAAGTGTCCAAGTTTAGTCTTTCAGGTTAGTGATTCTCTCTTACCTATAGTTACAAATTGATAAAGCATTGATTTATTTAATATTTTTATGATTGCGTAGAAGTGGATTTGTTGGATAAACTATTTTGTAATTATGATGGGAATTAACCTATATAACATATATAATAGTGCCAATTTTTATGGTATCCGGTTCAGTATGCATGAAGCAGACAGTAGTTCAGTATCGATTGGAGGTTGAGCATGCACTGAATGAGTGACGCATTTTGACTTTTGATTATTGTTGGGGACATGTACGAGATGAAGATAACCAATGTTGTCACCTTCTCAGTAGGTGCCCAAGTGGGGGGGGGGGGGAGAGACTAGCGTGGGGTGCTATCTACAAAGTCGTCTCTAGATGAAAAACGGTTAAGATAGAAGGATGCTTTAAAAGCCATTTTGTCCGAACAAATAATTTATACAAAATCATTCTCAGAGAAAACTCCGTATCAGTTTTAGAAATTAATATTATAATATTTTTTTAAATTATCATCCTTAAAACGAAGTATAAAAACATCATATCTAGAAAGAAAACATGAATGTACCTTGAAACCCGTGTTTTGTATGAGAAGAGAATATAAAAATGGATTAAAATACCATTTGATATTATTTTTAATTTTATTACAGCAATAAAATAATTAAAATACACAAAATATTCACTCCCGGTCTTTATCATTTAGTTTTCTTTGTACATATTATACGACACACTAAACTAAATGGAAATTAAAGTAAAACTGTTTTAAAATTAAATGAACCCATTCGTAATGTAGGTGTTTGTTGGCAGCCTATTTTCGTTGATAGGTAAATGTCAAAGAACGACAAGCCTTATAGCTTGCCATCTTGATAACTATTAAGGTTTTCCAAATTTATTTATTTCAAAAGCTATCACTTGTTAGTTTTCGTTATTTTAATGTTCCAATTAAATATAATCTTCGTATATCTACCATAATACGGTTAGAGTAACTATTGTTATCCACTTTTTAGTTTTAACGCAGTTTATGTTAGTAAGTAAGCCTATAAGAGTACGAAGCTTAATAACATTACAGGGCGTCTTTGAACTCTTCTGATAGGCTCTCTTAGTTATTGTTTCTAGTTCATTTAGGATAGCAAATATTATATTGAAAGTGTCAGAAACACGTCGGTTATCCTTGAAGCCACCATTTTGTTTATTTTTCTTTTAAATTTATAATTCAAAAACAAAAAATGTATTAAGCTGATATTTTGTATGATCCCTTATAACATTAACATCCATTTTGAGAAAAATTATGGGTTTTCCTGTATAAAAATATTTAAAATGGTGACCATTTCAAATTTTAAATCCTGAATAAGTCATAAACCAATAAATTAAACATTACTCAGAAGAATATTTTTTAGGAAATTTAATTACAAATCCACTGATATAAGGTAATTAAAAATCGGGTGAAAAATAACAAAGAAAATATAATGTATGTGACAGGATGTACAATGCAATATGCCAGTACAATGTGTAACACACATGTAACAGCTGATAATAATAAAGTAATTTGTGATAGTCTTAAAACAGCTGACTAGTACAACAATAAAGTTTAAGACTATAACAAATTAATTTATTATTACAATTATTCCGGCCGTCGGGGCTGACTCACTCCTTACTGACTTTAATGTTTTAAATCTCAACAATTCTCTTTCACTTTTAACTATCTGCAGCTGACATGGGATTCTTTAAATATTTGTATGTTTGTTCTTAGTTGTGCCATTTGTATTGAAGATTTTAAATTGGATGTTAGCGCAAACAGTGAATATGTAGTTATCTTAATACACTTTATTAAGATGTATGAGGTTTTAACATTTGATAGATATTAATACGTGAGTTAATAATGCCAGTTCAAGTTGTATTGGTAATGTACAGGACATTATACAGGAATAACAAGTCATTGGATATGCACCCGTAGTAATTGACTCACAAATTACCGATCATCGAAGTGTGGGCTTGATCATTCCCTTGTGTAATAATAAAGTGTAAAATAATAATATTGCTTTACCACTTCCGTTGATAAAGTGTACAGTAATAACATTGCTTTACCACTTCCGTTGATAAAGTGTACAATAGTAACATTGCTTTACCACTTCCGTTGATAAAGTGTACAATTATAACATTGCTTTACAACTTCCTTTGATAAAGTGTACAATAATAACATTGCTTTATCACTTCCGTTGATAAGTGTACAACAATAACATACCTGATAAATATTTTATTGACTAATCATGTCCTGGGACAGGTAAACATGGTAATCAGTTTTAAACCCAGTGAGCATTGATAAATCATATGATAACTTTTTAAGCATTCTTTCACAAGCATTTTAGCAATAAAAAATGTTTCAAAATGTAGCTCTGAATTGTGTAAAATTAATTAAATAAATAATTTACTGCCTTACTTGCACAATCCATTTCATTTATATTGCGATGTATACATTTCGAGGATAACCCCATCTTCATAGCATCTTAAAATATAAAATATAAAAATAAAAATAAAAGTGACAGTTCTTATCATATGGTAGGTTTGGTGTTCTCATAATGGCTAAGTTGAGCTGTTACCATGTGTTCAGTTTTTTATCATAATTTCATATATTGGATTTGCTGTGAAATTTATTTGTTTATTAAGAACAAGATTTGGTTCGTTTTTAACACTTTTATATATCTCGTAGCCTTCTAAACAGTCTAATTTTCTTCCTTTTTGTTCAAAATGTAGAATTTCAATATTTTCAATTTTGCTGTAGTCGTGGCAGGTGTTTAATATATGTTCTGCATAATTTGATTCTGTTTTTCCATTCTTGATACATTGAATGTGTTCCTGGTATCTTTTGTGAAAACTCCTACCTGTTTGGCCTATATAGAATGCATCACATTCACCACATTTCAATTTATACACTCCTGATTTCTCAGTGTTCGGTACTTTGTTTTTTGAGGTGGATATTGACAGATGTTTTAAGATGCTGTTATTTGTTTTAAAAGCTACTGTATAGCCTTGCTTAGCAAATGTGTGTGTCGCTAAGCGTTGAGTTTGTGGAGAATGTTCCATGAGGACATATTTATTTGGTGTTTTTTTAATATTTCGTTTGTTTGTCAGACATTATTAAAAAAACACCAAATAAATATGTCCTCATGGAACATTCTCCACAAACTCAACGCTTAGCGACACACACATTTGCTAAGCAAGGCTATACAGTAGCTTTTAAAACAAATAACAGCATCTTAAAACATCTGTCAATATCCACCTCAAAAAACAAGGTACCGAACACTGAGAAATCAGGAGTGTATAAATTGAAATGTGGTGAATGTGATGCATTCTATATAGGCCAAACAGGTAGGAGTTTTCACAAAAGATACCAGGAACACATTCAATGTATCAAGAATGGAAAAACAGAATCAAATTATGCAGAACATATATTAAACACCTGCCACGACTACAGCAAAATTGAAAATATTGAAATTCTACATTTTGAACAAAAAGGAAGAAAATTAGACTGTTTAGAAGGCTACGAGATATATAAAAGTGTTAAAAACGAACCAAATCTTGTTCTTAATAAACAAATAAATTTCACAGCAAATCCAATATATGAAATTATGATAAAAACTGAACACATGGTAACAGCTCAACTTAGCCATTATGAGAACACCAAACCTACCATATGATAAGAACTGTCACTTTTATTTTTATTTTTATATTTTATATTTTAAGATGCTATGAAGATGGGGTTATCCTCGAAATGTATACATCGCAATATAAATGAAATGGATTGTGCAAGTAGGGCAGTAAATTATTTATTTAATTAATAAAAAATGCATCCAGTCACCAACACTAAAATTATAAAAATTAATCTTTAGACGATAAAAGAACTCACAATTGCAATTTATAACAGAAATAAAATGTGGCAGATTGTTCTAAGATTTCCAAATAATAAAATTAATAGACGAATTTTTTTCATATTGAGAAGTGGATAAAAAGGAAAATTTAAGTACTCTGGTAAACTATTTGATAGTGCTCGTGGAAATACAAAGGCAAATTGGAAAATTATAAATGAGTTAAGTGATAGGAAAACCTAATAAATACCGAAAAAATGCTTTCGATAAATAGCTCAGTTTTATCTGATAAAAATGTAGCCCCATAAGAGTTTAATAACTTTATTTTGTCAAATTTCCCGTTTTCTTTAATGTCCAGGAATACTATGTCAGATATAGAGCCTAATGAATTTGCTTCATGTAAAAGCTTTTCAAAACTAAAACGCTAAGAAACTAAAAATTCGTTATTTGTCTTTCTCTAACTAATGCAGAGGTAGAAGGGTTGATTTTAAAACTGTCAAAAGTAAAGCATCTGACGTCAATGAAATTTCAACAAAGTTTGTAAAACATTCTAAACATTATTCCAATTTTATTTCATGTTGTTAAAAAAGATTTACTTTCTAGATGGAGGTTTCCTCAAACATTAAAAACTGTCTAGATAGTACCTATTTTTCCACCGCTAATTACAGACCAACCTCATTGCTCTCTGTCTTTTCAAAATTGCTTTACAATTTTTTTAAAAACTAGGTAAATGAGCTTTTAAAGTTCTGTAAATTTCTTCCCTAATTCCCAATATGGGTTTCGTTAAGGCCGTACTGAACAGGAACTACAGAATTTAATATCTCAGTTACACAATGGTCTAAACAGAGGTGACAGAGGGGCAGGAACATTTTTGGATGTTCATAAAGCCTTCGATACGACGAATCATAAAGGACTTTTGTTGAACCTTGAGCAATCAGGAATTCGTGGTATTACGCTTAGTTGGTTTGAATCATACTTGCAGAATCGAAAGCAATATGTGGCGTTGGGACCTACAGGTAAAGGTAACTTGCAAACAATTGTGTGTAGTTCCTCAGGGTTCTGTACTTGATCCCTCCTTGTTTCTCATTTTTATTAATGACTTATAAAATATATTTTAAAAGGGAGTTTAACAGCTTTTGCTGACGGCACTGCTATTGTGTACGCAGCTCCATCAAATGGTGAGCTCAGACAAAAGATTGAGCATGGTTTGAGATTGCTATCTCTCTCGTTTTCATATAAAAGGCTCAGCCTAAAAATTGAACAATCAGAAAGTAGAAAGTTTTAATTATCTCAAAGCTTTAATAGTAAATGTATTTTATTTCCTTCAAAGAACAATAACAATGTTTCCAAAAATAAGTGGAAATTGAGTAGCCACTGTTGCTAGTAATGTGGCTACTAGAAAACACGAAACTAATAATTAACTAAAAAGAAAAATTAAAAAGTGAGTCTAGCTCATTTAATTATAAAAATAGACAACCTTTAAAAACGAAACATAAGAAATAAACATTATCATAATTTATTAATCCCTAATATGAAGTATCTGCTTTTCAGATTAGTGAGTTGGAATATGTTTAACGTATACGAATAATAAATTAAATAGTTTTACTGTTTCACTATTATCATATTTAGATGACGTTAAGAAAATCAATAACTGATTACATCAATAACTAGTTATTGATACAAATACTGAAAACAACACTTAAAAATTGATTACTCATTCATTTTAGACAACCATTATATACCACTTATAACAAATATTGTACATTAAAACATATTTAATGGTGTCTATCGATTACTAATCCTAATGTAAAACAAAATTAAAACCTTGAAAATGAAACGGTGTTGGATAGGGAGGATATATCCGGATAAGTACAGGGGATAAGAACTCTTACGTCTACTCTTCCTCATAATTATACTTGAAAAATAATGTTGAAAAATAATGTTGCGTGGCTCTTAACCAGTTAATTTAAGTTTTCTATGAGTTACCTCACAATATATCAAACCATATTGCGTTTTCAAGTCAATTAACCCAAATATGAACTTTGAACAAAGATTAACTTCGATGAACCTATTAAGTTTCACTCGTTTTCTTGTAGAGACGCTAATTGCAATTGTTTTTGTTTTCCTCAGACTAAATGTATTAAATACTTGGGTCTCCACGTTAATGGACAACTTAATTGAAAACTGTACAGGGTGAAAAAAATTTGGAAAAGCTTACACAACACAGTTTTTTCCCATAGATAATTAGATACTTTATTTTTTTATAATTGTGTTCCATAAAGTATAATTTCTGACTAGAATAATTTACTTAAAACCGTTAAATAGCGGAGAAATATTATTGTTTAAATTAGTTACTTTGAAATTCAAATGACCGCTACTCTGTAAAAGATAAACTGTTCGAAGTCCGGTTTGCGGCAATTAATTTCTATTGAATAGACCTTTCATTTGATATCAAACTCTACATTGGCTTACGTTGAAGATTTTCATTCAACTCCTCGTGGGCCGTCCCCCTGAAAAGATTAAATGTCGCTAATGGCGTCAAAAAGTATGTTCTTTGTAACCAAATTCATTTACAAGATTTCACTTTTACAAATGAAGTCATACAAAAGTTGTGAGAGCGTTTCCATACTTTTTTCCACCCTGTATATTTAAAGTTTCAAATGTATTTATGTTAGTATTTGGTACTTATAAAATAACTACTGTACACAGACCTCACTGTACTATAAATGCATATTTAATCAGGTTGCCTTAAGTTAAAACTTAATTATTTAAAAAGCCATGTTTTTGGGACTCAAAATGTTTATAATCAAATAAGAAAGGATAAGTTAAAATTCTAATCAGAAGCCTTTTTTTAAAAGGGATGTAATCATGAAAATGACCTAGAACATAGTTAACAATTTGCATGCGTTTGTAGAGTAACATACAATAAAGTATGTATGGAGCAATGTAAAACTCCATCATGCGGTCAGAGGATTTCATTCCCTTGTGTGATGTTTGTTTTCAGAAAGGGTTATTTTGATTTATTATTTTAAATGAAAATGTTTACTCTATCTAATTCTATAAAAAGCACTTTGCATAGGCAATGGATTTTTATATAAACTTTAAATTAAAAATAGTAAATAAGTTTTGTATTGTAGTTAATATAATCGTGTATTATTTGTAGTACTACAGTTTTATGCCCCTAATTTTGAATATATTTCAATTATTTTTTTCTCGTTGTAATGATGCAGGAATGCTTTGTAAAATAATTTATTGTATATTAAATTTAAATGAAGGTAAGTACTCACATAGTATATTATTGTTTTTTTAACTAAAAATTATTTATTATATTATAGTCTTATATTATAGAATATTTGTACATAACCTCTGTACAAATTCTGACAACGACAAACAACTTTTCAACAAAACAAAAAAGACCTATGATTTACAAATAAAACTTGACAAACAGATATAATTAAAAAACCTCTTATCTAAATCCAGCAACCCAAACTAAATAATCTGGATCATTATAAATCAGGTTTTCAACACAACACAACAGAATAATATAAAAATAAAACGACTTAACAATTAACAATCTGACCAAAGTTGCAAATATTTTAAACATATATTTCATAAACATTGGTAAACAACTCAATCAAAGTCCCCAGCCATACAACCTAGCCATATTGTATTGCTGGTTTGTTATTAAAATATCCCGACTAATTGTTACACCTACAATCAGCTGTTTCCAGAACTACACATCTCCACGACCTACATAAAGTGTTTCATAACCACTGTGTACACGACAAACATATCAACAAACTTGATGTCGTTTAGAAAAATTAATTATCTTTCGAATTCTATTCTTCTTCTTATATATTTACTTACAACTAGGGGACACCCCTACACTCGCCCACCCATACACGTTCAGTGTTATTAACCCACTCGTTCACCCATACACGTACAGTGATATTAACCCACTTGCTCACCCATACACGTACAGTGATATTAACAATTCACGTAATTGACAAGTCACAGGTAATTTAGGCAGGTACGTGGGGTAAGTACCTAATACTAAATCCGATAATATATATTTTAAAATTGTTATTGACATAATATTGTTGAAAGTTCTTATTAAGTAACCATTTAACTCAATTTGTTCCAGAATATATATTATTTGTCTGGATATATGCGGCTTTTTTGAAAATCACTAAATGTATATTTTTATGAATCAGGAAAAAGTAGATAAAGTTCCCCATTTAAAGTTTGTTGTATCTCTGCAGGTTTAAAAGATCCTAATGGTGATACACTTAAAAAAAATCACCCTGTACAACATCTTAATTGAACATCTTAATAACTTCTTCCATCCCAACCAACACGTACAAGAATAGTTGTATGGGTTGTTCTGTCCGTCCGTCCCCAAACCATTGTCTGACTAGAATAGTCATGGCAGTTGACACTTTTTCCCCACTTGGTTACCAGCCTGCGCCAGTTATCAGGAGCTGACGCCGGCGTTTTGCAGTTGATCTTCACTTAACACCCACCCTTACACGTACATTGGTATTGACCCATCCGCCCACTTATACACGTACATTGGTATTGACTCACCCATACACGTACATTGGTATTGACTCACCCATACGCGTACATTGGTATTGACACGTACATTGGTATTGACTCACCCATACGCGTACATTGGTATTGACCCACCCATACAACTACATTGGTATTGACCCACCCGTCCACTCATATGCGTACATTGGTATTGACCCACCCGACCACTTATACACGTACATTGGTATTGGTATATCTAGGACTATTGGTATATAGGACTAGGGTATTGGTATATCTACATTGGTATATCTAGGACAACCGAATTTAGTTAGAACAAAGACTAAACTCGGTTATATGAAAGAATACACCATTAGTTATATACAATCATGAAACTCATTCACCTCCTATGTTCGACCTTATCTTGACGATCGTTGTCTTATTAATAACCCACCCGCCCGCCCATACTCATACAGTGGTAGTGACCCACCCACCCGCCCATACTCGTACAGTGGTAATGATCCACCCGCCCTCCCATACACGTACAGTGGTACAATACCACTGTTCGTGTATGATACCAATGTATGTGTATGGGTGGGCGGGTGGGTCAATACCAATGTATGTGTATGGGTGGGTGGGTGGGTCAATACCAATGTATGTGTATGATACTAATGTATGTGTATGGGTGGGTGGGTGGGTCAATACCAATGTATGTGTATGGGTGGGTGGGTCAATACCAATGTATATGTATGGGTGGGTGGGTGGGTATTATATTTATATCAATTATAAGAATACTTGCTAATTCACAGTCAATTTCAATTGACATATTATTATTATTATTATTATTTTATAATTAAAACTATAATTGAAGGTATTCAACACAACCTCTTCAGTTGCAATGACAAAATATATCTTGAACCTCTTAACTTCATTAAGGGCAACACTACAACAGCCATTATACACCTAGTTAAAAAAATTCTGACCGAATTGGAAAACAGAAACAAAGTGGTGGGAATTTTCATCGATTTACTCATCGAAAGCTTTTGATTGTATAGACTGGGCAATTCTTACATCCACACTCAAATCAATTGGTCTAACCGGCAAAGTAATAGACTGGCTAAAGAATTATTTCTCCGATATACTTCAAATAACTGAAACTAAATCGACATAAAACAAATTAATTACAAAAGTCCAGTCAACACCACAAGCAGTTACAAGAGGGATTCCACAAGGTTCCATCCTGGGCCCTCTCCTTTTTTAGTCTACATGAACCATTTTCCACTCAAATTTCCAAACACCATAGATTGTTTAATGTACGCAGACAATAATACCACAGTAGTACTACCCTACAAAACGGAAGATAACCTGAACAAAAAAATCAACAGTATACTTTTATCAACTACAGCAGCCCTAACAGATATAAATCTGAACATTCATGACAAGAAGACACCAATATTCAACTTTTCAAGACAAACCGGAGACTTTAACGCCGGCAACAATCGAAACCGGATTACAAATGAAACAAACTTCCTTGGTGTCAAAATTGACTCTAAATTAGATTGGTCAACAAACATACATAATCTTGAGAAGAAACTCTCATCAGCAATTTATGTTATAAATAGAATTCTGAAGCTGGATGGAGAAAATCTGCTCTTCTGACATACCACACACTTGCAGGGTCATATATATCCTATGGTCTAGTCGTCTGGAGTGGAACATCAAAGGAAACCCTATCAAAAATACTTATTCTACAAAAGTGGTCACCCAGAGCTGTCAAACAACTAAAGCAGAGAGAACAATGCAAACCGATCTTCAATGAACTAAACATACTAACTCTACCAAAATTGTACATATTTTAAACCATACTTTTTGCAAAAACTCTCTCAAACATTTTCAACTATACCACACATACTGTAATTACAACACAAGAAACAACACTAATTTCAACCTCAAACATCATAGACCTTCTTCATTTGAATCTAACCCAAATTACATGGGTGCAAAATTTTACAATCTTCTCCCCAGATACATAAAAAACATAAACAATCTAGATAAACTAAAAATCACACTGCAAAAATATCTTGTAAACTACCCATATTACACTCTACAAGAATTTATTGATGACCCTAGTTATAGGGCCTAAAGGTACTTTGTAATTCCATCCCTACCCTATCCTAACCTTCATTCATTCACTGAAGGAGGAATCTTTAACAACCCTCCCATCCTAAAGATGGTGGTGGAGAAGAGGAACGTAAGAACATAATTCCTTCCTCAAATCTACAACAAAAGTTGTTTCAGGATGACCACTATGCCAGGACACCTACCCAATGAATCCTCATGCTTAGCCCAAACGTCCATCCATATACATACTTCACATAATCTCTTCCTGACATCACCCACAATTCTGCAATATAAGTTCTTTGAGAATGCTTATCCACTGAATCCACATGCTGTGTCAGAAGATCCCTCCATAATATTGCATTCATGTGTTAGCCTGCCTTTTTATCTATATATTTCATCTGTAGCACGTAACAAAACAATAAGAAATAAAAAAGTGACTTAAGTTACAATCAATGTGTTATTGAGGATTATGCCTTTAGTAGCCTTAAGGAGTCTTGGAACTGGTGGAAAGACAATCCATTGGGATACGTTAGTAGGTAAAAGTCCATCTGGAATTCAAAGTCCTCTTCTGGTATACCTATCAGGCCTTCCCAACAGAGAAGAAAGTGCGCTAAATGTGTGTCGAGTAGTTATTTCTCCAGTTAGCCATGGCATGGCAGGGCCAGGACCTTGTCAGTCCCTCCCTTTATTCCCCCAAAATCGTCCAAGTATAAACGTAGTAATTATTTCTATGTATATATTAATGTGCACAATAGTAAAAACTCATAACAGCCACTTAGGCGTTCTCTGCGGTCTTAAGGAAGCGAACTCTGTTTCTTCCTTCTCTGAGACATTCCTGTAGACTTCCATGGGCAATAATCCACTTACACTTATAAGTCCATATCACCCTACAAGTGGATCTATTAACGTTATAAAGGGTATTTAATGAATACCAAACGCATCTATCCACTTAAATCCCCACTACAGTTGAGCATCTGCATGAGAATTGTCTGTTTAACCCTCTTATCACAACACTCGACACACAAGACTCGACTTTATTATCTAAATGCTAATTTATTTTTTCAAGCATCTTCTACGTAAGGTATTAACTGCAGAATAATTGAGCGTGGACTATGATATTTTAAAATGTATATCACTGAGTTACCCTTACTGTGATTTAGAATTAATATTTACTCAACAAGTAGATTGATTTTTTTTCTGGATAAATCATAAACCAATTTATTTTGAGTATCAATTATAATATAAAATAGAATTCTTAAGCTGGGTGGAGAAAAGCTTAACCTGCTCTTCTGACATACCACACACTTGCAGGGTCACATCTATCTTATGGTCTAGTCGCCTGGGGTTGAACATAAAAGGAAAACCTATCAAAAATACCTATTCTAAAAAACGGGCACTCAGAGCTGTCAAAGAACTAAATCAGAGAGAACATTCCAAACCGATCTTCAATGAACTAAACATACTAACTCTACCAAAATTGTACAAGCATAGTTTCACATGCAGAGGTGGACTTAAAATGCCATGTGGTATTTACTTAATTATGGCTGTCATGTAGTACTCATAACTTTTACATCCCTTGACACAACATCCTCTGTAGTCACATATGCAGACCACCTAATGTAAGTATAAAGACCACTTGCGACCACCCTCTGTACTCATCAACAATGACTTCAGGACTACCTCACGGAAGTATAGTTAGTTCATTATAATTTTTATAGATGAAACCATACATTCAGTAAACAAGGTGGGCACAAACATTAAATAGGCATAAACATTTGATTTTTTCTTGACAATATGAACCACCCAGAGTCTGACTAAGACATAAGTTATCAACAACAATATTGCATATACAACAACAGAGTCTTTGAACAAATTTTGCTTAAGTTTTTTTCACAGTAGATAAATAACGAAAAGACAAGAATATTATAGTCTTTTCAGTGGAAAGCCGGACAAATTACGAAAATGATGAAAAACGGAAAAATACTTTTTTGGTAAATGTTCTAATTTGTAACATTTGTAAAAAAAATCACTTTAAAGGAAATCACATAGTACGAAAAAATTATTATTAGAAATATTTGAATAGTATACTTAAATATTTCAAGCGAAATAGAAAAAATTAATTAAGTGTTTAAATGCTGGAAATGTGCAAGTTTCAGTAAGGTTATGTGTTGATAGTATACTGGTGTTATGTGTTGGGCTAGGTTGGGTACTATTAAGTTAGGTTTAATTAAGTTATGTTAGGTTGCTTATGTAAGATTTGTGTGGTTCAGTTAATTAAGGTTTTATTAGGTTAGGTTAACAGTATATGTGTTTTAGGTTACTAATCTAAAAAAAACCATCGTAACTGCCCAAAACGTAACCCAATCAAACCTAACCTTACGAATCCAAACCCAAACCAACCTATAAATACCCAACAGGCCTATCCTAACAAAAAATTACTGAAACCTGTAAACTTCCGGCGCTAACGTGCTTAGAACCATTTCGATTGCAAACCCTTGTCATATTCGAAATCAGGACTAAATTGTACTCAGTTTGAGTACCCACAACACTATATTTACAAAAATCAATGTCTTCGTTTTTTTTCTCTTTTCAGAATTTTTCCAGCCGAGAAAACGATCATATTCTTGATTGTTAGTTACTGTATTTATCCACTATGAAAAAATTGTCAGCAAAAAATCTACAAGGATCCTGTTCTGTATAGTTATCGTTAAATCTACTAAACTGTACGTTATTCTCACCTTGCACAAGGTGTTCTGCTGAAGACCTTTTCGCCCGAATTGGAAGGGTCATTCCTCTTCTTATCTGAAAACACAATAAAAACTATTATTGTCGAAACATCTAACAGTTTACTTAATCTTAGTTTCAATCCAGAGCGCAATGAAACGTACTAATTAGTTGAAGGTGATCGTATAGTTAGTAATAGAGGAACACTTTAACAACAAACTGTAATTAGTTGAAGGTGATCGTATAGTTAGTAATAGAGGAACACTTTAACAACAAACTGTAATTAGTTGAAGGTGATCGTATAGTTAGTAATAGAGGAACACTTTAACAACAAACTGTAATTAGTTGAAGGTGATCGTATGGTTAGTAATAGAGGAACACTTTAACAACAAACTGTAATTAGTTGAAGGTGATCGTATAGTTAGTAATAGAGGAACACTTTAACAACAAACTGTAATTAGTTGAAGGTGATCGTATAGTTAGTAATAGAGGAACACTTTAACAACAAACTGTAATTAGTTGAAGGTGATCGTATAGTTAGTAATAGAGGAAAACTTTAACAACAAACTGTAATTAGTTGAAGGTGATCGTATAGTTAGTAATAGAGGAACACTTTAACAACAAACTGTAATTAGTTGAAGGTGATCGTATAGTTAGTAATAGAGGAACACTTTAACAACAAACTGTAATTAGTTGAAGGTGATCGTATGGTTAGTAATAGAGGAACACTTTAACAACAAACTGTAATTAGTTGAAGGTGATCGTATAGTTAGTAATAGAGGAACACTTCAACAACAAACTGTAATTAGTTGAAGGTGATCGTATAGTTAGTAATAGAGGAACACTTTAACAACAAACTGTAATTAGTTGAAGGTGATCGTATGGTTAGTAATAGAGGAACACTTTAACAACAAACTGTAATTAGTTGAAGGTGATCGTATGGTTAGTAATAGAGGAACACTTTAACAACAAACTGTAATTAGTTGAAGGTGATCGTATGGTTAGTAATAGAGGAACACTTTAACAACAAACTGTAATTAGTTGAAGGTGATCGTATGGTTAGTAATAGAGGAACACTTTAACAACAAACTGTAATTAGTTGAAGGTGATCGTATAGTTAGTAATAGAGGAACACTTTAACAACAAACTGTAATTAGTTGAAGGTGATCGTATAGTTAGTAATAGAGGAACACTTTAACAACAAACTGTAATTAGTTGAAGGTGATCGTATAGTTAGTAATAGAGGAACACTTTAACAACAAACTGTAATTAGTTGAAGGTGATCGTATAGTTAGTAATAGAGGAACACTTTAACAACAGACTGTAATTAGTTGAAGGTGATCGTATAGTTAGTAATAGAGGAACACTTTAACAACAAACTGTAATTAGTTGAAGGTGATCGTATAGTTAGTAATAGAGGAAAACTTTAACAACAAACTGTAATTAGTTGAAGGTGATCGTATAGTTAGTAATAGAGGAACACTTTAACAACAAACTGTAATTAGTTGAAGGTGATCGTATAGTTAGTAATAGAGGAACACTTTAACAACAAACTGTAATTAGTTGAAGGTGATCGTATAGTTAGTAATAGAGGAACACTTTAACAACAAACTGTAATTAGTTGAAGGTGATCGTATAGTTAGTAATAGAGGAACACTTTAACAACAAACTGTAATTAGTTGAAGGTGATCGTATAGTTAGTAATAGAGGAACACTTTAACAACAAACTGTAATTAGTTGAAGTTGATCGTATAGTTAGTAATAGAGGAACACTTTAACAACAAACTGTAATTAGTTGAAGGTGATCGTATGGTTAGTAATAGAGGAACACTTTAACAACAAACTGTAATTAGTTAATTTTACCACTTCTAGACATTTTTACAATCCTTGATTTTAAAATAATCAAACGTAATATAATGTGATCTAAAACATGCATTTTCAGTACACCATGAACAGCCGCTAAGGAGAGATTCCTGATTCAAATGAATTCGTTTTGCTTTCACCTATTGAACATACGCATTCAAATGAACATTTACTAAGCACAGTTTCACATGCAGAGGCAGACTTAAAAGTGCCATGCGGTATTTACTTAGTTGTAGCTGTCATGTAGTACTTATAACTTTTACATCCCTTGACACAACACCCTCTGTAGTCACATACCTTGATATGCAGACCACCTAATGTAAGCATAACACCACTTAACGACCACCCTCTGTACTCATCAACTATGACCTCAAGACTACCCCATGGAAGTACACATACCACTTGACGACCACCCTCTGGACTCATCAACAGTGACCTCAGGACTACCCCACGGAAGGACACATACCACTTGACGACCACCCTCTGTACTCATCAACAATGACTTCAGGACTACCCCACGGAAGGACACATACCACTTGACGACCACCCTCTGTACTCATCAACAATGACTTCAGGACTACCCCACGGAAGAACACATACCACTTGACGACCACCCTCTGTACTCATCAACAATGACTTCAGGACTACCCCTCGGAAGAACACATATCACTTGACGACCACCCTCTGTACTCATCAACAATGACTTCAGGACTACTCCACGGAAGGACACATACCACTTGACGACCACCCTATGTACTCATCAACAATGACTTCAGGACTACCCCACGGAAGAACACATACCACTTGATGACCACCCTCTATACTCATCAACAATGACTTCAGGACTACTCCACGGAAGGACCATACCACTTAGCGACCACCCTCTGTACTCACCAACAATGACTTCAGGACTACCCCACGGAAGAACACATACCACTTGACAACCACCCTCTGTACTCATCAACAATGACTTCTGGACTACCCAACGAAAGGACACATACCACTTAGCGACCACTCTCTGTACTCATCAACAATGACTGCAGGACTACCCAACGAAAGGACACATACCACTTAGCGACCACTCTCTGTACTCACTGTACAGTATCCACGGACGTTGTTAATAATGTACATGAAGTTGCAAATAATTAAAGTTCTAATTTTATTTGAAATGATCAGTTTGTTGATATGATTTACCCAATCAAAAGATGAAACACAGACTTTACTTACAGAGGAGATTTGGTTCTTCAAACTCTCTATACTTAAGCGAAAAAGCAGACTCAGTCGTAGAGACAAATGGATAAAGGCTTCGAGAAGTTCATTTGAACTCAACGTGGAAATCCTTGTTTTTTCATTATTACATAAATTGGTTGTCTCGCACGCTGGAATGTAACTGAAGCCTGGGGTATCATTGCTGGAGGTGTATTGGGACAGAAAAGAATTTTTGAACATTCCATTCCAAGGTGGTCCTCAACATAAGTACATATAGCGAGTTAGAATGAAACAAGAAGATAAATAACTAGTTGGCGGTTGTTTTAAGTAAAGTGGTTGGAGTAAAGTTCAAAATTCGACCTAAATTTGTCTTCCGTCCGGAATGGGCTATATAAATTGTGTAAGGCTGGGCCCAGGGGCGTGGAAAACAGTTTTTAAGCATTAAGATGTTTTACAGAAATGGATCAATGATCTTTCAAGGCCACGTTTAATGTTACAACCCCCCTCCCGCACCACCCACTAACACCTTTCCTTGGCTTACGAGATTTAAGTGACATTATTCATTAAAAAATTTTTAAAGTATGTAAAGCCAACTAATTGAGAACTTTTTAGGGATCTGACCAGATAATCTCTTTGTGGATATGCTAATCTTGGATAGTTATTGGTTGACAGCAATCGTTGTGTGGTAATTTAATTAATGGCTCAACACATTATAAGTGGACAGACTAATCATTTGACCTAATAGCAAATGAAGAGATTAAAGCAAATAAAGATTCTAACTGTGTATGAAACTTTTTGTGATAGTCCGTGGATAATGGGGAGCACATGGAACAGTGATGACGTCCTTTGGTGGTCCTCGGTGGGCGATGGCGAGGGGGAGGTCACTTAGGACAGTGATGACATATTTTGGTGGTAGTCGATGTGTGATGGGGGGAGGTCGCTTTGACCAGTGATGACTTATTTTGGTAGTAGTTGGCGGAAGATAAGTGTCGCTTAGACCAGTGATGACATATTTGGTGGTAATCGGTGGGCGATAGGGGTCGCATTGGACTAGTGATGTTTCTTTTGTGGTAGTTAGTGGGAGAAGTTTGTCACTTAATCCAGTAATGGGCGTCCCATGATGGTAGTCGGTGGTATATGAAGATCACTTAGACCAGTGACGTCTTTTGGTGGTAGTCGGTGGTGGATGGGGGTCACTTAGACCAGTAATGGGCGTGTCTTGTAGGTAGTCGGTTGTAGATATGCGTCGCTTTAACAAGTGATGACATCTTTTGGTGGTAGTCGGTGGTATATGGGGGTCGCTTAAACCAGTGATGACTTCTTTTGGTGGTAGTCGGTGGTATATGGGGGTCGCTTAAACCAGTGATGACTTCTTTTGGTGGTAGTCGGTGGTAGATGGGGGTCGCTTAAACCAGTGATGACATCTTTTGGTGGTAGTCGGTGGTATATGGGGGTCGCTTAAACCAGTGATGACTTCTTTTGGTGGTAGTCGGTGGTATATGGGGGTCGCTTAAACCAGTGATGACATCTTTTGGTGGTAGTCGGTGGTATATGGGGGTCGCTTAAACCAGTGATGACTTCTTTTGGTGGTAGTCGGTGGTATATGGGGGTCGCTTAAACCAGTGATGACATCTTTTGGTGGTAGTCGGTGGTATATGGGGGTCGCTTAAACCAGTGATGACATCTTTTGGTGGTAGTCGGTGGTATATGGGGGTCGCTTAAACCAGTGATGACTTCTTTTGATGGTAGTCGGTGGTATATGGGGGTCGCTTAAACCAGTGATGACTTTTTTTGGTGGTAGTCGGTGGTATATGGGGGTCGCTTAAACCAGTGATGACATCTTTTGGTGGTAGTCGGTGGTATATGGGGGTCGCTTAAACCAGTGATGACATCTTTTGGTGGTAGTCGGTGGTATATGGGGGTCGCTTAAACCAGTGATGACATCTTTTGGTGGTAGTCGGTGGTAGATGGGGGTCGCTTAAACCAGTGATGACATCTTTTGGTGGTAGTCGGTGGTATATGGGGGTCGCTTAAACCAGTGATGACATCTTTTGGTGGTAGTCGGTGGTATATGGGGGTCGCTTAAACCAGTGATGACTTCTTTTGGTGGTAGTCGGTGGTATATGGGGGTCGCTTAAACCAGTGATGACATCTTTTGGTGGTAGTCGGTGGTATATGGGGGTCGCTTAAACCAGTGATGACTTCTTTTGGTGGTAGTCGGTGGTATATGGGGGTCGCTTAAACCAGTGATGACATCTTTTGATGGTAGTCGGTGGTATATGGGGGTCGCTTAAACCAGTGATGACATCTTTTGGTGGTAGTCGGTGGTATATGGGGGTCGCTTAAACCAGTGATGACTTCTTTTGGTGGTAGTCGGTGGTATATGGGGGTCGCTTAAACCAGTGATGACTTCTTTTGATGGTAGTCGGTGGGCTACATACATTACACATGAATATATACAAAATGGAATGTACCATGAAGCTTACATGCTCATCAGTCCCTACCAATTAATATTAATTTTATCTTTAATTTTTATTTATTCAGAATATTTTACACAGATTGTATAAAAGTTACAGAAAAACTTATCTACGTGTACCATTTAAACTAATAACAATTAAAAATTTTAGTAATTGAAAACTTATAAACTACATGAAACAAATATCTCTAAAAGTATTCATTATTCATTTGTAAGACGCCGATCATAGAGATATGGTTGAATGAGTGTAGATGAACGAGTGTAGTCATTGTTACTAACTAAGGTCGACTGTCCTCAGGAAGAATTATGTATAGACCCACAGCTTTACGTGGAATCCGAATCATTTAGTGTTGGTCTGATTTTCAGCTAACTAACAAGCCTCAGATGTCTTCCCAACACATCATCCGGACACTGAATAGCATCCATCATGAACACCCCAGAAGTTTCCACCATGTCCACGTCGATGGCAACCAATTAGTGGACGCCGTGTTGGTATTAAGAGGACTGAGCATATATCCTATCGCCTACAATCTCCTTAACACTTTTTCCTCAAGTAGCTGGGTTACAGCACAGTGCCGACACATGAATAGGCCTACATATACGATATTATCTGCCATCCTGCCCACGTGCACAGAAACCCCCACCAACTAATGTACGCAAGACTACATACACGATGGCATCTGCCATCCTGCACACGTGCACAGAAACCCCCACCAACAAATGCACGCAAGACTACATACACGATGGCATCTGCCATCCTGCACACTTGCACAGAAACCCCCACCAACAAATGTACGCAAGACTACATACACGATGGCATCTGCCACCCTGCACACTTGCACAGAAACCCCCACCAACTAATGTACGCAAGACTACATACACGATGGCATCTGCCATCCTGCACACGTGCACAGAAACCCCCACCAACAAATGTACGCAAGACTACATACACGATGGCATCTGCCACCCTGCACACGTGCACAGGAACCCCCACCAACTAATGTACGCAAGACTACATACACGATGGCATCTGCCATCCTGCCCACGTGCACACAAATGTAGACCAACTACGTCTTTTACTGATTGAGGAACGAGTCTAACTCTTATGAGTCTTTAGGGGATTTTTCAATTGTTGTATTTTTTTAATGAAAGTCATAATAATGCTTTTGAACACAAATACTGCACAGAGTATATGTAATGTCCTTGATCTCATATACTCTGTGCCATACCTTACAATATTAACACTCAGATAGATATCATTAAGAGTTCGTAAATTATTACATTTAATCACTTTTCAACAGAAAAATTAAACGTAAATATTGAAGCGCCTAATTTGTACTGCGTTTAGTAATCACTGTACAATTTGGAGTGGTTCGTGTGATAAATCTGTTAGACACTTGACGCTCGTCTCATTTGCAGACAATTTCGTGAAGAGAGATTTGCACAACTTCAACCGTGTGCTCAGGTGGCCTAGGGAGTTGCGAAGCGAAGCAAACACGGCCGTTAATTTAAACTTGTTATTTTCTTTAATTACATTATACTCAGAGGAGACGGTAAAGTCAGACTGACATTTTGGAACCAATAATTTTCATTACTCATATTTATAAACTTATTAATAATAAATTCTTTATTAGATTTTATAACAAAACCAACTGACCACAAACAACACGTAACCTGTACGAAGACCTGTATTTACTTTTATCTTACATAATATCTTTTCTATATACAGGGTGTAACAAAACTCTCTACACAAACTTTAGGATATTGTTCCTTGGGTGAAATGAAGCAAAAAAAAAATATAATACAACAAATGGTCTATCTCATTCCGTTTACTGTCTGTATGTGTTTTTTACTATTTAAAATGTTTAAAACCAAATTACAAAGAAACTAATTGTTTTACGAAAAAATACCAGGATAGATAATTGTTAGTGCTTTTAATAAGAATTAAAACGACACCTTATCTTTTTTAATGAAACAATAAACAACAAAACTACAACGATTTTTTGTAAAACTGTAAAGCCTCACTTGCACGTGTGGGACAAAAAATCGTAGTTTTATTTTAAATATTTAAAAAGTACTACATTTATAGTGTTACTACGTTATTATAATCCGACAGCCCATTAATAATTAATTCCATTGTTGCTCTATGGGTCCATTCTAAACTTTACAGTGTCATACAACTACCGTAGTAAATTTGTTATTTATTATTTGATTTTCACAAATAAGGCGTCGTTTTAATCTTTATTAAAAGCACTATCAATTACCTATCTTGGTATTTTTTCATAAAACCACTCGATTTTTTTGTCCCACACGTGCAATTGAGGCTGTACAGTTTTACAAAAAAATCGTTATAGTTTTGTTGTTTATTGGTTCATTTAAAAAAATAAGGTGTCGTTTTAATTCTTATTAAAAGCACCAACAATTATCTATCTTGGTATTTTTTCGGAAAATAATTAGTTTCTTTGTAATTTGGTTTTAAACATTTTAAATAGTAAAAAACACATATTGATATACATACAGTAAATGGAATGAGATAGACCATTCGTTGTATTATGTTTTTTGCTTCATTTTACCCAAGGAACAATATCTTAAAGTTTGTGTAGAGAGTTTTGTTACACCCTGTATATATATATAAATAAATATGAAGTGGTTTCCAGACTTTTGAACACCCGGTATATATATATATATATATATATATATATATATATATATATATATATATATATATATATATATATATATATATATATATATATATATATATATACCGGGTGTTCAATATTAATAAACACATAACAATGAAACTCTAGGATTACGTCCTCATCGAAGTTACTGACTTTTTCGCAATTTTACTTTTCCTTTTTCGCTTTGGAGGGACGTCTTGTGGAGGAAGTCGTACAAATCTGCATAGGTCGAGTTATACCTAATTTTAAAGGGCATTGTTAGATGAACACATTGCCGCAGCTCCGACTAAAAAATGAATATTCGTCGGTCAAGGAGCCTCTCAAATTTCCAATGAGGCCAAACTTTGAGAGGCTGCTATTTCCAAAAGAATATTCGTTTTTCAGTCGGAGTTGCGGCGATGTGTTCCTCTAACAATGATCTTTAAAAGGAGGTATAACTCGACCTATACTTACATTTAAGATTTTCTAGCCTTCCTCCGCAGTACGTATCCCCAAAGCGAAAAAGGACAGGTAAACTGGTCAAAAAGTCAGTAACTTCGATGAGGACGTAATCCTAGAGTTTTATTGTTTTGTATTTATTAATATAATAAATATATAGAGGTTTTCAGACTTTTTGAACGTCTGGTATATTATGAATAAAACCTTGACGTACATATATCATGTTTAAGATCTTTATGTACATAATATAATGAATACTATTTTGACGTACACATATTATGAAAGATCTAGACGTACACATATTACGAATAAGATCTAGATGTACACATATTATGAATAAGATCTAGACGTACATATACCACTGTTATAAGATTACCCTACTAGAATAAGAGCGGGACGGTATATACCACTGTACGTGTATGGAAGTGCTGGACGGTATATACCACTGTACGTGTATGGAAGTGCTGGAGGGTCTATACCACTGCACGTGTATGAAAGCGCAGGAGGGTCTGTCTATACCACTGTGCGTGTATAGGAGGACGGGAGGGTCTATACCACTGTACGTGTATGGAAGGGTGGGTGGGAATTGAGGCTGGCTTTTTATTCAATTTTTTATACGATGGATACACTAAAGTATTTGGTGGGGTTGTTACTTAACGCCTACAAAATATACATTGAACGTTCTAGAAGAAAATGATCTACCAGTGAGTTCCGAGAGAGTTGATAGATTGGAGGGAGCAGATTGCTCTTGTCAATCGTTCTTGTGTAACTTGTTCTCTGGGAAACGAGAATAAGATCCCCACAATACTTAAGAAAATTAACTTAAAACACAACAGTTTTTAAACACTGACATACGACTGTCAGTATTTGAAATGTTCACTACAAATACAATACAAATTTATTGGTTTTAGTAAATCTCGAAAGTGTGGTAATATTCGACACATTTTCAAATATTTGAGTAAAACGTTGATGTCTGAGACTATTTGTACAAAACTCTGAAGTATATCAAAAGTAAGTCACCAGTTAAATAAAGGTACAGTTAATTAAAAAGTTTCTTGTGGATTTAACGTTGCAAGTGAAATGAAGTGAGGAATAGCAAGTTTTTAACTTTAAAATATGCTCTCCTGATATTTTAATTATATAAGTAAAATAAAAAAATATAAAATAAAGACTATAAATATCAAACACTTTAAGAGTTTAAAGTGTAATATAATACAAAAGTATAAATATTAAACACATTATCAGCCTAGAGAATTACGATTACTATTGTTAGATGGCTTAGTAAATGAATTACTGTACATAGCGTACGTTTATTACTGTAACCGGCATGGAAATATTTTAACACTTTTTTTCTATTAGTAGTTGTTTACCTTATCCCTTTGGGGGCCGAATGACTATATTTCGTGGGGACCGACTATGAACACTGGGGACCGAAATGACGAAATATGGTCATTACTAAAATTCACGTTGAGGACCGAATCACGACATTCGAAGTTTGTTACATATAAAATCAAATTTACGGCTTACAATAACTTGTACGTCTTTGGGATGACACGCAGACGTTCGAGAATGTTTTTGTAACGTTTGGAGCCAGCTGTTGGGATTTAACATTAATGAAAAGAACTGACAATAATAGACAGAAAGTTAATTTTAACAGAGGAATCTGACAAAATTAGTAAAATATTTCATGTTATGTATTTTTCATTTTCAATCCAATTGTTATAATTGTTTCTTGTTTGTAGTTGATTAAGTATAGACTTCAATAAACCAGTTTCTGACGTGTAAAATATTTTTTTTTCGAGCTGTAAGCGTACAAAAAATTTAAAACAAAATACACTTTTTATTGACAAAATATAAATATTTAAAAATTATGAAATGACTTTTTGGACATTTATTCTGATAAAGTACTCAATTACAAACATTTTAGTCAAATAAGTACCCTTGTAGATATGGGCGAATATGAGGAGCAAATGAGTGTGATGATTGTAGATGAACGAGTGTAGTCATTGTTACTACTATTTGACTGCTCCTTAGAAAGAGCCATTTATTAATAGCTCAATAACCAGGGCATCTAAGGGACCTACAGATTTACGTTTAATCCGAACCACGTAGTATTGGTCTGATTTTCACCTATCTGACAAGCCTGATACTTAGCTCTCTTATATCTGATAATTCTCTTCCCTACACAACATCCGGACTTTGACTAGCAAATAACGTAAGAAGAAGACTAAGAAAATAATCTTTATTGTTTAAATACAAGCCACATAATAGCGTAATTTTAAATAGTAAATTTGTTAAAAGCAAACATATTATGAAATAATGATTTATTTTCCATAAAAATTACAAAGTTTTTTTTACATTTTTGGCATGGAAATACTACAGTAGTCATCACTGACCAGTCTTGATGACTAGTAATACATATAACAAACACATAACATTTGCCTGCTTATAAACACTTAAATTAAGTGGACTTGTGCAGCAGTCTTAATAATATTCCCTATTTCTAACTTAAAACTATATTTAATATATATAGTTTTAAGTTATACTAAATATAGTGTAATATGGTAGGAACTCTATCTCAACCTCATGTCTTCGTGGATGACACTCTTTTAGAGATGGTAAATTCTACAAAATTCCTTGGAATGTTCCTTGATAGGGGACTGACTTAGGACGACCATATTGACCACGTTTGTGGTAAAGTTGCTTCAGGCATATATGCGTTGCGCAATCTTGCAAAGTTCTGTGCGCCAGATGTCTTAATCATGGCCTATTATGGCATGGTCCATTCACATCTGGCATACGGAGTGAGACTTTGGGGAGGTTGTGTAAAAAGCAAAATTGAAAGAGTTTTTAAACTTCAAAAAAGGCTGTCAGAATAATTGCTAAATTGAACTACAAATAGTCGTGCCGGAATTCTTTTAGGGAGTTAACATTTCTGACTTTAACTTGCCTTTACATTTATGAGGGGATACTATACTGCAGATGACGTTCTTCCTTGATTCGTAGCAGAAACGTTACCAATTCTACACTAGAGGCAGGGACAACCTTCGAACACAGCAACACAGATTGGCACTATCAGACCACATGCCACATCAGGTTGGTGTCAGACTAATCAACAAACTCCCTGATGGATTTCCAATTAATAACCAAACTCAATTCAAAACTCGACTTAGACACCTCTTGGTGTCTTTCTAGCTTTCTATTCTGTGGATGAGTGCATGATGAGTCGCTGGGAAGATTAAACAGCAGGACAGGAAGGCAGTGTGATTGTGACTGTATGAATGTTAGTATTTTGTATGTGAATGTGGGGTGAATGACCATTTGTTGTTTAGTTTTAGAATTTTAATACATTTTATATATTATACTTATAATATGTTGACGATTGCATGACATGTTAAACATTGTTACTACTCAATAAAAAGTTTATTTATTTATTTATAAAACAGCAATATAAGGAACGTTGGTTATTTACAAATGGATAAAATAAAAATAACCTTACATAATTTGAAAAATTGTTATTATTAACATGTAGTAGGAAATAGGGACTTATTTGTCATATATTTAAAATTATTTCTGTAAAAGTCCAACTTAATAAGAAGTTTGGGGAAATTAAACGTGTATATATATATATTACGTTGAATACAAACACTTGTATCACTGGTAAATGCTATTTGAACGTACTACAGATAGTTTAGTAATTTAGTGAGTTTAATTAAAACAGTTCCATCCACGATAATTGGGCCCTGTAAACAACGGTTGCGAATTGAGTATTGAATTAATTGCTTGCTGTAGTTTGTGGCACGCCGTGTGCACATCTGTAATGACAAATCTTACAGGGAAACTAATGGATTTGGTAGGTTCTATTCTGAGGGAAATATTTTTAGGTTTGTTGTATTTTTTGGGTATTTTTTAACACGTAGTAAATATTACAAAATAACTATGCTTTCTGTTGAAGTATAACAGCTTTTCGATAAGATTAAAATAATTTTTTAGTAGTCCCGTTTTATAGGTGTTTAATAAAAATAATTTTTGAAAATGTTTGATTAAGTCTTTTAATTTCAAAAAATGAAAAATTGTGGGGAGTCTTCTTATAAGTGAGTCGATGAAAATAAATCTTTGTTCATGGAGATATGTATACCTAAAGTGGCTAATTTAGCCTTTATAGTTTCACCTTTTACTTACCTTGTAAGGTTATAACTCTTACTTTCTCTATAAGGAATAGTCTATGGGGAATATTTAATGGGTAATAATCTATGGGGAATAGTTAATGGGTAATAGTCTATGGGGAATAGTTAATGGGTAATAGTCTATGGGGAATAGTTAATGGGTAATAGTCTATGGGGAATAGTTAATGGGTAATAGTCTATGGGGAATATTTAATGGGTAATAATCTATGGGGAATAGTTAATGGGTAATAGTCTATGGGGAATAGTTAATGGGTAATAATCTATGGGGAATAGTTAATGGGTAATAGTCTATGGGGAATAGTTAATGGCTAATATTCTATGGGGAATTGTTAATGGGTAATAGTCTATGGGGAATGTCTATGGTGAATGGACAGAGTAATCCTAAAAAAGAGATTAGCCCCTCTCCTTTTTATAAAACAAGTCATGTATTAATTATTTTGTCTACAAATAACGTCTGTACAAATGTTGAGTTTAAATTTGTATTTTTATCTTTGGCTAAAAGAGTAGATAAATAATATATAAAAACTTAATTGCTAGAGTTTGCTATAAATGAGGAAGCTATGTACTGTTGTGCATTTGTGGGGTGGGGCAAATGGGGACAGTGAGGGAAAGAGAGGAGGGATTTCACGTATGTGTGTTAGTGAGGCAGACTCTTGGGTATTCCAAGCGAGATATGTCATATTAGGAAGATCTCGCTAGATGACTTCTAGGAAGATCACGAGATATGTCATACTAGCGAGATATGTCTTCCTAGGAGATGTCATACTAGTTCTTGACATCTAGAACTAAATTCCTTGGAGCGCTAAACGGCACCTGAATGAACATCTTTAATCTGGAATATTAGAATAAGTACGTGATTTGTTCATGTTAATATAAATACATGTTTTTGGAAATTATTAACCAAAAATTTGTAGGTTCTAATATTGCATAAATGGATTTTGTAATAAATAATGTTTGGTAAGACTTGTTTTAAACATTTCCTAATGATATTCAGGGTTAACCACAATACTCAATACCAGGCGTGTAAGAAGAACCTCTGGAGGTATGAAACACCGGTAAAAGTTTACTTTACAGGACAAACCTCCGTTTTTTTATTTTTTTCTTTACAATACTGGTTGGACATACAAATAACATTCATTTTACGAGTGGTAAATTATAGTCATACTCGTTTACGAAAATTTGTACACACAGTATTACATTGCCGAGTGTCCTTACATTACTTACAACTGATGTATCTTAACGAGGTATCTTTACAACTGATGAAGAGTTACGGAATCGTTCAGAGGGAGAGGAAATTATCTAGCTTCACTCGAGGAGCTCTCCAGTATTCGTTTTCACTGTCAAGGAAAATCGCCATCACACCAAAAAACTTCAGATTTTCATGAGCAGAAACGGGTGTATGGATGCACGGCAGCACGGGAACACATTGCGCTTGCGCTCTCAATCTCAGTCAGTCACTGGTCGAGTCTGATTGAGTAAACTACTATTCAGTCACTTCAAAAACATCTAATTATTAGTTTATACATGGTGTACGAGCGTGACTATTTTTTTGAACACAGACAACATTTTAAATTAGAATGCAGGATGAACATTGTATGAGTCAAAGAAGCTGCGTATTACAGCGGGCAATGAGGGACCAGACGTAAATTTGCAGTAGGGTAGTAGCGGCTGGCAATCATCCTGGCAGCTGCGTTGCCTCACGTACAGCACTTCCCCTCGTTTTGCGCGAGCCGCTTCTTCAAATGAAAATTTGTACGTAGTTAAATGAATTGTAATCGTGATAACGATCCGTAATGTAATTGCCACGATAACGGAACTATCTACGTAAAACTTGGAAACTGTTGAAATCTTGGGATTCACACGTCAGCCATTCCTCCGGTTTAATAGTGAGGGAGTTATTTTTGTAATTTGTTTTTTTGGGTGATTGATAGTTTGTTGTTATACCTTTATTATAGTAATGTCTGCTTTTATGAGTCTGCAGAGGCTGTCGGACAAGTTGATTTTAATTCCATTAGAACAATTTTATTTGGGAATTTATATTTTTTCGTTATTTATTAACCAAAAGTTGTGTATGAAGTGTCATTTTAAACGTTATCATATTGTGTGTAGGGGTTGCCTTTGATATTTTGAGTACAAACGCCTAGTTTTGAAAAAAGGTGAAAATAACAACTTCAAACTTAATATTTTTTATATTTTTTTCATATAAAACTAATTAGGAATCCGCAAAGCAATCCCAACAAACAATTTTATTCTTGATCGAATGGAATTTGTGTGGAAAAAATCCAATAAAAAATAAAAGTTTAATTTGGATACGCGTGATTGTATGTCTGGTTTGAAAATAACATTGTTCTTATAGGATTAAACCAACAAGGCCGACAGCCTCTACAAACTCTTAAAATCGTTTTCACAAGTCTATGACTTTCATGCTTTGAACGTCTAACCGTTGACTTATCGTTGAACCTGTTCGTGGGATGTAAGTTCATTTGTTCCCTCACTAATGAATTAGAAATATATTAGTTTTCACTTGAGTAAAGTTTTGGCGAACCAGTGGTCGGACAGTTTAAGCCGTCAGGACTTTGAGCCTGGGTTAGAGATAGCGCTGGTTCGAATACGGTCTAGACTGTAAGATTTATCAGTAATATTCACCTTGTACTGTACTGGTTCTCCCCCTTACTCTGTCTGATAAGCATCTCACACAGATCAATAGTCCATGGGGAATGGACAGAGTAAGGTTTAAGAAGGAGATTGGCATCTCCTTTATATAATAGAAGATATGTATTTACACTAAATTTAATTTATGACGACTTCATTTGAATGATTTATTTTTTATTTATTCTAAGAATAATAAGTGTTACTTAAATTTAATATCTAACTTTTATTGTTTTTCATTAGTCATTCTTTCATTACACTACTTGTAATACTATAAAGACTAAACTAAGAAGCTTCTTGTTGATCATTTTTGAATTTGGATTTTAATTTATCCCAATGTTAAAATATTAGAAAATCTAATCTTTTTCTATTTGGACTAGATTTTTTCCATCATGGACTGTGATGGAAATAAATATTAACTGTGGCTGTTTGCATATAAGAAAATACTAGAAGCAAGATTTATTTAGGCATCGAAATACAGTTTGATATTTTGGGATCGTATAAGCCTAGTATTTATTACATAAATTTTGTGTATATAAAATTTTTATTTTTGAAGTTTGCCATTTTCAATAAATATTTTGTTATTGACTTGATATGTTAACATCTTAACTAACATCACTTGCAATGTACCCGTACCACAGTAATTCAATGTACATGCAATGTACAGTACCACAGTAAGTGTATGGGTGGGCGGGTGGGTCAGTACCACAGTAAGTGTATGGGTGGGTGGGTGGGTCAGTATCACTGTACATGTATGGGTGGGTGGGTCAATACAATTGAATGTATAGGCAGGTGGGTGGGTCAATACCATTGTATTTGTATAGGCGGGTGGCTGCTTAAATACCATAGAAAGTATGTGGGTACCCGCCTATTTTGGGTAGTGTGTGATATATTGTATATTCGACCTAACCTAACTTCTAACATGATTATTATTACAATACCTTTGGATACAAAAAAAAAAAAAAAAAAAAAAAAAAAAAAAAAAATACATATATATATATATGTATATCAATCAGCGTAGTGTAATTAGGTGAATACAACAAAAGAAAATAACGCTGTCATTTATCGTTACGACTAAAATTTAATCAAATTATAAAATATGGTAAACCTTACAAGATTTTTTTTAATATGACTATCTGATACTAGTATAATATTATACCAAATAGTCAAAATATATTATACCTAAAGGATCAACATAATTATAAGAATAATAAGAAAATAAGAATAATTTTATTTTCTTAAGAAAATGGAACATTAAATTACAATGATAAAAGAAAGTTTAAATCTTATATAGTATTTAAATTAAAGAAACGTTTTTATCCATTCAGCAGCTTGTCAGGTCTTCTTTCTACCTAATGAAAGAATATGACAAAGATCAATGTTTACAAACGTAAAAAAAAACAACAAAAAACAAATTCAAGTTAAATAAAAAAAGTGTACAATACAAATTAAATCAAACAATCAATACAAATTAAGATATATAAATATTGGTGAAACCCACTTCATTAAATTCATTTTTAATCTTTGAAGTTAACAAAAACTAAATTTCTAATTTCAACCCTGCTAACAGTTATCTTAACGATTAAATTGCTGTATATAGCTCCAGCAAAGTCTTAATGATTGGGTACTACTGCAAGATGGTTTAATCTCTGTTGTGCCATTGTTGAGTGCAACCACGCCTTAATTTAGCGAAAGGCAAGAAACGGCAAGAAACGTTTATTTCAATCATCGCTGTAAATGCTCTTAATCAACACAATTAAAAGTTTTACTAATTAAACATTTTTGAATTAACGTTTTTGTTTTCTACAGGTTACAAAATTAGTATTGAGATTAAGTCAATAATGCTCACTAACTCTCCCTGTTTCATACTAAGTATTTGGACATTGAATGCCGACTTACACGTTTTGTTTTGTCCAGACTAAAAATAACTTAACTACATATACTTGGTAGTCCACGGTTTACCAGTGACCTTGACCAGAGGGTTCCGACGTTATCGCAAAATAATGGAGTCAAGCAATATCGAGCGTGGCTGTCCCTTGGAAGGGTGACCGTCTCAGTGATCTAGTCCTTTGCACGCAGCCCACCTGCCCGGTCACTGGTGGTGGTTCGGAAGTCACCTATAAGTCGTTGGTCCCCAAGCTAAGTGTTAGAGAGGGCATCTTAGCCCTAAAATAAGACGATCTTTAACTTTTAACTTTTACTTCTTCTGCACTCCATTTACAGCTTTCATAAAGAAATGTACAACATTTTCATATACTTCAACTCCTGGATGTTAAAATCTACATATGTGTATATATTTTTTAAGGAGAAGCTGATGTTCTCTTTAGCCTTACACTACACATTCTCTATACACAATTGATTTGTGTGGGGTACTAACCACACAGAAAAAGGGGGAGAACCACTACAATACAAGACGAATATTAATGATAAAACTTACAGTCAAGGCCAGGATTTAAACTTGTTCTATCACGAATACTAGACGCCTTGGACCGCTCGGCCACTGGCTCTCACAACAAGCCAGATAATCTATTTTTGATCTTAATTTGTAATTTGCTTGTCAATATTGTAACTTTGTAAGTTTCTTCCTTAAATGAAGTTCATGCTCGGAGAATCACAATGATGCATTTTGTTCCAGTCAATTTTGTTTTAGGAGGTGAATCAACAGTTGGAAGGGATACAGGGTGTAAATCTAAATTCAACATTCCTGTTTTGCTTTAATCGAGAGCAAATGGAATTTCTCATTAGTTCTTCAACCAGTTAAACAAGCTCTGGCTCGATTAATGTGATCTAAGGTATTTGAATATCAAAGTTTTGATATTTTATTCGGCAAATACAGCTTTTCAGATAGATCAGTATTTCAAAAACTATAAATGAGATTTTCAAGTGATACAAGTGTATTAGATTTCTCTACACCTTTATTAACCTATAAATTAGATACAATGAATATGAACTAATTCTAAGTTCTCCATTACTGTACATAGTCTACTTATCATCTACTAGATCTTCTAAAGGGTCAATTTCTAAAAAGTACTGTTTTTCTAACAAAACCAATCTGAGTCTCTTTCTACAAATGTCTCAGCCTTTAGTAATTTCGGTAATTTATTATACAAATTAGCAGAGTAGGAAGTGGACTTTTTTAATACAAAACGTACTTTTGTGGCTGAGAATTTTAAGCAAAAAAGGCGATCATTTTTCTCAGTGAATATCAGAGTTTTTAAGATGTTCAGTAAAGTGAGGTATAACGAAGAAGTTGTTAATTGAATAAAATATAATACAAAGTAATTGTTTCGCCTTTTTTAATCAAGCTAAATGGCAAAACATCCTAAAATATGTTTTAGTAGTTTCATATTGGGTTTGCAATATAAATATATCACATAACACATATATCATAGCTTTCCATCATAAACAATGAAATATATCATTGTTCGCCATTCGTGTTTTGCATAATCCAGATTTAGTGGAATTTCTCATTCAACCAGTTTAACACTGTAGTAAAATTATGTCTAATTTATAGGTTAATAAGGCGTTTGTAGTTTTACTACTGTGGTACACTAACAAATGCCTTTATTAGCCTATAAATGAGAGACAATGAATAATATGAACTAATCCTAGGTTTATCATAATATTGAGTTTGAAGACTTACGATCAAAATATAATTAAAAATTCCAAAAAAATTCAAAAATATAAAAAATTACTTAAAGTAAACCAAAATAAATACTTTGTTTTCGAAAAACACTTATTTAAATACCATCCAATTTAGAACAATTTCATAGCTGATGTTATGAATAATTTACTACTTTCCTCAATTATTTTTAATTTTAAAAGTTAACGCAATTAGTTAAGTTATCACAATTTTATTTCATTTGTTTTATTTAACAGCTAACAGCTGTTAATCAAATAAATCAATCAATTCATACAGCTCCATAAGAATACCATGGCAATTTTGGAGGCTAGTGGGACGGAGTCCTGAGGTCGGAGAAGAAAATCCCTTCTTAGTGAGCCTCTAGAGGCCAAGATAAAGCTATGTACAAATTTTCAAGTCAATTGGACGTATAGTTTTGGAGAAATAATGTGTGTAAATGGTGATAAGTGGTAAATGGCTTATATATATATATATATTATAATCTTGCTATTTCAATAAGAATTTTCTTGTAGTTTATATACTTTGATAGTCTAAGTATTTTAAAGTCTACTTTTAGAGGCCGTAAAAACGGCTATTGACTCTAAATAAATGAAATTTCGGGGTTCTCGCCATATTTAGCTATGTCCTGTGAACTGACAATGCATTTGGTCAAATTAAATTGTAAATTTTCCGATTGAAATTTATTTATTCGCTTAGATAAAAAAGTTTCAAAGTCTAGAGAAATCTGTATGTCTACTTTTAGATGGCACAAGGTACTATATTTGACTCTGAGTCAATAAAATATTGTTTTATTCGCCATAATTAGCCATGTCCTATGATCTGGCTATACTTGCTATAAAACTAAATTGTTAGTTTCCCGATTGAAACCAGTTTTTTCTCCCAGATAACAAAGTTTTATAGTCTAGAAAAAGCTGCAAGTCTACTTTTAGAGGGTGCGAATCAGTGAAATATCATGTTCTTAGCCATGTTTAGCCATGTCCTATGACCTGGCTATACATTAGTTCAGATTAAATGGTATATTTTCCCATTGAATGCACTATGTTCTCCTAGATAACAAAGTTTCACAGTCTAGAAAAATATGTAAGTCTATAGATATGTGTAAAGTTGAGTGCTCGCCCAAAAATGTGCTCACCTAAGCAGGCATGAATTTGAATGCCCATCTAACCTCTTAACATGTAAGAAATTTAAGCTATTCCGATAAAAAAAACTTTCAAGATCTTGTAACTTCAACTCTTAAGCTGAAAGTAATAATCAATTAGGTGGAACAGGATATCATATAATTTCAAGCTACATTCTTCAAAAGATAATGCATTCGTTTGCTTGGAAATTCTATGAATGTCACCTTACTGTATTGTAAGCTTATTACACATATAGTCTTTTAAAATCCATTATAATTTCTGAACATTTGTATTAGACCAGAAACTTGAGGTTCTGCGTAGATTGTGAGGTTATTAAGGTTTATGTATTATTCAGTGATTTGTAATTTACTTCAGTTACAATATTCGCCACACCAATTTACCAGCGGAAACCCTGATAATCTTATATTTTAGAGATTAGTATCATTTACTTGTAGTTCCAATGTTAAGGAACCTACAGTTTATTATAACGAAAATGCCATATACAGGATTGATTATGGCGAAATCCAAGTATAGTTCTGACTATTTTTTTTTTTTTTTTTTTTAAGTAAACATACACATCGTCCTTTAGCGTTCATCGCCTCATATTGGGAGTCCATAGACAAAACCGTAGTAGTATGCTGAAATCAGGATATCATTGTTGAAAATACTAATAGTGTACGAAGTATGAATAATCCACTATTTAATCTGTCACAAACGTTGTCTATATGCTTTTGAAAAGTTAGGCTGGAATCAATAATCATACTCAAAATATTAGTATGCTCACTAGATTAAACTTCAGACTCACCAATCATAGTTCGTGAGTAACAACAAATATTTGATTTTGAGTTAGTTAATTTAAACTCAAAGATGCTTCTGATTAAGAGATGCTCTTTAGATATCCACTGAAACAGAAAACTGCTTTGAATAAAGGTATGGTTCTTAAGCTGGTCTTGGTTACTGTTCGAAATAAAAAATTGAGGTGTCATCAACGTACAAAGCCTGGAATATTGTATGCTGCGATAAAAATTATAAATATACATGAGAAATAAAACTGGAGAAGAATCCTTCAGGTAAACCTGCTCGAACAATCACCTCACTTGAAGCTTTGTTAATGGATGCAACCAAAATCGTCAACGAGGAGTCTCCACAAACTGCTTCCTTCCCACCAAGTATGAATAAATCTATTGTAATGCTTTCTTTCTTATACCAAAGAATTATACAATTGTTTTAAAGAATTTATTGAATAACTGTAGAAACTATACTATATAAGGCATTAAGCACATGGCATTAAGTGTTGATATATTTTCCCTAAAGCCAAAGTTGTTAAACAGAAGGTAATTGGATTCTAAAGAGGTTTTTAGTCTTTTGGAAAGTACCTTTTCTAATACCTTAGAAATGGTCGATACAATAGAAATCGGACGGTAGTTTTTGATTCACAGGAATCACCTTTATTTAGAAGGTGTTTAACAATTAATTGATGTCTTGAGGCAAGACGGGAAAATCTTTTAAATTACGTGTTTCCCAAACAACGGTGCTGCAAGGAGATTATCGACTTACCTTTTAAAGAACCAGCATTTATTTTTACTTTAAACAAAATATGTTGAACATATTAGAGACTTGAAGAAGGTCGTGTACAAGTTCACCTTCATTATCTGTTTTCCTTAAGGAAAAAGTGGAAAAAGAACGGTTAGTTTTTCCTGGTAAATCATTATTCGCGATATCCCAAATAGCTTTTGATTTATTTTTAGATCCTTCTAAGTGTTTTGAAGCAATAATTGCTTTGTCAGATCTTATTTCTTCTTAAACTGTTTTCTCAATGACATGTATTTGTTACCCAAAGGGTGAGAGGATTAAAGATTTGTTGTGCAACTGTAGAATACTTTTCCTTATTTCAACTATATTCTAAGGTTGTAGTTCAGCTTAATTTTTGTGTCCGTTTTATATTTTTTAGCTTTCATCTTTTTTAAGTGGAAGTCATCTACATCAAACATAGGGGTAACTAGGAAGACGAAATACATCAAATTCTGACTGAGTTAAGAAATGTTCAGTAAAACAGACTATCTGGTTATTTTGTGACCATAAAATAGCTTCCAAAATGAAAATTTTAGACAGTATCCCCTATATATTTGGTGGGAAATATTTTGGTTTTAAGATGTCCACTGTCATTTAAACTGCATGACCCAGTCGTCATGGTCTTCCCTATATAAGTTTTCAAATCTATAAAAAATATTGTTTATTATTAAAATTCCATAGTGACAGTTTTATTTACAGAATTGGAATGTTTAGCCACACTCAACTTAATCCATGCTCAATATTTGTGGATTTGTAATTACACTTCACCCTCTCCAATGTAGGTGACGAATCACCGCTACAGATGTACTGGGAAATAGCATCTGGCAAACACTATTTACAATCAAATACAATACCCATGCGATTGAAGTGAAGGTCGAATATAGTATGAAAATTATATTTCTATACAAAGTTAACAGACAAAAATGAAGAATGCTTTGGGTTTACAATATTCTGAGATATTTCATAGTTTACCATTGATATAGAACAGTTAAGGTTAGGCTTACCATGTCTAAATGGTACAGGAACAAATATAAAGCTTTTAAAACGTGTATTTACAAGAAATACTTCAACGTTGTTAATCAGATTAGGTTTTACTTCTGTGTTGTCAAAATCATTTTTGTCACCAAATACAATCAGAACATGAATTCCATTCATGTCCTTAGTTACAGTATCAATATCACTAATTACCTCTTTTAATATTCCATTAGGCTTAATTGTACCTTTCACGTCAACCGATGTTTTAAATTTATTCTTTAGATATTTAGGCCATGGCTATCTCTGCATGTAATCTTATTTTATCTTTTGAATAGTTTTTTAATTAGCTTCTTTTGTGAATCCCTCTGGTCTAAGGAAGGTGAGCGTGGTTTACCGAAATCGATCACCATAATATTCGTGCATTTTGTACTTGTATTGTAATATATTTGTGCATTTTGTGCTTATATTGTAATAAATTTGTGTTGTGTGACATTTACTTTTACTGTTTATCTTTTGTTAATTTTAAACTAGTTACCATGGATTGAGTGTCCTTTCCTATAACTAGACCATTATCTAAAATATTACATTGCCTTTTCTGTTGACTAGAACCACTTAAAACTTTACTGTCACTTAAAGTGGTTTCTGTTTATTTATTGTTTGATACATAATAATTACTACGTCAAATTTTACAATTAATTATATTTTTTTCGCTTAAAACTTCAAAATTGTTTTAATTTTCAAAATAGGTAATGAAGGAGCAAGAGTCGCCAATATATTGCGCAACCGGAAGAGCAAGAGGCGCCACTGCATTGCGCCACTGGAGGAGCAAGATGCGCCTCTACATTGCGCCACTGGAGGAGCATGATGCGCCACTACATTGCGCCGATGGAGGAGCAATATGCACCACTACATTGCGCCACTGGAGAAGCAAGAGGCGCCACTACATTTCGCCACTGGAGGAGCAAGAGGAGCCACTACATTGCGCCGCTGGAGGAGCAAGAGGTGCCACTACATTGCGCCGCTGGAGGAGCAAGAGGAGCCACTACATTGCGCCGCTGGAGGAGCAAGATGCGCCACTACATTGCGCCGCTGGAGGAGCAAGAGGTGCCACTACATTGCGCCGCTGGAGGAGCAAGAGGAGCCACTACATTGCGCCGCTGGTGGAGAAAGAGGAGCCACTACATTTCGCAGCTGGAGGAGCAAGAGGTGCCACTACATTGCGCCGCTGGAGGAGCAAGAGGTGCCACTACAATGCGCAGCTGGAGGAGCAAGAGGTGCCAATGTATTGTGCCATGGGAGGAGCAAGAGGCGCTACTATATTGCCCCGCTGGAGGAGCAAGAGACGCAAATACATTGCACCGCTGGAGGAGCAAGAGGCGCCACTGCAATGCGCCACTGGAGAAGCAAGATACGTCATTACATTGCGCCGCTGGAGGAGCAAGAGGCTCCAATATATTTTGCCACTGGAGGAGCAAGATGCGCCACTACATTGCACCACTGGAGGAGCAAGATGCGTCACTAAATTGAGCCACTGGAGGAGCAATATGCGCCACAACATTGAGCCGGTGGAGGAGAAAGGGGCGCCACTACATTGCGCCACTGGAGGAGCTAGAGGCGCCACTGCATTGCGCCGCTGGAGGAGCAAGAGGCGCCACTGCACTGCGCCGCCGGAGGAGCAAGAGGTGCCACTGTGCTGCGCCACTTGAGGAGCAAGAGGAGCCACTATATTGCGCCGCCGGAGGAGCAAGAGGAGCCACTACATTGCGGCGCTGGAGGAGCAAGAGGCTCCAATATATTTTGCCACTGGAGGAGCAAGATGCGCCACTACATTGCACCACTGGAGGAGCAAGATGCGCCACTACATTAAGCCACTGGATGAGCAATATGCGCCACTACATTGAGCCCGTGGAGGAGAAAGAGGCGCCACTACATTGCGCCGCTGGAGGAGCTAGAGGCGCCACTTCATTGCGCCGCTGGAGGAGCAAGAGGCGCCACTGTACTGCGCCGCTTGAGGAGGAAGAGGCGCCACTACATTGCGCCGCTGGAGGAGCAAGAGGCGCCATTACATTGCGCCGCTGGAGGAGCAAGAGGCGCCACTACATTGTGGTACAAGAACTGCCTCTTCACTCTGTTTCTGTTATACCAATCACAGAGCTAGTTACTCATCCACCTATACACGCACGGTTGTATGACCCATTCGACCCCCCATTCACGCATAGTTATAATGACGCAACCATTCACGTATAGTTGTGATGACCCACTCGCCCTTCCACATATGCACAGTGGTGATGGCCCAACCACCCTCCCTTTCACGTATAGTTGTCATGGGCCTCGTTCGTCTATGGGTTTCTTAATCACTTTATGCAGTTAAGGAAATATTGAACTTAGGTTTAGTCAGCAGTGAAACCAGTTACCGAGTCACTCAAGAAAACAAATAATTGACTCAAGAGCTTATGGATTGTAATTTATTTCCTGTTGTCATTCTTCAAAGTGGAATTAAATACAATCAAATGTTGATATAATGCCAGATGCAAAGAGCATTATTTTTAAGAGCAAGTCTTTCACAATTGTCATTATATTGATTAAAATGTATGGAAAAAATATTCTAATTTTCTGCAAAATAACAGGCCGTACTGTTTATTGTATTATTATAAAATGTACATGTAAATTTGGCTTAACTTAAAATGTTTGCCACTAACAAGTATTTTTAATGTATGCCATTTGTTAAAAGTATCTTGAACGTTTTCAGTCTAAATTTACATGTTCACAGTTACTTGACGTATCATGAAACTACTCAACTCACACCTACACCTATGACTTCAATAGGCCTATGCAGTCATTCATACATAGACCTAACTATTGTTCTTTGACATTGAGGAAAATTTATTAATAGGATCATGCCAATAAAAAACACCTCAAACACTACAGTCAGTTCAATTAATATTTGACAGTGACCCTAAATAGTAGAGTTATTCCAAGAATATTCCTCCAATACATTCATGTAGATTCAGTAAGTAGAGTATTGCTTAGATTGAGATTGGGTTAGATATTACAATATTTTGAGGCAAAAACTATCCTTAGCAACAGAGAAAAGAGAAAAATAACCAGAGGTCGCTTACCTATGGCTGCAGCGAACGTCTCAGCGGTAGTTATACATAGATTTAACTAGTGTACATATTTATACAGCTGTAGCTATAATTGCTACGTTTATCCTTGAGGATTTGGGGTGAATAAAGGGAAAGACTGACAAGGTAGTGGTCCTACCATGCCCACGGCAAACTGGAGAAATAACAACTCGACACACATTCAGCATACTATTTGATGTGGTCTCTGTTTAATTCTTCTTAGAGTTTCAGCTTATAATGTTTTTCATAATTCTTGTACAATAATTTAAAATTTTAATAATAGTGTACTGGAATACGAGTAGATTTGGGACAATGCCAAGAAAGTAGCTACAATATAGGACTAAAAGTTGTTCCGTTTATCTTGTTTGAGGAATGTTAATCCATTATTCTGTATATTCCGTGGATTATTCTCCAAATGTAAAGCGTTAACATTTGTACATGACACTACACTGGAATATACTCAAGTTTTGTGTTCATTCTGCGAAAGCATGAGATAAGTCAGTTTAAATCAAGATGTACAACGCCAGGCAAACAAAACAAGGTCTACACTGTGCCGACGACCCGAGACGAAAGTTTTACTATGTTACCGCTGTTAATGTATTTATGTATGTAATGTAAAGATATACATTATATTGATATGACGTCATGAACTTTGATGAATAAGAAATATATCCTTACATTTTTGCTAACGCAACTCCTTTTTTAATTCTTGATCAATTTAAACGATTGAGGTGACAAAAAATGTATTCCTTTTCGTAGTTGTGCAATAAGGTTTCCACTGTTCGATTTTTTAACTCTGAAGAGCACAGTAATCCTTCAAAGTACGTTTTTCGGTGACAAGAATAACATGGAGATATAACTGAATATATATATACATATATATATATATATATATATATATATATATATATATATATATATATATATATATATATATTAAAAAAACTAGATATCGCATTGGTGTTGAAATGAACAAAAATACAAAAAAAATGCTTATAATTTTGTCATAACATATATTTTTATCCATAAACCAACAAAGATAGCACAATTTCTAAAATAAAATTTTCAAAAGAAAACATTTTTCCAAATAAGACGGCTTTTTTTCTAAACCTGTATCTATTACTGTTATTGAAATACAGATGGTTTCTTGAACTGTTACTTTCATGATGTCCCCCCTTGCCCCTCCCCAGGTTGTCGTCCACACTGGGGGGTGACAACAGGTGTTTTTATGTTCACCTAAGTGGTCCAAACAATAATCAAAAATAAAATTGCCTGCAGTTAAAAGTGCATGATCGTTTTTCCCCTTTAACTCCCGTACTAATAGATTAAAAATAATCCTAGCGAAACAGCTGTTCAAATGTAAATAATGATGTTTATAGTTCTTTCTATGTTATGGATCTTTCTTAATGCTAGAGGGAGTAAGTTTGATCCATTCAGTGACATTTTTTTAAATTTATGAATATAAAAGGTGAATGCATGTAGATCGTTGTTTGTCCGTAATGTTACATGTTAAATAAAATGACAACTTTTGAAATAAGTAATAACATTGGGTGTTTATTTAAACTGTAAATAGGTTACAACTCAAAAACCGCGGGTGCGCTAGTGTAAATAAACCAAGCGTACAAAACATGATATTTTTTAATACAGTTTAATAACTAATATTTTTAGTCAAAAGCTAAGTAAAGGAAGGGGTTGGCACGCGAAGCGTACAGGGTTCCCTTAGTAATAATCTCTTTGCCACCGGATTGTTCAAAATGTTTAAACATAAAATCAAAGTAATAAAACCAAAGCTAAACGCAAGCTAGACATTAATTTACATTTTGAGATTAAATCTAATAACATAACAAAGACATAAATGTAAATCATTATACAAGCACATGTTGTAATGTACAGTAAAGATAAACAATGTTATAAATATCACAGTGGTCTTATAATAACATGATTCATGTATAATGAGCCAGTGGTCTTGATTGGAGGGTTCCGACGTTATCGCAAGATAACGGCGTCAAGCAACATCGAGCGTGACTCTCCCTTTCCCGTCCTTGCACGCAGCCCTCCTGCCCGGTCACTGGTGGTAGTTCGGAAGTCACCTTTAGGCCAACTTCGCCTGGTAAAATAAGACATTCTTTACCTTTTCAATCATACGGTTAAAATTTAAAATTGTCAAAAATAAAAAACCCTCATTTAAATAAAACGGGCTTTCGAAAGGCCTCGAGTAAAACTTAGTAAAAAATTATTATTGACTATACTTATTAATTACATGTGAATGAAATTTATATTCCTTTAAGTAAAAAAAAGTTATGTACCTCTATGGCTACTTAGAGACTTTGGCAATCTATAAAAGTGTATAGATGTACTGTATTACAGTTCTGTCTGGTGTTGTGGGAATGATTATTGAATTTAAAACTAGGGGACACACCTGCACGCTTCGCGTGCCAACCCTGTCATTCGCTGCGCTCGTGACCCTTCGGCCTTCGGCCTTGGCATATAACTTTTGACTTCAAATATTAGTAATTAAACTGTATAAAGTAAAATCATATTATTTACATTCAATTACAGTAGCTCACTCACTGCACTTGATTTACACTCTATTTATAATATAATAATAGTTATAAACATCCAATGTTATTACTAAGCTTATTTCAGATGTTTTCATTTTATTTAACGGCTGATGATAACATACACACAGATAGACATGTATTCGACCTTTTATAATTAACTTGAGACTTTACTGTGCTGCTCTCTGTGTTTAACCCAACAAATTATTTGGACTATTTAACATTTGTTTATGCCGCCAACTGGTAAATTAAAATTAATCTCCATAAGAATAACATTGCAGCTGTCAAAGATAACTGCAGGCGTTAAGTCCTGTAGTACAAAAACCTATGGGAATTTAAAAAATATAGCTCCGTTACTACTTAGAAATCATAATTATCTTTTGAATAAAAAAAGTCATAAAAATCTGTCAAGGAATAAGTTCAGAAAGTGAGTTAACTAAATAACCGGATTGATTTAATATATAGGATTTAGTAGTTGATGATTTTGAAAAACACTAAACAGTTTGTATAGTATCAGCACTTAGCACATTTACCACTCCAGAAGAAAAAAACTTAATCATAAAAATTAGAATAAACAATTATTAGGGACAAAAGCTTGTCAATGTTTATTGGTTCTACCTTCAATAAATGTTGATGGCTGTCAATCATATGTCAACCTAACCATTTTTGACAAATATTAGTTGCTATTAATATCCTTTTAGCAATAGTAATATAAACGATTCGCCAACGATTTTTTGTGTGGAAAATTTGTTTCAGCTTTCCAAAGCTTTAAGTTTTTTTTTTTTTTTAACTAACACAACGTTTCGACAGGTTTAAAACTAGTCTTCAGGACTTGATACGTTGTCCTAAATATAAAACTATTGATTAATTTTTTATATACTTCTTAACTAGCCCATATCAACGTAGAAACTCTTTATATTCAGTTGGTGATTGACGTTCGTGGTGAGTTCCGACTGTGAGTGTTATGGTTCGTGATTTCTGACCCCTCCCCCCCCCTTACCTAGAGGAGTTGGCTAGTGATTTTCTGTAAGATAAGTTGAATTTCGGATTGTTTGATAGTTTTCCGTGTATTTTTTATTGATAAACTGTTATTTTGTTTTTTGTATTGTGTGTTTTTTTCATGATTGTGTCGTAACCTGTAAATATGTGGTTTTTTTAAGTGGTTTTCTTCGTTAATATGGATTAGCTAAGTAGTATAAAAAATAGTTTTGTACGTAGGATAAGGTATTAAGAAACACCTGAAGACAACAGGAGTTTTATACTTCTCGAAACATTGTGTTAGGTTTAAAAACATTGAAGCGTTGGAAATCTCGAATAGATTGACCACAATGAACAACGTTTTTCTTTTGACTATACAAGATGCTGTAGATTGTTTTTCTCGAAAAATTTTACAATTTTCGTAATAAAAAGTACCAATTGAAAAAATATAGCTTTTAAATGAATTCATTTCAATAATCTAATAATGTAACTAACAATTTAAAAACAATGTGATTGAATATATTAGACGAGTTGGAAGTAGAATAAAGTCTGAAATCATGAATGTAGGTAATTTCTAAAAATTAAAATATCGAAAAACCATAATTAGATTACAATAATGAAATAAAATATCACTATATTATTAGTATGATTATGTTGGATGGGAATTTTGCATTATATTTTAGCAATCTTCGATACAATATTTTGGAAGTCTAATTAAACAAATATTTGAAATAATAAATTATTATACAGAGCCAAGGTTGAAAACACATAGTGGTGAAAACGCACTGTATCGAAATAAATGACGGAAAGTTTATTTTTATATCCCTGTTTGATGTAAAAATTATACAGATGAAGTTGTTGATTTTATTTGGGTAGTGTTTTGTTATTATGTTAATAGGGGCCTTGTTATTATTTTATGGCCTCAATGATTTCGATAATTTTGAGTGGTTTTAAGAGATTTGGGTGTTTAGATATTTATCTTTTATTATGGAGTTGTTTATTTGTAGTGCTACTGATTTCGAAGTATATTTGATGGAATTTAAATAGTAATTTGGTGTTGTTTCTAAGGATGTTATACACAGAATCAAAAGGCAGGAGACACCCCGATTACTTCTTAGTGTGTTGGTGAAGAGTATCCAAACTCATAACATGCTTATTAGGCATACAAATGTTTATTAGGCTTTATTATGCATAGAGCAGTTCGGCCACAATACCAACATTTGATATTTATTTTGGAGGCAGTTCAACATTTTGAAATGCAATTCCCCATCGTATCATTCCTCTTTTTAAATGCAATTCCCAATCGTATCATTCCTCTGTTTAAATTCGTTGGTAAAAGAAAATGAACAATGCTAACTAGAGGTTTCTATCTCAACACTATCACTCATCTCATATCTTATTAGATGTCATACATCGTATAGTTTGTTAGCAGCTCCCATTAGTTAATTTTAAAAAGCTGTAATGTACATCCTATATATGGATCAAGATCCAAACGTAATGATGGTATATTAATTGTTTAAAACAGATCTTCTGTCACAAAACTAAATCCAATCTATCGGGCCATTTAAGAACTGCCTCACTGATTCTGTTTATGCTGACTAATTCCTCCGTAAAAGAGCGCAGGGGGCACTCTGTACCTATGTGATCTATTGTTTGAATAGGCTTCCCGCAATCACATGACTGACCTTGTGTCAATCCCCTATGGTGGTGATTTTGTTCACGTCCACAGCAAGTCTTTAAAGCTGTACGTGTCCCCTAGGTAGTAAGTAGATCGTTTAGATCAACACACCTGGTAGCTGGACACTCACGATTTTGTGATCTCTCAGCCATGGCTGCTACAAAAAAAATGTTGTTCAATAAGTAACAAAAACATGTTTATGGTTGTTACCATAGACATGTTTTTGTTACCATAAACATGTTTTTGTTACCATAAAAATGTTTTCGTTACTTTTCGTAACGTTTAATTGAAAGTTAAAGTTCGTCTTATTTTACCAAGCGAAGTTAGGGCTAAGAAGCCCTCTGTAACACTTAACCTGGGGACCAACAGCTTTACGTGACTTCCGAACCACGGGAGCGGCAGGGCAAAAACTGTTAATGGTCATATCGGGAAACAAACCCGGACCGGGAATCGAACCCGGATCGTCTGCGTAGTAAGCCAACGCCTTAGCCCCTTATCTACGGCCGCTCCAATTTAATTGACTTCATACTTTGTTTAATAAGAGTACACAGAATAATAACAGAAAACATTTTCGTGATTGTTTATGAGCAGTGGGCACTATGTAACTATGTGATCCATGCTTTGGATAGGCTCCCCACAATAACTTTACTGATCTAGTGTCAATCCCCTCAACATCTAGGGGGGTGATGTTGTTCGCGTCCACAGCAAATCTTTAAAGTTGTACGTACAAAACACTCTACTTAAGTTTTAAGGTTGAGTGGAAGAGAGGACTTCATAGTCCCAACTTTTAATTTCATTTTACTTCATTTTATTTTGGGCTGTTCATTTTATTTTACCAAGACCTTTAGAAAGAGGGGTAACATGACGGAGGTTTGCATTTAAATATTTTAAGCTGCCTCCAAAATATTTAACTTTTGCTTTGTAGGCCCAACTACCCTAAGCATACAAAATTACATTTTAGTGCCATATAAACATACAATGAGTTTGGTTGCTCTACACCAACAAACTAACAAGTAATCAGGATGTCTTCAGACTTTTTACCAACCCTGTATATATTTCAAATTAGATGTTGAATGTATATGATAATCTTCAATTGGTAATCTAAGAGACTATGTGAATACTGATCCTTGAAATAATGATGTGTGTATTCTTAAGGAGGAAGAAGAGAAGGTAGAAAAGCAGGATATAAGAGAGGCTGTGTCACTAGGGACGTCTTACGTGCTGCATGAAGTGTATGGCGCTTCAGAATATTTGTTGAATGTCAGTCCAACGTTATCATTTTTTTAAGTTACTTATTTGGAAATAGTACAGATCTTCTAAATTTAAATTAAAATGTATAGCCAATAGTGGCAATTTTTGTTGCATATCTATTCCTTAATACAGTTTTCACTACCGTTGCTCAGTGAGTTTAAGTTCATAACTATCCTGTATAGTGTTACATAGATTTACTGTCAAAACCAAAATAAAAAGTAATTAGCTACCATAATATCCACAATATTAAAGCAGAATTACACCACAAACCACCTGATACACGGCCAGTTCTGGTACAACCCCCCCCCCCCACTAACGCAACACCAGAGCTGCCAGTTAAGTGTTCGCTGCGGGCATAAGAAAGCTACCTCCGTTTCTTTCTTCTCTGTAACACTGACACAGTCCCCCTTTAGTTTATCCACTCCTCAACAACTAAATTAACCACAGATCCACTCACCTATAGACAATCTCTAAATTTCTTTTGTAATCCACATACTTCTTATCTATTTCAGTATTCTGTTCTAGGTCTGATATCTCGATGGGGCCTTCTTTCCCGAGTTCCGAGCTGCCTGCTTCCTACGTGCCGTCATCCTATCTTATCGTAGGCTGAGGAGGCCCTAGTGCCCTAGTACATCCGCAGCTCTCTGCTAGATCTTCCTGATTCAGTCCACTCCCCAGTTTAGGGATAACCAGTGTCCGACGAGTGGTTTAAGGCGTCAGGACTTTATATCTGAGTTAGAGATAGTGCAGGTTCGAATCCTGACCATGACTGTTAGTTTTTATCTGTATAATAATAATTTAAATTTATTTTCAGAATATAAAATAGAACATAATAGTTCATGTTAAAATAAAATAATATTTATGCATAGTGAATAATAAAATTAGATGCTACAGCAAACTATATAGTAATACTCTGAAAATAATAAACTAACGCACAAGGGAAAATACAAATTGCTGCTCGCGTGCAGGAGTTAACAGTGTCAGTTAAATACTAACTAAATCATAAGCACTCGACTGGAATAAAAATAGGATAAAATCAACATGCTCACAAGAAAACTAAATAATAATTAAACAAAAATTAACTTATCCTTACAACTAAGAAACACGACTAGTCATCAACAAAGCAATAAATCACAATTAATATGAATTGGTAGAAAATAAAGAATGTTGAGTGTATTCGCCTTGTGCTGTACTGGTTCCCCCCTACTCTGTCTGATAAGTTCACCTCACATATCAACAGTCTATGAGTATAGTAAGATTGAGATCGGTCTCTCCTTAACAAAATAAAATAATTAACACTAATAATTGTTATTTGATCAACATCAGGGTTATGTTCGTTTTGTAGATACAGGATTCGCAAAGCTACACTTGGATTTCATAGTGTGATTATTGAATGACTTTCTTCTATTATTGGTTATAATTTGAATTATTTCCTGTTCGATTACATCTAAAAATATCCATGATGAGATTCACTCTCCATTCTAGTTATGGGCAATAACTTAAGAAGTGAGAGAATCTGAATCAATGCTAAAATTCTATATGAAAGTTGATCGTAAAAAGTCAATAAAATGTAAAAGTGAAAACTAACTTTTGTGGTAGAAAGTTTGAATATCCAAGTAACGGAGTTTGAGGGTTATTTGGGATGGCCATATTTTCGATCACTAGTATTTTTATCTCTGTTATTCATACAAATATCTTTAGAATTATATGTAGTTTGTTTTTGTCCTAAACTAGTTAGATTTGTTGTAAACGTTATGGTTTTTTTTTATATTTAAATTTCAAATATTCAGACAAACTCTCTTTTTAAAACGTTAATTTTAAGTTTATAAGCTGTTTAGGTAATATATGCCATTTTACGATCATATTTTCCAGTATTACATCTGAGTTATTTAGATACAAAAAAATTTATATAAAGACTTGTATACTTGTTGGAAAGTTATTTTTTAGCATTGGATTGTTAATGATTGGTGGATAATATTTGGAGATTTCCAATTAAATGCTTTAAGTGTTAAGGGAAACACACAACGTTTCGACAGATATAATATACTCCTTCTGTCTTCAGGTGTACTTAACTTATCCTACATATAAAACTAGTTTTTTTCTTAACCCATACTAATTCAAGAAAACACTAAAAAACTTCATGCTTAAAGACTACGGTTGACTGTTAAGAAAGTCAAGTGTTCTTAAAAATTATCACACTTAACACAATTATACAAAACATAAAACACGGTAAGAAATACAAAATATGAAAGTTCAACAAAACACAAAGTAGTTTATTAAAAGTAGACCAAGTACTCAACTTATCCAACCAGCAAGTTATCACCAAGTCTCCACCAGGGCGGGGGGGGGACTGGGGTGGGGGCAAGTGGTGCGAGGAACCCAGTCCTCCGCATAACTTGAGTATTTTGTCTACTTTTAATAACCTGCTTTGTGTTTTGTTTAACATTTTCATATTTTGTATTTCTTATAGTGTTTTATGTTTTGTATAATTATGTTAAGTGTGATAGTTTTTAAGAAAACTTTTGACTCTCTTAACAGTCAACCGTAGCTTTAAGAATGTAGTTTTTTAGTGTTTTCTTGAATAAGCATGGGTTAAGAAAACGCCGGGGGAGGAATTCATGTTTTCATTGCAGATATTAGGGGTTAAAGAAATGTAAACTCTTATGATTTTCTCCACACCACCTGACTGTGTAGTGTTGATTGCTGGGACAAATGACGTGCTGGGATACAGGAAATCATCCTCCAAAACATCGAGGGAATATTACTCAACATCAGGCAGACCTCTATAACATCTTAGTGTGTCCCTTACCACTTCGACATGACCTGCCTCGCGTCAGCCCTGTTCATGACGTCATCTCCGGAGTAAACGCTACTTAGCTCAGATATGTGCTCGCTACCATGGAGTGAAACTCCTACACATCTCGAGCATTGGGTGGCGTCATTACACAACTCACAGACTACATATGAGAGCTAGTGGGAAGCGTCTGCTATCTAAATACATCGCAGATGGCCTTACCTCGATGCCCGCTTCCAAACGCCGCCGCCACCCCGCTGCGGATGCCGTTAAGTCCTCCAGCTCTACTCTGCCTCAGCCATCGGCCCCATCAGTGCCAGAACCCTACAGCTTACCTTACAACTCCTACTCCGATGCCATCACCCAAGGATCAGCCAGCCATCACCCAAGGATCAGCCAGAAATAGTTTTAACCCAAGTGTACATCATAAAAAAAACCTTTGTATACCAATAAAATTAAAAACAGGGTAGGGACACCAGATTGCAAATCAAAACTAACCAACCAAAATTCAAAATTTGAAAATAAAACTATAAAAAAATACATTTAAATGCTCAAACAGCTACTAATATGGTAGATGAACTGGATCTCCTGTGCGATGAGCTAGAGCCAGATATATTAATTGTCTCTGAGCATGGTTTTACGCATGAAGATATAAATCTTTTCAAAATTAAAAACTTTGGATTGGCCAGTGTTTATAATCGAAAACATTATAGAGGGGGTGGTGTAGCAATTTTTGTTAAATATCATATCAAATTTCAGCAAATCAAATTTAGTTACACATCTGAACTTGATTTTGAGGTCGAAGGCATTAAAATCAACTCAAAGCAGCATGGAAAAATCAATATTATTGGCTTGTATCGATCTCCTAATGGTTGCGCTGACGCTTTCTTTGAAAAGTTCGAAACACTTTTAAATTTGGTCAACAAAGGGCAATCTAAATTTTTAATCATGTGGGATTTTAATATTAATGTTTTAAACCACTCACACCCTCTAATCCAGTGGCTCCACGGTTTTTAAAACTCTTATACTCTGAATTGGTCTGTGAATTCTCCAACTCGAATATCTGGCACAATAAAAACATCCATCGACAACGTTATCACAAATATTTTGAATGCTGAGGTCTCTGTACTTGACGCGGCCTTATCGGATCATTTTGCTCAGGAGGTTACGGTCACTGTTTGGTCTCTGGATTTCGAACCCTCAAAGCCCCAGAACCGTAGACTCAGTCGTCATCATAAGATTGTAAACCTTAAAAACTTTCTTGAGTGTGAATCCTGGACTTTCCTCAATCATTATAATAATGCAAATGCGATGTACAATGTATTCAATCATCGTTTAATTTACTATCTAAACATTGCATGTCCCTTTTTAAAAAGCTCAAGATCGAAAGAAAAGTTTATGGGTCACCAAAGGGATTTCGATTTCAAGAGAGAAAATCAAATTCTATCACTTGATCTTCATTCGCACACAAAACGAGCGTTTTAAACAGTTTTTTTAGAAATTATAGAAGAGTGTATAGACAGGTCATAAAGGTCGCAAAGGCATATGACACTGAAAAATCTTTAAAATTCAGTGAAAATTTTTCAAAAACTGCTTGAACGAATTGATGATTAATAACTCATCAACGATTTTAAAATTCCCAAAAAAATCCAAGTCAATAAAAATATACGACAGTGACATAAAGAGAGAAGATTCTGTGACTGTTGCTAATTTAGTCAACAAGTACTTTAGTTTTGAGGCCGACTCTAACTCTAATCTCACGGGCCTTACTAACCATCCTCAAGGTTTTCGATCACCAGTGACGTCTATGGTGTTGACCTCTGTTGATGAGGTCATACAGGGACTCGGGTCATGCAGTTACCATCCACAAGGTTGATGAGGGTCATGCAGGGACTTTGCTCAAAGAAATCATGCGATATTCATGGCGTTTCAGTTTGGTTCCTTAAACAATGCTATAAGCAATTGTTGGTGCCACTAACCAAACTTGTTAACATTTCATTTGAAGTGGGGACCTTTCCAGAAATCCTGAAAACAGCAAAAATCGTTCCAATTTAAAAAATGATGATCCTTGCATAATCAGCAATTATCGTCCTATTTCAATTCTGCCTGCCATCAGCAAGGTTTTTGAAAAGATATTTCTGGCACAGTTGAAAAATTTTCTTTCGTACTATGACATTCTGGATCCTGAACAATATGGTTTCAGGAAAAACAAGTCAACTGTCGATGCTGTCACAAATCTTATAGAGCTCGTTGTCGATGGATTGGAGAGAAGAGAACATGTGCTTAGCATATTTCTTGATTTCTCCAAAGCCTTTGACTGTGTGCAGCATGAGACACTGTTGCACCAGTTGGAGTCTTTTGGTGTTCGAGGTTTGTCACAAAATGGGTCTCGTCATACCTTAAAGGCAGGATCCAGTGTATACAGGTTGAGAATGCCCTGTCAGGTCAAACACTGACACAGGTGTCCCAAGGTGTCCCACAGGCTTCAATCCTTGGTCCAGTTTTGTTTAATCTATATATCAATGGACTAAAATCTTCAATTCAGTTCGGAAAAGTTATTCAGTACGCTAATGACACGACTCTTTGTGAGATAGATGGATTATCACGTGATTTAGAAGTAAAATCATTTATTAATCTGAATCAATGCATTCAACATTTTAATAACATGGGCCTGAAAACAAACAATTCTATGTCAAATTTCATAACATTTTGTCTTCCTCAACACTTTGAACAGAATCAAATTACAGTAATGGTGGACGATGTACTCTTAGAGGAAACGGATTCCACGAAGTTCCTTGGAATACACCTTGACTTAGGGTTGACTTGGGACGTTCACATTGACAGTGTGAATTAACTACTAGAGTTAACTCGGGCATTTTTGCTCTGCGCAACCTGGCACAATTCTGCTCCCTAGAAGTCTTAAAACTTGCATATTATGGCTTGATCCATACCCACTTAGCCTATGGTATAAGACTTTGGGGTAGCTGTTCTAAATACAAGCTGGAAAGGGTATTTAGACTTCAAAAAAGAGCTGTCAGAACTATTTTAAAATTAAACGTCAGAGAGTCGTGTCGAGAAGCGTTTAGGGAGCTTATATAGATTATTGACCCTACCCTTCCTCTATATATTGGAGGTCGCCCTGTACTGCAAGTCAAAGTGCACTTTGACGCGCGGCAGGGATGTTCACTCTTATGAAACTAGAGGGAGGAATAATTACAGAACGCAGAGGCATAGAGCGCAGATTTCAAGCGTCTGCCATCACAAGTGGGTGTAAACATAATCAATTTGCTCCCTGAACAAATAAAAAATCAAAACTTGAATTTGTTCAAAAGACGTTTAAAATACCTTTTGGTGGAAAGTGCTTTTTATTCAGTTGAAGAATTCTTTCAAATCCGCTGGGACAATCAGTAAACACCCTATCATGCAATTATGGTGTCAAGTGTGTGAATGTATGATGCATGTGCAAGATGTATGTATGAATGTGTCCGATTGTGTGTGAGTGTTAAAACTAAATTTTGACTTTTGCAACACTATTGTTAATTGTATTATGCAATAAAGAATTAATTTATTTATGATCTTATTTTTAAATGCAGTATTAGAAAATTGAAGCTTCTTTGTCGTCAGTTGGCTGATGTTTGAAGTTTTCTTTTGCAATCATTATGGGATATTGCATATTATTACATCCAATACAATCCTGAATTCTCAAAAAGATTTTTAATTATCAAACATCTGTAATACGCACTAAAGTAAGATTACAAAATTACGTTTAATATAAATATAACCTGAATATAGCATTAAAATAAATCATTATTTGCAAAACCAGTATCCAGACTTGAACGTCAACTTGACTGATCAAAGTACAAAGTGGTCATACTGTCATGACGTGCAGTGAAAATGTCGTGCTACGGAATTGTGAAGTACAGTAACTACACGGCTTGGAGTAGCAGGGCGTATTATTGGCTCAGTCAAAGTTGTACTGTAGGATTATAATTAACCAAGTTATCGGGTGCAAGTCTAGCAACTTAGGTAGCGCGTATGTCTGAGAAAGGAGTTGGGCTGGCAGATTATTAGAGAACGAAAATGCCTGCCTTGTGGAGGTCTCACAACGACAGTCAACTTTCCTAAAGCCGCTCAAAGTTTCTAATGAGCACCGGTTTGACACGAGTAAAACTAGCTCTTATTATTTTATGTTATTTGAGGTATGAAAACAGATTGGTGTCTTTAAAATAATTAATGATTATCATTTCAATATTCTGTATTTATTTTCTGAGTCATTGTTAAGAGCAGTTATATTACTGTTTTATCGTTCCCACCTACCGATCCATAAAACTGTATGAACAAATATATATATATATATATATATAGTTTTCAGTCATATTAGAGTAAATAATATATCACTGAGTTTTATTTTCGTAGTATTTGTTTTGAATCCATTTCAATCCAAATATGGATATTGAATGTTTAACTATTGCAAATACATACTTGAAGTTTAATTTGATTTCTAAGAAATTATGAACATCAACTTATCTAGTTTGTTCATGATGACATCTTTTTTTCTTTTTATTTCTGTGCTCCTTAAAATAACGTAACTATAAAGTAAAAACAAAAATATTACACTATAGTAAAATATAATCACAAGCATAATTTTCACTTATTCAAAATGTGAAATAAAACAATACACATATTTTATAACTTGTTCAAAATGTATAAATTGTTTCAACCAATACTAAGAACTGCCGGTAACACTTTTACTATATTTGTGTGACAACATTGGCTATGATCACGGGTGGTTACCTGAGTTGATCAGAGGCTACCAAGTAGAACAATGATTTTTTAAGTTGATCAGGCGTGGATACCCGAGTTGATATTGAGCTACCACCAATCAGTGATCAGTGACTTCCCAAATAACTTGTGGGTACCCAAAATGATCATAGGTAACTTCCCAAGTTTATCAACTCATTCAAGTAGGAAACGTACACAAATTGACCGTAGCTTTTAAAACCAGTAGGAACTATATTATTATGTTACGTTTAAAATGACACATAATTCATAAAATTTGGATGATAAACAATCAAACTATTTGGTTTCAATGCTAACGTTGCTGAATAAATCCAATTAGGATGCCAGAGCAAGAATTCTCCTTTGGAAACTGAGTTGATGAACCACCAAATGAGTAATATCCGGTTCGTCTAAAAGAATGTGGTATGCAGGGATGCCTTCAGTCTACACCCTGAACTGTTCATTGTAACAAGTTGTGCTGTGGAGGCTGCTCCAAAAGTGATAGTTGGTCTACGAGGGAACGTGCAATTGTATTTTGTGCCAATAACCTCAAAATTCCTTTTGTCTCTCCTTATCCCTCATTCTCGCCACACCTTCCACTTTCACCTTTTCTTTCGTGGATCAAAACGCCGTCTGAACAGCAAAGGAATTAGTAGGAATATTTATGACCGTCTCTGCCTGACCCCACGGATCAAAATTCCGCCACCCCCCAATTTGTTCACGGGCTATTCAGATTTATCAGTGGCTATACAAATTATCAAAAGTGACTCCCCGAGTTGATCACGTTTTGCTTCTAAAGTTGATAAGCGACTATTGGATAGCCCCAAGTTTGTATTTAAAAAAATAAAGAATTAATCGATTATAGTTTAAGATTTTACTCTTTTAGGGCGGAAAATGTGATTTTTTACACGTACGAAATCAACGGAAAAGTAGTGTGGGTGATAGTAATTGCGTCAATTTTATGTAGGCCTACATAATTGTTTATACAGTTACTTATGCACAATGAATGATTAAAAACGTTTTCCTATTATTCATGATTACTTGAAAGTATATGAAATAATAAAGTGTTTATTATCAGCTGTTTGCACGCCTCTTAGTTTAGAGCCTCAGTCTAGTAGTCTTTGTTTTAGATGTCGCGAGGGTATTGATGGAGTGCTTTTTAAGTTATGAGTTACGGGCATTTTCTTTGGGGTAACTGTAACAAATTTAATATATTCGTGATCCTTTAAAAGGAGAATGTTAGAATTATGACAAAATCAAATACTTTAGAGCACTGTAAAACTTTCTTTGTAAGCCTTTCTTCTTAATCACAGCAACTTCTATTCTTCAAACAAAACAAAATTAGAAAATTCGTAACAACAAAAGAGCAAGTCTTATTTGTTTGTTTCTTTTTAATATTATGTTATTATATATAAAATAGTAATATATAAAAATAATAAATAAAATCTTCAATACACTTGTCATTGTTAATAATTTGATTTGTTGAATTAATGATTTGGCGTTGTTCTGTTAAAGAGTTTGAAGGGCGTGCTACATGGTCGTGGGTCGTTATATTGGTGTGACAAGGGATGGTTGGAGTGTGATCACTGATTAGTCGGCATTATCCCCATCCCACCACACAATCCACTTCACACTACTTACACTTCCATCAGCTGTGCGTCTTCCCATCACACACAATTTGTCGGGATGTAGCCAATTAGTCTAGCACTATTCTAGTCACTGTTACTTTATATCAGATGTTTAATCATTTATACAATCATGATTGTACTAAATAGACTAAATAACTTGTCTGGCAAATAGTTGTGCCTCTGCGGGGGCTGAGGCCGTCGTCTGGAACCCTTGGTTTCTGTGGGGGTGGGGGGCATTGGATTTTCGTGTTTTTAATGCACAGGTCTCAATTCAAGAAAACCCTAAAGCAATGTATGCGTATTAATATGTGTTTTATCCAAGCAAACATATGTTCCTAGCAAACATATGTTCCAAGCAAACATATGTTCCAAGCAAACATATGTTCCTAGCAAACATATGTTCCAAGCAAACATATGTTCCAAGCAAACATATGTTCCTAGCAAACATATGTCCATATGTTCCTAGCAAACATATGTTCCAAGCAAACATATGTTCCAAGCAAACATATGTTCCAAGCAAACATATGTTCCAAGCAAACATATGTTCCAAGCAAACATACGTTCCAAGCAAACATACGTTCCAAGCAAACATACGTTCCAAGCAAACATATGTTCCAAGCAAACATATGTTCCAAGCAAACATATGTTCCAAGCAAACATATGTTCCAAGCAAACATATGTTCCAAGCAAACATATGTTCCAAGCAAACATATGTTCCAAGCAAACATATGTTCCAAGCAAACATATGTTCCTAGCAAACATATGTTCCAAGCAAACATATGTTCCAAGCAAACATATGTTCCTAGCAAACATATGTTCCATGCAAACATATGTTCCAAGCAAACATATGTTCCTAGCAAACATATGTTCCAAGCAAACATATGTTCCTAGCAAACATATGTTCCTAGCAAACATATGTTCCAAGCAAACATATGTTCCAAGCGAACATATGTTCCAAGCAAACATATGTTCCTAGCAAACATATGTTCCAAGCAAACATACGTTCCTAGCAAACATATGTTCCTAGCAAACATATGTTTAGCACCTAGGTTTGTCAAAGTATATCTTCGTTAAAGTATTTTTGTCAATTTTTCTCTGTTTTGTTTCGACAGATATATTTTTCATCTAGAAGACTTGTATTGATTTAATTTTAGCATCTCATTATAAAAATTGGGACTTAATTTTTTGTTTAACTTCGCTTGCTAGTTTATATAATCCTGTAGGCATCTTGTAGAACCTAAATCAACAAGTTAAGTACTGACCGCCTGCTAAGTAGAGGTTTCAACCCTTATGCAAACTAAATCCAGTGAGCGATGGAATTCAATAGTTTTTTATTTTTTTCATTTAAGAAATCGAACTTTTTCAAATAAAATATTTTTCTTTCCAAAAGAGATGAGATTATCAATAAAGAATATATTCATTTTATTTATACAGTTGTTTATTTAATTAAAAATAATAAGTACAAATCATGCTGATCGGAATTTTGATCGAAATTGATATCTGTTATAATTAGTTAATTTAGGAAGATTAAAATAATATATTTCAATTGAAGTGGGTAAAAAGTATCATGGGTAAGGCCAAGCGTAAAATATATAACAAGATCTGTATGTTGGACTTGCCATAATACAGGATCATACCCCTGATTCTGTGATAATCCGATCATCACAGCTAAGCCGAGTTTAGCCTGTGAGAGTGCTAGGATTAGTTGGGTGTCTTATAACCTACGTCACGATCGACTTAGGTGGCCTCAGTTGTGTACTCCTGAAACTATGACAATCCATTCACTAGAGCTAAGCCGAGTTTAGCCTGTGAAACTGTTAGGATTAGTTGAGTGTCTTATAACCTACGTCACGATCGGCTTAGGTGGCCTCAGTTGTGTACTCTTGAAACTATGACAATCCTGTCACTAGAGCTAAGCCGAGTTTAGCCTGTGAGATATAGGGTATTAGTAGACGCTAATACCCTATGTCAAGATCAATTTACTAAATTTATGCTAGTTTCAGAAAGTTTGTTTTCTCCCTCCATTACTTTCATCTCGAACACTAGTCTTAATTAATTAAGTTCGTCCACATAATCTAAATATATGTTTTAAGGACCCACCCACAAGCCACTAGGCAATAGACCTAAGCCGAGTTTAGCCTGTGAAAGTGCTAGGATCAGTTGGGCGTTTTATACACACCCTGGTAGATTTATCATCCAATTTTAAATGTTGTGTCTCAGATTACTAGTAGTATAGTCGCTTGTAACTGCAATTCAGATTAAATCAGCTGTAGTGGCAATTCTCACTAACTAACCTAGTTAATGGCACGAATTCCTATTTGATGAGATATCTATTTGTAAGTAACGATATAGTCAAGAGTAGAGCTAAGCCGAGTTTAGCCTGTGAATCTGCTAGGATTACCTGGGCGTCTTATATTTTAGGTTCCGATTAACTTTAGTGGCCTCAGCTGTGTACTTCTGAAACTGTGACAATTCTGTCATTAGAGCTAAGCCGAGTTTGGCCTGTGAAACTGCTAGGATTTCACTTATAAACTTGCTAGGACCCTACGTAATCTACCTGGGTGTGTATAAAATGCCCAACTGATCCTAGCACTTTCACAGGCTAAACTCGGCTTAGGTCATTTTATTTTGACTTAAACATGCATTATGAAAGGATTGGAGATGAAAATCACTCCAGCTGGTTAGCATAGTCATGGAAAAGACAAATTTCAACAAAATAGTAGTTTTTACTAAATATAAATTGTTTATTTTAGAAGTTGAAACTATCCCTTTAAGAGAAGCGATTTTTAAAAAGTTTGTTATAATTTATATAGATCAACGGATTCATGAAATAAAAAAATATAAATTGTATATCTGAGCATAAGATACTTGCTAAACATTTTATTTTCATAATTGTTTCACCATTTTTCTTGAACATAAGGCAAACACGCTAAGTTCGTGCTGATTCAATGGTTCATTTTTTATTGAATGTTTACTGCAATCTTAAATTTATAGACTGTAAATGTGTTGATATTTACGGCTAGAATGCTCATATGATCAAGTTAGCCTCTAACTACATTGTCGTGTTGCTGAATGCTCATATGATCAAGTTAGCCTCAAACTACATTGTCGTGTTGCTGAATGCTCATATGGTCAAGTTAGCCTCTAACTACATTGTCGTGTTGCTGAATGCTCATATGATCAAGTTAGCCTCTAACTACATTGTCGTGTTGCTGAATACTCATATGATCAAGTTAGCATCTAACTAGATTGTCGTGTTGCTGAATGCTCATATGATCAAGTTAGTCTCTACCTACATTGTCGTGTTGCTGAGTGCTCATATGGTCAAGTTAGCCTCTAACCACATTGGTGTGTTGCTGAATGCTCATATGATCAAGTTAGCCTCTAACCACATTGTCGTGTTGTTGAATGCTCATATGATCAAGTTAGCCTCTAACTACATTGTCGTGTTGCTGAATGCTCATATGATCAAGTTAGCCTCTAACCACATTGTCGTGTTGCTGAATGCTCATTTGGTCAAGTTAGCTTCCAGCTAGACTGATGTGGTACTTGCCAATTTGTTTGGCCTTTGCATAGTTAACAACTACTTTCCGAAAATATTAAAAATAAGCAAGGTAGTAATTTAAAATAGCAAGATCGATAGAAAATAAATAGAAACTTGGAAACAGACTCTGATAGCATCACTGGTGGAATGAACCTTCCTCGTAAAGAATGAACTATGATGAGTCACTATGCCTTCGCACAGGTATGGGAAGATGTTCTAATGGAAATATTAGATAGTGGAAAATGACTCTTTATGTGATTGTGGGGCCAAAATTCAAACTACGGATCACATAATTAATGATTGCCTTTTGCCAATAAACTTCTACAAATACCCGCCCACTGACCCATACACGTACAGTGATGATCACCCCACCTATCCATACACGTACAGTGGTATTGACCCACCCACCCACCCATACACTACAGTGGTGATGACCTGCCCGCCCACCCATACACGTACAGTGGTATTGACCCACCCGCCCACCCATACAAAAACAGTGTTATTGACGCACCTGCCCACCCATCACCTGCCCACCCATATACGGACAGTGGTATTGATCTTCATGTCAACTATAGACCTATTTCAATAATACCTATAAGGAGTAAAGTTTTTGAATCCTTGCTTCACAGACAACTTGTTGCTTTTTAGACCAAAATTATGTATTTTTAGTAAGATTTTTTTTCAGAAAAAATGTTATTCAAGATTTTTTAAATAAATGCTTGGATAACATTGAACCTAAAAATAGTGTTAGTTTTAGATCTTTTTACTTGTCAGAAGCCTTTGACCCTGTGGACCACGCCATTCTAGTTTCTAAGCTCAGTTATTATGTGTTTTACTCTGTTTTAAACTTATTCAAATCTTACCTTTCTGGCTGTCTTCAGTCTAAAATTTTAGGCAGTCTGACAATGACCATGACAGGTAGTTGCAACCTCCAATTAAGTCGGTTGGTCGGACAAACACCCCTAATTCCGAGATCATGTTCCGTGGAAACATGCTTTTGGGTTGTTCTGTGGGAACACGTACCCAATTTAACATGTTCTCGAACCATCGATGTATACTACTCTAACATGTTACAGTGGTGTACATCGATATATAGAACTCGACAAATAAGCTTCAGCTGTTTATTCTAGGTTTACATGTTTTTCTTATTTGAAAAACTATTTTGAATTACAGTATTTTGAAATTAAAAAAATTTCTAGCTTAATTGACTTATTCAATATATAATCCTAGATATTCTTGTTTGTGAAGTGATTTTCATACTAACTAATACTGTGCATTAAGTGTTGTGTACCCATTAAAATTGAGTTTATTTAATTAATTTGAAATCACTTTAAATTAATCAATTTAAATTGATTTAAATCAATAAAAAATCACTACATTTATTTACGCATATTATGTATCATAAAAAGAAATACAACGTGACTAATTAATTAATTTAACTAATTAATTAATTTCTAGAAGTCAAGAAAATGTTGTTTCAGAAAATTACTAAGGGCTTATTTCTTGAAAAGTTAAAATTCTAAAATGTATCAAACTTATAGAAAACATTTTTGACAACCATGTTTTAAAATATAAATGCGACACATTTAAAGGGGTTTTTAGTAATACAAGTGTACAGTTGATGTACAGTGGAAACTAGTTAAAATGCTGGTACTGTTTTTTATTCCAACCGGGATAAAAACTATTTAAACTTAAAATAAAATTCAAACATAATAGGCCTATATAATAATGTACAAATAAAGAAGAAATACAATTAATTGTAAATAATTGTAACCGACAAGCCCTTATTTTCTCAGTTGATGTGTGTTGGACAGTGGGAAGGACATGCTTTCAAAGCTGAAAATAGTTTGTGCTCTTGAAGCTGCTAATGAACTTGAAACTCAGAAAAATAGACAGCATTGGGTCCATCCTTTCAATAAGAAAGAAATACCGAGGATCATTTCAAACAATTTTATGATAACATTAGACATTTTGAATGTAAATCTTCCTCGCCAAGGTGTTCGGAATTCATTTGCTGACTATTTCATTGACAAAGGAGCCGTATCATTTCAAAGAACCCATAGGCTGTTGAATCGTTTGCACTTCTAGTAGACTAATATCGTACAATAATTTATGACATTAGTCTTAGTAACTTATGGATTCTTAGTAAACAGCCTTCAAACTCGGGTGCACATAAGTTCTGCGCCGACAGTATGGAATGTGTTCGATGTGGTTTCAAAGCACATGGCTATTGTGTTTCAAAGTGTTTGGTCTAATCAAGCTTTTAAATTATAATTTCATGTTTGTGGTGTAATGTTTAGGCAGTTTATGTTTAATGTTTATGTGTACATGGTTTACTAATTTACTAACTCTAAATCAATCAGAAACTGTAATTTAGCCTATAATTCAGGAATTCTAAGCAATTTACTGTCTTATATATTTTTAATGCTGAATGATTTATTCATATTCAGATGATATACTTTTTATTGGATTTATTTATTTTATTTGATGTACAATATGTTTTTTCACTCGTAGTTTATGAATGCTCTCTTTACCTTATAGCTAATTGAGATATATTCTTAAGTATAGTTTTCTATATTTACTAAAATTACAACTAAAAAAAGATAAAATGTAACAATAAACAATACAAGACAAATTTAACAAAATATAAATTAAAATTTCAATCTAATACAGTAAACATACATTACATTAACTTTGTTAGCTATAATTTAAATTTTTTTATTCGTGAAATTTTTGTATTGTTTATTTATTTCATCTATAATTTGTGATGCAAACCCAAACAAAGTATAAATATCTGAACATACAAATAGCCAAAAATCGTTTGATCACTTAGCCAAAAGTAAAGACGAAAATGACCCCATGGTGTTTATATGGATTTAAAACCCTAACTGGTCACGTGGGGTCTTTTGAGACCCCAATAAGTATTCTTTTTTTATTTTTGAGATAAATAATATATTATGTGTATTGTTATTGTACGTACTGTAATCTTATAGTAGAGTATAATTAACAAGTTTACATGCAACATTTATGAAAAGTTGTTTAACTTGTTTTATAAAAATAAATTTATAGCTTAAAGACTATCAAAACTGTAAATTTGTTAATAATGATAAATTAGTGCTTTTGTTAATTCTGGTGGCAACATGCATTTATAAAACAAAGAAAACAAAAAAAGAATTTAAAATAAATAAAAATGTAAAATACTTGTTGCAACTTCAAACCTTACAAAAGTGACTGTTTTTGTAATGCTGATTTTAAAAGTTTAGAAAAAATACAACATGCTCATTTACAACACCCATTCTGCTTCATTTTGTTACAAAACATATAGTGGTGTATAACTAAATAATTTTCGTATATGTTTATAAACAAATTTACTATAAGTTTTCTTTGGCTGGGGTCTCAAAAGACTCCACGAGATCAGTTAAGGTTGTAGATTTCACGGAATCAGTTACACAGGAATTCAAGACAAGCAAATGTTGCTGGAGAATGTTTGATAAGAGTTTGCCTACCTACTGTTACAGTTCTGAGTCACAGGGCAGGATCCGGCTGGTAGGGACCAGTCAAAGGTCAGACAGGTTTTCCCGTGTCAGAATTAGAGGTGGGTCAAAGTAACTGGAACTGTCTCGTTGGTACTGTTTCACGCTCGTAACCGCGACAGTTCCGCTACAACTCCACAGAGCCAGTGATACAGTACCGGCAACGTCAACAGTACCCATTCTCACGGACTATGCAATTCTTAGAAATGAAACAAGTCTCGACCTGTACTTCTGTAGACTCTTTAAATAATTTAATAGCCAAAACCAAACAGTTGCGTGCGTGCTATTGCTAATCGTAGTATTCGGCCTTTATAGTATTATTTTTATCTTATATTAGTACTAATTTATTATACCCATCACTAAGTACTCTGGCTAAACAATACCTATGTTTCATTGCCACGTCTATTCCAATGTGAACGTATTTTTTTCGAAAACAGGTTTAATTATAAACGAAAGACGAACTCAGTTGAAAACTACAAAAGTTAGGGAACTCGTCTTTTTAAATATGAACTATAATTATGTCAAAAGTGGGCTATATTTAATATTTTGTTCATATATAGGCCTAAAAATGTTAGCTGCATATTTTGTAAAATAAATCATACTATCCTTTTTTTAATCTTATTATTCCTGAGATTATCTCTTTTTTAATATGCATTATCGTAAGCATTGAATCGATATATCCATAAAAAGAACATTATTGATGAATATTTACATTTATTTTGTATTAAAATCAAACATGTGTTTAACAGAGTAAATGTTTATCTTATAAGTACCAAGCTGGAACTGAAATTATGAATAAAAATCCACACCCACTGTGGTACTGTAGAAATGACACCATCAAAGCTAAAAGTACCACAGAGTGTGTCTCATGAGTCGTGGAACTGTTTGGAACTGGAACTGTCTCGCGGCCGGCACCGTCGCAGTTGCAGCTGGTTTCCGCATTGGTACTGTTTGGCACGCCTCTAGTCAGACTCATTACAGTTTGCCACGCTAATAAAATTCAATCATGGTTAATAATAAAAAAAAGTTCAATAATTTATTTGTCTTTGGAAAATTTGTTAAGATATAAAACAAAAAATTACTTGTTTGCGGTGTTTCGTTATTATTACACATGTACCGCGTGTTTTAAAAAGTGTGTAAACCCTTAATATTTGTTATACTAATAAAAATAAAACAATGAAACTCTAGAATTACGTCCTCACTGTAGTTAATGACTATTTGCTCCTTTTTCACTTTGGGGGGACATCCTGTGGAGGAAGTCTGAAAAATCTTAAATGTAAACACGTGTCGAACTGCATTAGTATTAAAATCAAACAAATTTTGAGAGGCTGCTATTTCCAAACGAATAGTCCTTTTTCAGTCTGGGTTGCGGCAATGTGTTCCTCTAACAATGACCTTTAAAATGATGTATAACTCAACCTATGCTTACATTTAATATTTTTCAGACTTCCTCCACAGCACGTCCCCCCCCCCAAAGCGAAAAAGGACAGTTAAAACGGGCAAAAGTCAGTAACTACAGTGAGGACGTAATCCTAGAGTTTCATTGTTCTGTGTTTATTAATATAATAAATATTAATAAGTGTCCAGACTTTTTGAACACCCGGTATATGAAACTTGCAAAGTTATTTGGATGACTAAAATATAAACATTCTACACAACCTGTTTAAACTCCTATCTTATATTTGACTGACGAATTTTTAAGACAATTTATTGGCAAGTCGGTAAACTGCATTGTTTGTGGTCCCTATTGTGACCTAACCAGAGATTGTACTAAACATGTGGGTGATAACTTTATACAACTAGATAGGGCTGTGAGGGCAATCAGCGACTACATCACTTCAACCATGACTTGCAGTACTGTGCAGCATAGCTCCTTTGCGTAAATTAGACGCAAAATGGTGCTTCTCAGCGAGTTTAAAAAGGTCATATCTACTCCGAAACTCCCCATTTTATAAAATATTCCACAACGTGCTGGGTGACTTAAATCTAGGAAACCACCTCTACGACTAGCTTCCCAGCTATTCTCAAACGAATTTTCGCTAAAAACCAACTGGGCGTTAACTTGGGATATGTTTGACGGTCGAAACAAGTTTCTGGAATCAGACCCTTTGAATGAGTGGAATGAACCTTCCTCGTAAGGAATGGACTATGTTGAGTCGCTTTCGAACGGGTATGGGAAAATGCAACTACTGGAAATTTAAGTGGAGAATGGGGAATTATCAGTCATTTGATTGCGTAAATGAAGATCGAACTATGGATCACATAGTTAATGAGTGCCCATTGTGTTATTTTCAGGGAAGATTAGCTGGACTTAATTTAATATTAGAAGTAGGTCTTGAATGATTTAAGCAACTTGGATTTAGGTCTGTGACGGGAGATAAGTATATAAACGCTAATACACAAGTACTTTGTAATGTAGTTTTTATTTTATTTATATATTTGGTATCTGTGTAATTTTTAAAATCTTTTATTAGTTTGTTAGCTGGCCTATGAAGGCCATATGATATTATATACATGTGGCTGTATGCCAATAATGTGTCCTATATTGATGTGCATCTTAAGTTCAGATTCGCATTTGTAAACTCCGGTAGCTATGGAGTGGCAATGTGGTAGCTGCAATCCAGTGAAGAAGAAAGTCTCTATATCCAGCAGTGTCAGCTTCTCTCGTCAAATCGCTGACAAAGGAATCTCTAATAAAAACTCTCAAAGCATATAACAATGGGTTTTTCTATGAATTACGCAAGAACTATGGAGTATTTGCTAGTTTAAATTGTCCTTAGAATTTTCTTCAATGTGCTGAACAAGAGAAACAAGCTGATATGATTTTAGATAAAGCTGCAGCTCTCTTGTTTTGAAGGAAAAATCTGGATTTGTACTTGGAGAACAAGAAACTGAAGAATGGCGTTAATTTGTTAGAATTAAAAATGGGAAATTTGGAGTAATTTTCACGCCACTCCAATATTGAAAAATTTCCTGAAACTAAAAGTTTAAAAAAACCTGCACGATGAGGAGCTACCATTAAGTTTCAACCCAAGTAAAGTCCCCTGTCTTTTTAAAATTTATCAAGGAGTATCAAAGCCTTCAGCGAGTTGAGACCGTTGACAGCAGATAGAATCGACCCATCAGCAAGTTCAAAGTATTTGTAAAAGAGCACAGTTCTCCATAAAGAGCTTCTGTCAAAAACAAAGGAAGTGGCAGGTAAAAAGGAGGATAAATATGTATGGGCCGAGGCGGCAAGTTGTTTGTCAGGAAAGATAATGGCGAGAGATGTAAGAACATTGAATATAAATTAAACTTAAGTAGGTTGTAATAGAAGGTGCAAAACGCAAGTAGTCTTTTTTTTCATTTTAGATTGATTTATTTATTAATGTCTTGTATATTTGTCAATTACTTTTTTCAATTTATTACATTACAATATAAGTGACGGATGTTATTTGATGTATTTCTTAAGTTCAACATACATAATATTCGTTTATTACAGATTTACATTACAGTAATGTTTTGTTTAATTTCATTTTGATAAATCCACAGATAAGAAAGAAACAGAAATCGCATCCAATAGTGCACTTAATGTGTGTTAAGTAGTAATTTCTTCAGTTTGCCATACAATGTCAGGGATAGCAACTTGTCAGTCCATCCCTTATTCCCCCTAAATCCTTAGGGATAAACTTTCTGCATTATTACTATAGATGCATAAAGATGTACATTAGTTGTGATCTAAAATAACTGCCTATGAAGCGTTCGCTGCGGCCATAAGAAAGCGACCTCTCTTTCGTTTTTCCAATGAGTGTTTCGTGTATGGGTAGGTGGGTGGGTCAATACCACCGCACGTCTATGGGTGGGTGGGTGGGTCAATACCACCGCACGTGTTCGACGTAAAGAGTGTTTCCAATGAGTACAGATCTATAAGAAGTGAAAAGAGATGGGGAAATAGTTAGTTTTTCTGTAGCAGACGGAACGAACTTAGCGCGGCTGCCGATACGCAGCGCTAGTTGAGAATTTCTAACATGAACCCCTCTCTCAACCCATTACCCTATCCATTTCCTTTCTCTCTCATTTTTATGGCAATTTGTAATCTTCACCCTCTCTCCAGGTGGTCGTGCTGTCCTCTCTGTCATTGTCTGTCTCACTCTAGGCTGCCGCGCAAGAAACTCAACCTAGCGGCGGACGTGCCAAGATAGCAAAATTAGAAAAAAGTAGTCTGACTTTTTAACATTGCCTTTTCGCTCTTTGTAGATATGTATTAACAGGTGTTTGTGAGCTTAGCTTTATTCTGTGGCTAATTATATTTTCTGAATACTGGAAGTATTGTAATATTTAGTGGTGATGAACCTCGAGACATAGAGTAATAATAGCGAATGGATAAATACACGCCGCTGATCAGCAGCAATGAATCTACCTCTTTGCCACATGCATTCATCACGTATGTGTATTCAATATAACAGACCACTTTGTTCCACGCCTAGTAATAAGTGTTGATCAATATAAGAACAAAAGAGTAAATAAATGTATTAAAAAAATTATGTTGGAAAAAAATTGTTTAATGTGAATAATTGCAGTAGTAAAAATAGAGCTAAAGATGAATTTCGTAATGTTCCAACCAATATTGAAACAGACATGGATAACATTGATACCGGTGCTGTTTCTCAGCAGATAAGGCTTCGGTATGCGGAGGGCGTTTCCAAGGTTCGCATCCCCACTGAGCCAACGGTCGGTACTTCACTCGTTGAATTAAGTTCACGTACAGGCCTGTAAGCCCATGTGAGCTTGCGAATTAAGTTTTAAATTAAATAAAAGCAATAAAGTAAATAAGAAAAACTAAAGGGTCAATTGATAAACGACTATTTAATCAATAAAATCAAGTTATTGAAATCATGATGGGTAGACTACAAAATTTTTCATAAGTTTTACGAAAGGATTTAATCATCAAATTGCCATCAGTATTGTAAGACTTATCCATTCAAAAAAGGAAATAATTCCGAGCAATTAAAAAGAGTAAATGATTTGACAGTCACCAAAGTAAAGTTTTTTGTTATCACAATGAGTGCTGCCAACTGCTATCGCAGTCATTGTGTCAATTAAAAACTGTCAAACATTTCAACTAATAAATGAGTTACTTCATCAAATAAAGTACTTTTTGCATTATAGGAAAGTACAAAAAGTTATTTGCGACTTCGAAACGAGTAGAGCCTGGAGTACTGCCGACTCCCATGGGAGCCAAAAACTACTGACGTCCTTTTTGTAGGCTTATTAAAAATGTTACAAGCATTAACATCAATTAAAAGGGGTTTTAGATAATATACTGAACAAAAAAAATTTTTTTTTCACTTTGGTGCATATTGTTCTTTAGTAGAAAATGTGTTAATAGGCTGAAGTGGTGACTCACGTAATAGCCGGCAAGTATTGATTACTTTATCAGTGCGCTGGGACTGCTTGCAGCAGGTATGTGGGAACGATATAGACTGGAGGTGGAGCCAGGGGAGTAACTGAGTGACCTTCAGGTAATAGCCGATAAGTTATTGATTACTTTATCAGTGCGCTGGGACTGCTTGGATGAAGTCTGTGGGAACGATATAGACTGGAGGTGGAGCCTGGGGAGTACCTGAGTGACCCTTAGGTAATAGCCGATAAGCTATTGATTACTTTATCAGTGCGCTGGGACTGCTTGTATAAAGTCTGTGGGAACGATATAGACTGGAGGTGGAGCCTGGGGAGTACCTGAGTGACCCTTAGGTAATAGCCGATAAGCTATTGATTACATTAATCAGTGTCCCGGGCTATATAGTAGGCTATACACAGGATGAGTTTTAAGGCAGGCACTCTTTAACCTATTTCCACAAGAGAAGTGCTTTTCGAATATGCCATTAAAATTATATTAACCCACACTTAATTTGAAGTGTTTAAATGTTATTAAGAACCACTTGGGATTCAAAAATCAGAAAACATCATAAACATTTTAAATAGGAATATTGTCATGTAATGAGTTATTTAACTCCACCATTTCAAGCTGGGAACGATAGCCCAATTATAATTTTCAAATGATGTGTCAATCTTTAGTTATTATTAATTTTTTTATTTTATTTAATTGGTCATAGCCTATGTATTTTCCTGAAAACAACATACTCTTTTTCTTAAGTACCTAAAACACAATAAAACACAAATATGGTTTGGTTTAAACTATGTTAAAGCAATTTTACTTAGAAAATACGTAGATGATGACCGATGAAATAAATTAGAACAGCACAACCTTCTTAAAGTATAATTATGCTCTCGGCTTTAGCTGAAATAACAATTTTAAATGACATATCATATGACTAGGTTCCCATTTAAAATGTTAAACTTAACATTTTAAATGGGAGTCGCTTCCTAGATCTTGGACCCCAAGTGATTCCCAATAACACTGAAACACTCTAAATGTAGTGTGGGTTAAGACTGATTTAATGGCATATTTAAAAATAAAATATTTTATAAATCGTGGAAAGAATAATAATCGTGGGGGGGGGGGAGGTAACTGACTTCAACCTCACACTAATCAGGTTACACTGGTACTTTAATAATAATCGTGGGAGGGGGAGGTAACTGACTTCAACCTCACACTAATCAGGTTACACTGATACTTTAATAATAATCGTGGGAGGGGGAGGTAACTGACTTCAACCTCACACTAATCAGGTTACACTGGTACTTTAATAATAATCGTGGGAGGGGTAGGTAACTGACTTCAACCTCACACTAATCAGGTTACACTGATACTTTAATAATAATCGTGGGGGGGAGGTAACTGACTTCAACCTCACACTAATCAGGCTACACTGATACTTTAATAATAATCGTGGGAGGGGGAGGTAACTGACTTCAACCTCACACTAATCAGGTTACACTGATACTTTAATAATAATCGTGGGAGGGGGAGGTAACTGACTTCAACCTCACACTAATCAGGTTACACTGGTACTTTAATAATAATCGTGGGGGGGGGGAGGTAACTGACTTCAACCTCACACTAATCAGGTTACACTGGTACTTTAATAATAATCGTGGGGGGGGAGGTAACTGACTTCAACCTCACACTAATCAGGTTGCACTGGTACTTTAATAATAATCGTGGGGGGGGGGAGGTAACTGACTTCAACCTCACACTAATCAGGTTACACTGGTACTTTAATAATAAACGTGGGGGGGGAGGTAACTGACTTCAACCTCACACTAATCAGGTTACACTGGTACTTTAATAATAATCGTGGGGGGGTGAAGGTAACTGACTTCAACCTCACACTAATCAGGTTACACTGGTACTTTAATAATAATCGTGGGGGGGGGGAAGGTAACTGACTTCAACCTCACACTAATCAGGTTACACTGGTACTTTAATAATAATCGTGGGGGGGGGAGGTAACTGACTTCAACCTCACACTAATCAGGTTACACTGATACTTTAATAATAATCGTGGGAGGGGGAGGTAACTGACTTCAACCTCACACTAATCAGGCTACACTGATACTTTAATAATAATCGTGGGAGGGGGAGGTAACTGACTTCAACCTCACACTAATCAGGTTACACTGATACTTTAATAATAATCGTGGGAGGGGGAGGTAACTGACTTCAACCTCACACTAATCAGGTTACACTGGTACTTTAATAATAATCGTGGGGGGGGAGGTAACTGACTTCAACCTCACACTAATCAGGTTACACTGGTACTTTAATAATAATCGTGGGAGGGGGAGGTAACTGACTTCAACCTCACACTAATCAGGTTACACTGATACTTTAATAATAATCGTGGGGGGGGGGAGGTAACTGACTTCAACCTCACACTAATCAGGCTACACTGATACTTTAATAATAATCGTGGGGGGGGGAGGTAACTGACTTCAACCTCACACTAATCAGGCTACACTGATACTTTAATAATAATCGTGGGGGGGGGGAGGTAACTGACTTCAACCTCACACTAATCAGGCTACACTGATACTTTAATAATAATCGTGGGGGGGGGGGGAGGTAACTGACTTCAACCTCACACTAATCAGGCTACACTGATACTTTAATCAGGTCTGATGGAACGATATATGATGGAGGTGTGATCAGGAAGACATCGAGGAATATTACAACCCAGTTGTTTTTTTTTCTTTTTTTGCCAGTCTTTGTTTATATTCTATGAGAATTGTATGAAAAGTTCAGATTTTTAGAGATAAAAATAATATCTCGTAACGGAAAACTCTGTGAACACTGAATGGAAATAAAACAGAAGTTAAGGACTTCTATTCAATTGATATTGTGCCTTTAAACTATGTTGTGCCTTTAACTTGCGTTCCTTGGAGTTAAAATCTAATGATATGTTTTTATTAATTCAAATTCTGTATAGCTACCAACATTCTAGAACAAAAGGATTATGGAAGCTGTGACCACATGTTCTTGTTCATTCAGCTGTTGGGGGCAAAAATATCGTCAACTTGGCTGTAGAATCAATGTTTTAGCTTCCAAACATTATATTAAAGCGAAATTATACCAATGTTATTCAGTAAAATGTATATATCTCTTTTATAAAAATAAGGTGGACTGTATTAAGTAATATTGTTGGTTATATTAAACAAGGTGAGGATGTGTAAATAAATAATTATTAAGTAATATTAACTATAAGTAAAACTATAACGAAAATAAACAGTAAAAAAATACTATAATTTTAAGTAAATATTGGTTAACAAGAAAAAAACAAGTTTAGGGGTCCTCAAATATTCAAAAAAATACCAGGTAATATTAGTAAAAAATTTTTCCCCCTTTATCTTTCTACATGATTTACATTTGTGTCCTTAAGAATCTGCAGATGCTGTCGGCCATAATGGTTTAATCACATAAGAATAATGTAATTTACGAATCCATATTTTTCGTTATGTATTGACCAAACTTTGTGTACGAGGTGTCATTTTAAACGTTATCATATTGCGCATTTGGTTTTCTTTTGATATTTTAAATACATACGCCTAGTTTTGAAAAATAGGTGAAAATAAAAACTTCAAACTAAATATTTTATACTTTTTCCTATAATACTAATTAAGAATTCGCAAAGCAAGTCCAACGCGTAATTTCATTATTGATCAAATGAGGTCTGTTTGGGAAAAATCTTTTTAAAAATAACTGTTTAGTTTGGATACGCGTGATCGTTTGTCCGGTTCGAAAATAACATTGTCATTATGGGATTGAAACTAACATGGCTGACAGCTTCTGCAGACTCTTAATATTCTACAACTGACAACTGTGTACAAGCATCATCTTGTCAATGTTTCATACATTTTAGTTTTAAGGTTTTATAGCTTAAATTATTATGTGATAACCAATTAGTAGGATGTTAATAATCTGAAACAAGCCCAACTGTGGAGAGCGAATCTAAGAACTAAGAACTGTTCTGCAATAAAATTATATAAGACGTGGTGTTCTACATTATGGATCCAACAAGCCCAACTGTGGAGAGCGAATCAAATAACTAAGAACTGTTCTGCAATAAAATTATATAAGACGTCGTGTTCTACATTATGGATCCAACAAGCCCAACTGTGGAGAGCGAATCAAATAACTAAGAACTGTTCTGCAATAAATTTTATATAAGACGTGGTGTTCTACATTATGGATCCAACAAGCCCAACTGTGGAGAGCGAATCAAATAACTAAGAACTGTTCTGCAATAAAATTATATAAGACGTGGTGTTCTACATTATGGATCCAACAAGCCCAACTGTGGAGAGCGAATCAAATAACTAAGAACTGTTCAGCAATAAAATTATATAAGACGTGGTGTTCTACATTATGGATCCAACAAGCCCAACTGTGGAGAGCGAATCAAATAACTAAGAACTGTTCTGCAATAAAATTATATAAGACGTGGTGTTCTACATTATGGATCCAACAAGCCCAACTGTGGAGAGCGAATCAAAGAACTAAGAACTGTTCTGCAATACAATTATATAAGAAGTGGTGTTCTACATTATGGATCCAACAAGCCCAACTGTGGAGAGCGAATCTAAGAACTAAGAACTGTTCTGCAATAAAATTATATAAGACGTGGTGTTCTACATTATGAATCCAACAAGCCCAACTGTGGAGAGCGAATCAAATAACTAAGAACTGTTCTGCAATAAAATTATATAAGACGTGGTGTTCTACATTATGGATCCAACAAGCCCAACTGTGGAGAGCGAATCAAATAACTAAGAACTGTTCTGCAATAAAATTATATAAGACGTGGTGTTCTACATTATGGATCCAACAAGCCCAACTGTGGAGAGCGAATCAAAGAACTAAGAACTGTTCTGCAATAAAATTATATAAGACGTGGTGTTCTACATTATGAATCCAACAAGCCCAACTGTGGAGAGCGAATCAAAGAACTAAGAACTGTTCTGCAATAAAATTATATAAGACGTGGTGTTCTACATTATGGATCCAACAAGCCCAACTGTGGAGAGCGAATCAAAGAACTAAGAACTGTTCTGCAATAAAATTATATAAGACGTGGTGTTCTACATTATGGATCCAACAATCCCAACTGTGGAGAGCGAATCTAAGAACTAAGAACTGTTCTGCAATAAAATTATATAAGACGTGGTGCTCTACATTATGGATCCAAAAATCATACAAAGTTGTAAAATAAATTTATATTTGCATTTTAGGTGTAAATACACATTTCAATCAATATAATGTAACGTTTTCCTCATTTTTTGTTTCAAATTTTTGAGTAAAAAAACAATAGCAAAACGAGAATTGCAAGTAAAAGCGATGTAATTGTTTTAAAAAAATCGTTGCTAAGTTATCTTGTTTACGTATCAAACAATCGAACACTTTTAATCAGTAACAACTTCAAATAAAAATTATACTTCAAAATGTGTTATTTATCTATTATATACATAAAAGCCAAATAAATACCAGACTCACCCACTCACTCATCACTAAATCTCAAAACCACAGAACGGATTTACACGAAATTTTAAAGAAAGTTAGCTTTAGTATCGAAGACACCAACTAAAAAAGGACTTTTCGAAATTCCATTCCTAAGGGGTACAAACAGCCCCTCAAAATTCCCTTTTTTCCATAAGAATAACATTGGGTTGATTTTAGTAAATTAATAACAGCTGTTTTGAAAATAAATAAACATGTTTATTTTGTATATTTGACATTACCCTATCGATGCATAAGGAGTTTAATCTTCAGCTGTTAAACAAATACAAATTAAATAAACACGTTTGAAATAGACTAAGTAATACCATAGTATGGTAATAACCTATACTAAGTCCAATCTAAGTCACACGCCGAGGCCGAAGGCCGAGGTGTATCGAGCGCATCGAGAGTTGGGGTTGGCACCCAATGTGTGCAGGGGTGTCCAGTAGTACAATAATAACTATATAATAAAATAATAGAATAATTAGTTTGCATCTTAGCCATAGTTCAGCTGTTCTGTTGATGTAAACATCAAGTTCATTTGCATTCTTTTTTAATTATTAACAATGCAACGTTAATAAATAATTTTCAATCAACAGTTTACCCAAGCTGAAACGTGCATGAATTGTAAAACATAATAAGTAGAGTTAACATCTGCTTTGATTTTAATTTTTAATAATACAAACAATGTACATTAATTAACATTTACTTTGAAAGAGTAAGTTTGTTGTGAGTGATGAATGAGGTCAGACCACAAAGAACATCTGACATTCACGGTCGTCAAGGCAGTGTTGTGGGACATACTCTTTTTAATATATATGTAAATAATCTCTCATAACAAAATTTCTCTGGCAAGCCCTTAACGTATGCAGATGACACTGTCATAGCAGTTGCTCGAAAAGACGTAAATACTGCTGAGAATAAAATACGAAACACTACAATATATTTTTAAGGTGGGCTCATAAAATATAACTAATATGAAAAAAACGAGTTTTTATTTTTAGTTCGCAGCCAAACATTAAAAGACACATCTGTGTTCCGTTTTAGGAGTGATAAAAGGCTCATTGTTCACGTAAAAATCAAAGACTTGTAATTAAGACTAAATACACCCACAGTTAAACTAGAGAAGTGGATGGAACCTAACTGTGGGTATTGCCATCTACCCTTAAACTCAACTGGTTTATCCCCAACGCTGCAACTGATACTTCTTGCCACAAAATAGAGATATACCAGACATCCAGTGCCATGTAATGAAGTAGGGGCAATCGTTTTAACGCTAGTTCAATCACTAGATCCTACGAGCGCTGCCGTCGAGGCATCACTCAAAGCTACTGCCAAGTTGGCCGCATTGGCCCCATCGATATAAACTACTCTCATTACTGAAATTGTTAAAATTTGCTATAAACATCCCATTATCAGATGATACCTTAAGCAACTATGCATATTTAACTATAAGTACATCTTCTTGAAATCTAACCAATGTCCTCTTAGATTTAAATTCAGTAAATCTAGTATTAATTCTCGAATCAAAGTCACTTGCATCGTTACATTGAAGTTTTATATCTATTTTACTTATACTGAACAAAACTGAATCTTTAAACATGGATAGTTCTTAGCTATGTAATATACATCGAACCATTTCAAAATTCCATCTCTCGGAATTTTAATACTATTAATATTGCTTGAAAATCCTTAATCAAACGGGGTTTTTTTTTAATGTGGTAATGAGATATTCTAGTGCGTCAGCTACGATCATCAAACTTCACATTAATTTTTTTTTAGATAGAGAAAAAGTGCTTGCAATTTGACTTGTTACTCAAGTATAGTCCTTCATTTTGTTTTATATTATTTTAAGAGTATATTAATCGTATTACAAATGTCCTTAGGGTACCTAATTCAAATTCTATATTTTAATTATCACTAAGGGTGTTTCGACCAAGTTAGATAAATCCAACATAATATAAATTGTATGGTACACAAATATACAGTAACTGCAGTCCAAATTTTGTATTTGCGGATCATAAAATCAAACTGTAGTACAACAGAAAGATTAAACTGCAGTTCAAATGTTGTAAAGCCCTGATAATCCTACTGTTACAAAAGATTCTTCTGTTAATCCAAGAAGATTGCTACAAAGTAAAATGTTGTACAACGATTTCTCTATTGTTATGTTTTAGTATTGCCATTTTGATTATCTGAGACAGTAAAATGGATTATATACGAGTAGTATTGAAAAAAAAACAAACAAAAAACAACTCAACAATTCGTTTTAAGTTACTCATGAGGTTACTATTTGGAATTTATCAGTTAGTTTCCAGCTCCTATTTATTCTATATTTTGAATACCCCAAGGTTGAACATAAACAATATTGTTACACAGTTGTTCGTCATTAATCAGCTATTTCCTCATAAAAATTCCACCAAATACCAGGCTAACATTTTCTCTTGGACTCTCTTTTTTTTTAACATTCAAAAAGAATTATAGAGACTGACCACCATAAACCTAGTCCGTTTGTCAATCACACAGTTTGGTGCTCTTGCCATCTTAGAGCCTTCACGAGAGCGAATACAATCCTCACCACAACAGTGTGCGCTCGGAAACCTACTGCAGCGTCTAATGACCAGCGAGCGATCCAGTAGTATACAGGTATACCGATGGTCGGCCCAGCCATCCCCCTCCCACATTCAAGCCCTCTTTACCCAGCTGGCTGGCGCCCTCTAATTAAGACGGCTTTATTAAAACTACACTCATATAAACATGTTTTTAATTTATTCTGCTTCCTTAGTGGACTACATGGAGAGTTTGATGAGACTGGATACAGCGTAGAACCAAAGAAATATATTATTGACGTATTTAATGTGTTATTTGAAATTTAAAAACAAAAATTAAGCCATATTAGAATCCATGATTTAGCTTTAAGTCGGTGGGTTTTAGTAAGGGCATACATTCGAAAGCGACACATAAAAAATATGTACTATGTAAAATAAAAAGAGGACCAAAAAATATTTTATCAAAAATGTTAAAATGTTTAAAACGGATCGTTCATGAATGAAGTATGACTAGTGAGATAACAGTTCATCTTTTGTTTTATTATAGATTTTAAAGTGCATATACCATTAATGTTTATAATTTAAAAAGTACTAGGGGACAACCCTGCACGCTTCGCGTGCCAACCCCATCACTCACTGCGCTCGTGACACCTCGGCCTACGGCCTCGGCATTTAACTTTTGACTTCAAATATTAGTAATTAAACTGTATAAAGTAACATCATATTATTTAAATTCATTTACAGTAGCTCACTTACTGCACTTGATATGCACTCTATTTATAGTATAATAATTATAAACAACCAATACTATTACGCAAAACTATAATATGAAAGAAATGTGTAACAAAAATAGTATAGATTATTCTAATGAATGTAATGAAAGTAGCGAGGAGAATAGTATTCCTAGGGAGTAATGATGGCAACGATATATCGGTATATCGGAAATATCGATTAATATGTTTCGATTTATTGACATATTAGTATCGATATTTTCTTACTATAATATCGGACATATCGATATTTTGCTCCGTTGTATTATATTACTAAATAGTGACGTTATTCTCTCTCCTCAAAATCATCACGATTTGGAAAGAAGAAGATAACCGTTGAAATAATGAGGTAACTTTATTTAGTTTATTTATGTAAGGTGCCTATCCAGTCGCCTTACAAACCAGTATTACACTAATCTTTTATAATTAACATAATTAAAGGTATAATAATTATTTTTATTAAGATTTTTTTATTCAACCCCACAGACCCCAATTTGTTTCGTGTAGATAAATGTATTTAATTTTTACATTCAGTAGGCTTTCCTAAATAGTAACAGAAAAAATGAGTGTATTTTTGGTCTTGACATAAGGGTGAGTGCATAATTTTAAACAGATAAATAATTTTCAGTTCGATATATAGGTTATTCGATAAATCGATATTTTTCTTTCGATATTGTTGTTAGATCGATATTGGGTTTACGATTTATCGATAGTTCGATATATCGATATGTTGAAATTTGGTTTGCCATCACTACTAGGGAGACGGAGTGGAGTTGCTGCCTGAGTGACGTCATGCGCGCCGCCGACCAGTTTTCGTCCAGCGCATGATCACACCCTTCCACCATGATTTTTTACATTATCATATAAAGTACCAATATTTTACATAATTTATACTCGTATTTATTTGTAATTTTTATTCAGAAAATAACCTAGAACATGAGGTGTCAGCATAAACAATTTTTATATTATCAAAAATAATTTAAGTTGTAATATTATCTTATACATCTATCTAATTGAGAATTTTGTCCAAAAAACACCTTCTAATAAATATGGTTGAGGACAACAAATCAAGCATACTTTTACTACTGACATAAGTTTACATTTTATTAATCACTTCTGTCTTGCAGTTTGCAAAATTCTTTAATGACTTTGAATGTGTAAATACTTTGAAATATGAAACTGTTTCATTTTGCAATGTTTATACTTCTTAACTACTGAGTAATACATATTAAATACAGAAAATAACAAATCATAATTTTATGCAAAATAATACCCTGTGCCCTTTCTTCATGTCTACAAGTACTTTAATATATTATTATTGACACGTAAATATTATGAATAATTTTTTCGTTCAATTTGTACATAAACTTTCAGAAAATGTTCACATATTCAGCCTTTCAGGGGCTCAAAGTGTTCTAAAGTAATTACATAAAAAATATAACGAGTTGTTTAATTTTTTGGTATAGTAACTTTTCAAACGTATAAATTAGTTTTGCAAATAAAAAGAAAATTTATAAACAAGAAGCTTATAGAAAGAAATAAGTTTGTTAGTTTTTTATAAACAAGAAAAGACAATTTATCAAATTACAGTATGTTATATGTGTGCGTAATAATCAAATTTATTCAAGCATAATTTATTCACTTTAAAATGTAATTTCTAATAATTGTCAAACGTGCAAACATCTGAAAACTATGTTTCATCCATTATGGATATTTGCATTGTTATATGCAAACACAAACAATAAAATCTTGTTTTTAATCTGACGAAAACATATTCATTCACGATTGGTTCTTTTTATGGCTGTTTATTAATATTGTAAACTTTCATTACAAGAACAATGTTATTTTTAATTCGTATTTTTATGACTATGATGTTGGCATTACAAGTTGTGTATTTTAGACTGATTATGAAACATGGAATGAAATGAAAAACGACTTTATTGTACAAACAATTGGTGAGGATAGGGCTAAACAGTCCTATCTTGTCCCTAACCATAACATATATATCTAACAATTCATATATAACAATTGAAATATAACGCTGTGAATATTTGAATATATACAGGGTGATATTTTTTAAATGTGCCACAATTGGGATCTTTTAAACCTGCATAGATACAACAAACTTTTAATGGGAAACCACCTACTTTTTCTTGATTAACAAAACTACGCATTTAGGGGTTTTCAATAAATCCGCCAAGTTTTTCATGTGGCTCAGTATATATTTTTTATTTTCTCTGATAGAAAATTTAATTTTAAGACTTTTTAATTCTGTGAAATTTTTCCATAATATGCCATTTCTAAACACTCAAATAGTTTAAAACAAGAACTTTTGATAATGCAAAATTGATATAACAACCATGTTTTATCCTGTAATTGATATAACAACCATGTTTTATCCTGTAATTGATATAACAACCATGTTTTATCCTGTAATTGATATAACAACCATGTTTTATCCTGTAATTGATATAACAACCATGTTTTATCCTGTAATTGATATAGCAACCATGTTTTATCCTGTAATTGATATAACAACCATGTTCTATCCTGTAATTGATATAACAACCATGTTCTATCCTGTAATTGATATAACAACCATGTTCTATCCTGTAATTGATATAACAACCATGTTCTATCCTGTAATTGATATAACAACCATGTTCTATCCTGTAATTGATATAACAACCATGTTCTATCCTGTAATTGATATAACAACCATGTTTTATCCTGTAATTGATATAACAACCATGTTTTATCCTGTAATTGATATAACAACCATGTTTTATCCTGTAATTGATATAACAACCATGTTTTATCCTGTAATTGATATAACAACCATGTTTTATCCTGTAATTGATATAACAACCATGTTTTATCCTGTAATCTTAGCATTCATGTACAGTTTTGCTGTCGTAAAGGTTAAATAGCTTGGACAAAATAAATAAAATCAGCCCAAGACTATTTTTAATAACTCTGTTTCAACTGCTAAATTTTAAAACTTTTGTTATTTATTTTTTCAACATAGTTTCAAAATTAAATATATTTTTTTTATAATACAAAAGCACTTAGTACAACATATGTAAATCATTATGATAGCTAACTAATTGCAATATAATTTTGAATATTTAATGCCTTACCTCCAGAAATAGACACAATATTATTGGAATGAAATGTTTGAAGGAAAGCTGCATAATACTGGTCTGTCAGCTGTTCATATAAGTATCAGCTGTTGCATTGTTGTCAAATTTATATTTATTATGATTGTCCTAACCTACAATAATTGTGTGCCAGTGGCAATGAATAATTAATTAATCAATACCACTGCGTATGGGTGGCTGGTTGGATCAATGCCACTGTACGTGTATGGGTGGGTGGGTGAGTCAATACCTCTGCACGTGTATGGGTGGGTAGGGAGAGGGTTAATACTACCGAAATCAACTTAGGTAAATTGTCCTTCTAGGGTTTTATTTCGAGAAATGGAAGAGATAAGGTCATTTGAATAATTAATTTTAATCATTTGAATCATTTTTAGGCGAATATGAGGGGCGAATGAGTGTGATGAGTGCAGATAAACGACTGTAGTCATTGTTACTAACTAAATTTGGCTGTTCCTCAGTCATAAATAAAAAGCTATTTATTCGCAGCCCAATAGCCAGGACAACTAAGGACAGCTTTACGTGGGATCTGAACCACGTAATGTTGGTATGATTTTCAGATAACTGACAAGCTTGACACTCAGTTCTATTTTCCTACACAACATCAGGACTTTGACTACCATCCAAAATCGACACCCAAGACTTGTCTACTAGTATCCACGTCGATGGCAACCATTGAACACAACTAATTGAATAATAATAATAATAATATAATATTGCTAACTGGTACAAAAAACTAATCTGTTTCAAATAAGTCATTAACGTACTTAAAAAATAGCGTTACATTAAATATTATTTTAATGCAGATAACACTCACCTGTCATTTTTACAAAACAATCCAAACAGAAATATGTACATATACATACAAAAGTATAATATTTATATTACAGATTCATTACGTTGATAGTTATGTTGGCAGGAATTGGTGTAATATTATTTGAGTTATATCGATACAAATGTAGCTGTACAAGGTCTGCTCCCTTTTTCCTCATATTGATGGAGGTATTTTTAGGTGTTGAGCTGTCCACGATGTGGTTAACAATAATTGCATTGTTACTAACAAAGTGTAATCAGTTCTGAGTATGTTGAAAATTGTTTGCTTATGACATTGTGGAATTGAAATGTTCTAAAGGATTTCATTCATTATATGTTAAACCCCTTAACTGGTCCCGTGGGGTCTTTTGAGACCCCAGCTAAAGAAAACTTATAGTAAATTTGTTTATAAACATATATTTCTAAAAATCATTTAATTATACACCACTATATGTTTTGTTTAAAAATGAAGCAGAATGGTTGTTATAAATAACCATGTTATATTTTTATAAATTTTTAAAATTAGCATTACATAAATAGTCACTTTTTGTAGGGTGTGAAGTTTCCACTAGTATTTTACATTTTTAGTTATTTATTTCGAATACTTTTTCTGTTTTCTTTGTTTTATAAATGTATGTAGCTACCAGAATCAACAAAAGTTCTAATTTATCATTATTAACAAGTTTAAAATGTTTACTGACTATAAAATAAGGTATACATTTATTTTTTATAAAAATATTTAAACAAAATTTCGTAAATGTTGCATGTAAACTTGTTTATTATACTCTACTACAAGATTAACTAAAATGACAGTACACATAAAATAATATTTATCTCAAAAATAAGAAAAGAATTGTGGTCCAAAAAGACCTCACGTGACCAGTTAAGGGTCCAAATAAAAGTAACCTCGTTTCTGTGAAACGCCAAAGCAAGGCTGTATGTAAAGACACTTCACATTATTTTGAAATTGCTGAAGAGTGTTTGGGCCAGAGAATGACAACAAAATGAACCAGTGACCGAGTGACGTCAGGTAGGACTTGGAGCTTGGGTTAGAGATAGCGCTGGTTCGAACCTGGCCTAGACTGGGAGTATTTATCAGTAATATTCACCTTCTACTGTACTGGGTCTCCCACTTACTCTGTATGATAAGTTCCTCGCACAGATCAATAGTCTATGAGGAATGGACAGAGTACGGTTAAGCAGGCGATCGGAGTTTCTTTTTAAGAAAAAAATCTCAATTACATGTTAACTATCTACCCTCCTGATTCTTATCGCCTGTTTACTCACAAAAACATCTGTCACCACTGGACTCACTCATCTGTAATTTACTTAGTATCACAGCACATTTTGTTACATTCTGATATAGATTTTTATGTTATTTAACTTCCAGTTTTTCCTGTCACCAAATTTCTTGTCTCATCAAGCGTGGAGCGATTGTTCTTGCTCTTTCTACCCGTGGGCGACCCGCCCCGGCCCACTCCACTCCGGCCCACTCTGGCACATCACTTCAACGGGCACTGTTCCGGGTCAAACCGCCCTTTTATGAGTTACAACCACAAGTGCAAAAACTTGCTTGGTGCTGTTTTAATTTATCTAAAATTACAATGAATTATTAATGTGGTAGTTTCAAATCACTTATAAATAATAAATACGTGTTTATATTATTCCTAAAAACTTTTTTTGAGACTGTAAATACACTTTCGTAGAAAACTTCTAAATAGAAATATTAAACCCTTCACATTGTTTCTATCCTGTAAACAAAAAGGATATCTTAAAAAAACTTTTAAGAGAACGGACAAACTAATATAGGCATATTTCATATTTCCTTTTCTTTAATAGAATATATAACGCTGGAAATATTTATGTAAGTTGAGGTTTATGAAGGCGAAACAATTGTTTTCTTAATAAAACTACAACAGTAATGATGTTATGCAAAGTATGGGGTAAACCAGGAACATTTATTTGAATCAATTGTTTTTACTCAGTTGATATTTGGTCCCAAGCTTTTTTTCATTTCATCAAGTGGTTCACCCACATCCATAATCGAATTAACAGCTTTAACTCTCGTAAACCCTTTAGAGTGTGTGTTGATATCTGCCTATTCCGACTACCGATACGTGTGTTTTGCCCACAACAAAAACAATGGAATGAACAGTTTAACTCGGGAATTCCCAAACTTTTTTGTTCCACTCTCTCCTGTTGAAATGGAGACCTCCCATGCCTCCCCTCTCTTACATAATAATGTATGGAATGTTTGGCCAAAATATAAAAGATAGTATTAAATGTTTATAAGTAGAAAAAATATTTATTACTATTTTCACAAGAAACATGAAATTTTCAGTTTTAATTTACAGAAGATAAATTCTGGTAAGAGAAAAGAAGTTAGTCTATTAGTGAGATGGACGAGCGTGCATTTTCACTGGTATCACATCATAGCTTCATATCTTATTTCCAACTGGTCCCCCCCTTGACTTATCTTCAAGCCCCCCCAGAGAAATGCACCCCAATTTCGGGAACCCCTGGGACTTATTTAACCATCTTGATATTAGAGAGTGTGTTAATAGCTGCCTATAATATACTGATTACCGATCCTTTTGTGATTCACCCAAATCTCCAAATTCAAATATCTTTAATGCCATGAAACAAAGATCTTGCATTAGCAATCGTCATTACAAACCTTTTAAAACTAAACATATTTCTTATCAAAATAATCCCTAATATTATAAAAAATATTTTTTAAGTAAGAACCTTTTTATATTTCCCTTAAAGGTAACCACATTACATTCCTGTTTCAGAGTGATCGGAAGGCTATGGAAAATTTTAATACAATTATAAACTGTGTGGTTTTTGAAAAGATTTGATTTGTGAGGTTGTATGTTATAATTGTGCTTGTTTCTGGTTTTGCTATTTGAAGACGGTGAAAATTCCAAAAAATTTGCTGGTTCTTTTTACAAAAATAAGTGACTCCAAGGCGTAAATAGATGGAAAGGTAAACAGATGAAAGGCCTCGAAATAGGGAGCGCTTGATTCTGTTTAGTTGATTCCTGCAATTGTCCTTACAGATTTTTTTGAAGGACGAAGGGAGTCTTCGTATATGAGCTCTATAATCCCCAAATAACAACTGCATAAGAGAAATGGATAGATGAGTGGGTAATATGCTGAAAGAAGAATGTCGGTACTGGAGAAGGTGAACAGACGACAAACGGCTAGCGATATATTCAATGTGAGAATGATATTTTAAGTTTATTTTTAAGGATGAAGACTCAACAATTTTACTTCATCTTCCAAACTAATGACACCTTCGCCTATGGAAAAATTAAGCAGTTTAGTCTAATCAGAGTAGACACATAAAACATTTTCTTGGAACCACTGCAAAATATTATTTGATTCAACATAAGAGTAAATGTCCAAATCTTGTCGTGATTGATGTGATATGTCAAGTTACGTATCATCTGCAATGATACATAGGTTACCCTTTGTCATTTATATATAAAATGAATAGTATCGGTTCCAGGATGGAACCCTGAGGGACTCCAGAGATGACAACCTTGAAACAGAGAAGCAGGTGTTAAATAGTTACGAAACTTCGATTATACTCTTTGACAGGAAATCAATATTTGAAAACTAAGATACAATTTACTTTGTCTGTATATTTTGTTTTGTTTGCACATTATTTTCATTTTAATTCGTTCCAAACATTCATTCAAACTGTTTATTGGTATACATTTTGATTTTATTACTAGTTTGGTAGCTGGATTATGAAAGCCTTGCGATATTCATACATTACAGGATGCGTGAGTAGTTGCCCTATCCTGGCTGGGGTATGAGATGTCGGTGACACCCTTGGCCAGGATCTACGCGGGAAGGAGAGCTGCAGGAACAACTCCTTTATTGGAATAAAAATGCTTACCCGGCTAGATAATTATGTATCTAGCTTTCAACGAACTCGTATGGTTATTTTTGTAAGGACAGGCCAATCTTCTCTAGGCTACAGCCTTAATCTACTCATTTCCGTATAGACTATTGATATGTGCGGGGAACTTATCAGAGTTAGGAAGGAGAACCAGTACAGTACAAGGTGAATATTACTGATAAAAACTAACAGTCCAAGCTAAGATTAGAACCTGCGCTATCTCTAACTCTGGTACACAGTCCTGAAGCCTTAGATCACTGGTTCTCTCACCTAGTCTTGTTTATCCCTACTCGACCCATTCCCCATTGATATGTGTATAGAACTTATCAGACAGAGTTAGGAGGGAGAACCAGTACAGTGGAAGACGAATATTACTGATAAAAACTAACAGTCAATTAAATTTATCATCTAGAAAGTGGTTTCCCAATCAAAACCCTGTTTTCAACTAGGCAAGTCTTTTCCCATAAACTTTAATTGTATCACACAGTTCTTTTAGCCATCAACCCATCCAATAAATAGATAATAATGTTTTATTATTTGATAGTCAAAGTTTACTATTTAGATTCAAGTGTGTGTACTATTGAATGTGTATATTTAAAATTGGTTCAAAAATAGTTTTGCGTTGTTTCTAGTGTTTATTTATGTGATTAAATACAAGAGTTAGTGTGTTATTTTATGTTTTCCTTATAATTATATTTTTATAATTATATTCTTATAAATTATAAGCAAAACACAAAATGACACACTACAGTCTTGTATTACATCATATAACTAAACACTGGAAACATAACGCAAAACAATGTTATTACAACATTTACAATCACCAAAATATGAAATCATCTGAAGTGTGAAGCGACACATGTGTTCCAACTTTACTAGTATGACCTGTACAGAAAATAACAGTAAGTAGTTATTTGGGTACTTTTGCCCTGTAACTTAATTATTGGACCAACCACAGAATGTGAATTTATTACTTTTGTAATATCAACATTTAGCTATGGGGAAAGGTCATTTATTATTTAAGTGGAAGAGATTTCCTTGGGGGAAGGCTCAATTTGCTACCAGCACCATACAAATGCGATCCAGCTTAACTGTAATTGGGGGAGTTAGTGGCCGAGCGGTATAAGGCATTAGGACTTTGTGCCTGAGTTGATGCGCGACTGCGAGATGTTTTCCTCGTTTATTTCGATAAGTAAAACCTCTCGAGACGTTTATATTTTTCAAAATCGCGTTCTTAACGAAATATTTGTTTATTCGGCTTTTGGTTTTTATTTGGATTTGCTATTCGTTAATTTTATTTGTTAAGTTAATTTGGATTTTGGTACGTTTTTTCCCTTGAGGACCGAAATGACGAAATATGGTCATTACTAAATTTCACGTTGAGGACCGAATGACGATATACCGTCATTCGAAGTTTGTTACATATAAAATCAAATTTACCGCTTACGATAACTTGTACGTCTTTGGGATAACACGCAGACGTTCGAGATTTTTTTTGCGTCTAGAGCCAGCTGTTAGAATATAATGTCAACGAAAAGAACTAACAATAATAGACAGTTAGTTAGTTTTAACAGATGAATCTGACCATATTAGCAAAATATTTCATGTTATAATTTTTTCATTTTCAATCCGATTTTTATATTTTTTCTGTGTTTATAGGTGATTAAGTTTGAACTTCAATAAATAACACAGTTTCCCACGGGAAAAATATATTTTTTTACGAACTGTAAGCGTACAACAAAAAATAAATAATTTTATAAAACAGAATACACTTTTTTGAAAAAATATAAATATTTAAAAATTATGGAATGACTTTTTGAACATTTATTCTGATAAAGTACTCAATTACAAACATTTTAGTCAAAGAAGTACCCTTGTATCTTTATTAGAACAGGTTTTATAAATAAATGTATAACGACTTACGTATCTCAAAATTTTCAGGGTAAATATTTTATATGTCGCACTTAAAAAGTGAGGAAATGAAAAAAGCTCGCACTTTTTCTTTTTTATTTTGTCGGTCCTAAAAGGGCTTTAAACACGTCTCGTAACGCAATTCCTAGCTAACGAAATGTTGGCTAATTGAAATTCTTCAACGAAATGTTCTCGCTCTGTATGCAATAGGACTAAAGGACTGTATTTATCATATTCGAGATGTTTTTAGCAATACGTATGTATGACTTTAGGTGTCTATTTGTAATTGCTGTTCGTTAAATATTTAAACAATTAAATTTTATAACACTGTGACTATACACAATAATAACAGTTATGAAAATTTAAGATTTTTTTTTATGCATCGGTAATGGTGATAATATTGATTATTAATTGAAACTAGCCCTAAGTATGTAAGAATGAACGGTTAAGTAGCAAGTAGGGCTGATTATGTTTTACTCGTTACAGATTAATGATAACATATTTTAGAACAATAAAGTTAAAATTACGTTCAATACTAAAAAAGTGAGTAAACTACACCTAAAGTGCTGAAATTAACAATTATAAATAACGCTGCATTTAAATTAATTACATTATTGATTAAGATGTATAATTCAAAAGAGAGAAGAAAAGAAAAATGTGTAGAAATAATTTGTAATTGGGGTTATTAGTCATAGTATCTTGTACAATAATAGATCAAAGAATTGTCGAAACTCACTAGAGACGGAAACTATAGTACGGTATAGTATTTATGGGTACAACTTGAAAACGCATGCGCAGAGGGTTGCTATTTTCAACGTCGGCGTAAACGAGTGCGAGAGAATCATCTCGATTGTAGAAACGGCCTTAGTGAATCGAAGCCACAAGAGAAATATTTCGATTGTTAACGCATTTCGCGCAATTGCGCATAACTTGTTAGAGATAGCGCAGGTTAGAATCTTGACTTTAATTTTCTGTCATTAATATTCACCCTGTACTGTAAAGGGTTCACCCCCTTACTACGTCTGATAAGTTCTCCGCACAAATCAATAGTCTATGAGAAATGGGCAGAGTAGGGTTAAGAAGGAGATCGGCCTCTCCTTAAATATAACCGAGTAATGCAGAAACATAAAAATTATAGCTGTTTTGATATTTGGTAAGCATCACTTATTTCCATTCAAATCGTTGAACATCTGCCATTAGGACTGGATCAACCTTTTTAACTGCTGTTTGTGGTATTCACCTGAGCTAGACAACCCCTTTAAAATGATGCTACATCTTGACCTATGCTGGTTTTAGTATTTTTGTCGAACTCTTTGTGGTGAATCATCTATTGGAAGTGAAGGGTCACAAACTATCCTAAAAAAACTATTTCTTAAGTCCAGAAGGCATTTACAAAGTTTAACTCTTCCAAGTTGAGCTAAGAAAAGAAAAATAAACCGACTAAATCAAGAATTTCATTGTATCTTTTTAAAACTTTAAACAGCGCCATTTTTAAGGAGCAAACCTTTTGAGGTCGAATTTGTGGGTTTATGTTCTACTACTATAGACCTTTAATTTGATATACTACATGACCTATGCTCTCATTTTCTTTAGACTCCTTGCAGGGCATCTCCCTGATATGACAGTAAAACGGTAGTTACATAAAAAAGTAGATTAATATGTGCAGTACTGATGTGCCAAGTTTTATTGCTTTAGATGTAATCGTTCAGAAATGAATAATCTGTTCCGGGACTTTTCTTCTACAATGTATTTTTCAAGATAAAATGCATAAACCATTGGAATATCTTATGATATATTTGTTTACTATGACACTCTACTATAAATTTTACTTCATTAATATAAACGTGTTGAAGTATGACTGGCAGTGTTCATTCTGAGTGATGAGGGTCGACGACAACTTTCGGTCAGTTTGGTTCGCAAATTAGCATATTCGCTGGTTTCAAAGTGTTAAATTTACATCACACATTTCTCTTGTTTAGTAACATAACAGTGGTTTATTTATAAAGGAGTGGTTAAATTCTTGAGGCTGCATAATCTATTTTATCTAAACGTAATTGCATACTATTGAATATATAATTATTTTACAATTAATTAGATCCAACGAGGCCTTCAATAGTGACGTACATATTTTTCGCGTTGAGATTTTGTGTGTGTGAATCGCTAAAATGAAAATCTAAAATGAACGTTAGCGTTGTTACAATTTGTCATGCAAATAAAAAAGTATAAACATAATTTTAAATTTAAACTTGAATTGTTATTGTTTTTATATATTTTGTATATTTTTTCGATAGTAAAAATCTTTTTGTATACGCAGGATCTTCAGGTCCCTCATTAAAACAAAAATATTTTTAGTTACAATTATGATAATGATGAACAAATGGGCCATCGAAAGGCCACGTAAAGTGTTTTCAGAAGGCAAATTTGAGTTGTGCATAGTAATAATTTGATCAAGCCACAGAACAGAAATATAAACAGAGGTCGCACCCAATAGTGCGCTAAATGTGAGACGTGTAGTTATTTCTCCAGTTTTGTCATACAATGGCACGACGATTACATGTTTTGTCATACGGCATGTCATACGATCGGCATTATCGATACATCGCAAATATCGATAAATATGTTTCGATATATCGATTTATTAATATAGTTTTTTCTTTCGATAATATCGACCATATCGATATTTTGGTCCGATATACCATATCACTAAATATTGGCATTATTCTCTCCTTAAAATCATTAACTTACGTTTCGAAAAAAACACATTTAAATTGCCTCTTATGCGTACAAAATATGCATTGAAATAATAAAGTAACTTTATTTTGTTTTTTACGTGAGGTTGACGTACTAAAATGTAGTTTATTGTAGAGCAGTGGGAGGAACAGGTAAATGAAGTTGTGTGCTAGTGGCAACGCTGACTCTACGATGCATAGCCAGTCACCTTACAAACCACGTGTAATAACATAATAAGTAAATGTATATACAGTAATTTGGTTTTCTTCATTCAACCCCAAGACCACAAATTGTTTCGGGTAAAAAATTCATTTAACTTTTACATTCAGTAGGCTGTTTTTAATAGTGACAGCAAAACATGAGTGAATTTTTGGTCATTACATAAGAGTTAGTGCATAATTTTAAATAGATAACTCATTTAAAATTCGATACATCGGTTATTCGATACATCGATGTTTTTCTTTAGATATCTGGTTTGCGATATATCGATATGAAAATATTTTCCATCCCTAGCGATAACAAGGCCAACACCTTGTCAGTCCCTCCATTTCCCCTCCAAATCCACAAGGATAAACGTAGTAACTATTTCTACAAATGTATAAAGATGTAGAAAGTGACTGGTCTTAAGAAAGCGAATTCTGTATCTTTTTACTCTGTGATCAAGCTCGGTCTGAGAGGTGTTTTCGCCTTGTAAATGCCTCAGGTCAGAGATGAATCCCGCTGCGTCCAGCTTCAAACACTTGATTATACATAAGCTACTGAATGTACATCAAACACTTTTTTTGTAATATACAGGGTGTCTGCAACCATTTGAACTAACATTATCACATTCTTCAGCAGGTCAGTACAAACAAACAATACAATATAACATGTGTCCTACCTCGATTGGTTTTCTGTCTGTGTGTGATTTTTACAAAAATCTAAATAGCTTAAAAATTGTTAAAGATAAAATAGTAAAACTCATTAAGAATATTTAAATAAATAAGACACATTTTACTAACAATTTTAGTTTTCCTCTAAAAATCTGTAAAACAATTTTTTTACATATTTAGCCATGAAAGATTTTTATGTCGCCATCTTCAAACGGACTTTTCCGTTTCAAGTCTTTCCGTTTCCGTTTCTTAAAACCTGAAAGATTTTAGGTTTCAAGGAAAACTAAAATATTTTTCAAAATGTATCTTATTTAAATAAATATTCTTACCGAGTTTCAGTATTTTATCTTTAACAGTTTCTGACATATTTAGATTTTTGTAAAAATACAGACACACAGACAGAAAACCAATCGAGACAGGACACATTTTATATTGTATTATTTGTTAGTATTGATTTACTGAACAATGTGGCAAAGTTTGTTCAAATGGTTGCAGGACACCTTTTATATAATTTTTGTACTTACTGAAACGTTAATCAAATTCTGTTTGACGAATTCTGTAAATACGTCACAAAAGTGACGTGTGTTCTTTTTGTAGGCTACATTTAGATGAACCTTTAAAACCACAAAGAACAATAAAACAAATGACTCGTCTCAGTATTAATGTTTTTTATTTTAAGCGACAAACAAAATATATTACATATACTTGGTTTTGTATTTTCTTTAACTGATCAGTTTGCTCCTCTCGGGAAATTGGATAGGATTTTACACCAATAAATCAATTTATTGAATAGTTAAAGTTACAATGTTGCTAAGAACAATAGAATATCAATTTTTCAGTTGACTGTTCATTAATGAGACATTGATTTTCGTGGACAAAGTTGAATATTAACTGGTAAAATCTTATTTTTACCGATTAGCATCGCACAAGTAAAAAAGTTACAAAAATACTGGTGAGAAAGCATAGTTTTTTTCTTATTTATGTCAATGGTACTAAGTGTGGGTGTCTTTTTTTGTTATTTCATTATTACCTGCTTTTGGATTGAATTTCAGTTAGAAAAAATTGCATTTATGAAGTGTTTTTAATAAATCTGAAAAATTCTATCCACATTTAAATAAATTATCTTTAAATAAAGCATAATTAGTATCTCTTACATATATGCAGCTTACATAAAATAACAACAATGATGGAAAATAAATGTTCCTTTATTATTAATTATTATAGATTGACACATATAAGTGAAATTAAAATATATAAGCTAATTTCCTTAAATTATATTTTATCTGCTTAATCCATTGAAGTATTTAAATATTTGCAGAATATGAGATATTTTGATGGTCAAATAAATACTTTAAAATTGGTAAACCTGACATTCCTCTGAGCGTTCAGTCATATGACTTGTACTTTTTACCTGATTGCTTTGCCCTTGTGGTGGTTCAGTGGCGAAGGCGACGGCAGCGACCAGGGGTATCCACCAAAGCAACATGTTTGAGGGGCGCGCGGCGCGACAATAGCAGAGGTGGGTCGAACACGCTCTCTTCTTATCTGGCCGACCACCCACTCACAAGCCCACCCCCGCCACCCCAAACCCCCAATACCATGTGGAGCACTCTATCTGTCGTCCCACCCTGTGGTTAGATATCTGCTATAACTATCTGGTTATTACGAAGGGAGTCTAAAGTTGATACTTCAATTTATTAAGAACAAAGTAGCACAACTAGAATTTATAAGACAACTAGATTTATCTATTTACCGTATTATATTAAATAAGCTGTTTATTGTTTAGCCCACGTTTCTCAGAACTAATCTGTTATATTACTCTCCCTTAAACAATATATTTAGAATTCATAATATTTCTCCCTATTGTATTTTCATTACAGACGCACGATATAATTCCTAACTCATGTTAAAGATTATTAAATTGTTAAAATTAAAGCTACAAATATATATTCTCAAAGTGTCTTTTTCCGTCTCCTGATGATTAATTTTACATATATTCCTTTTTCAAATCTTTGTAACGTCTTTAGGTCCATTTCCGTTAATTCAATTCATGATTTATCTGTTTAAAATTATACACTAACTCCTATGACCAAAAATACGTTTATGTTTTGCTCTCACTATTTAGAATAGCCCACTGAATGTAAAAATTAAATTCATTTATCGACACGAAACAAGTATTGGTCAGTGGAACTGAATGAAAAAAATTCAAAATAATTATACCTTTAATTATTTTGATAATTATAAAAGAATAGTGTTATAAAATTTTTATTTTTGTTTTTGACGTTTAAAAATTCCATTAGACTTCTTGTGCACACTTAAAATTAAACAAATTAATTCACTAAACCATACTTTAGTTCATAACCTCACGTAAAGATACTAAATAAAGTTAATTTATTATTTCAATGCATGATTTGTATGCATAAGAGACAATTTAAATGTGTTTTTTTTCGATTTCGAAAAATTTCGATATGTTCGATATTATTGAAAGAAAATATAGATACTAATATATTGAAATATCGAAACCTATTTATAGATATTTCCGATATATCGAAATATCGTTGCCATTCATATCCATCGGGCGCGTCCCATGGCAATTGGGCAATGACCTTCAGTTTTGTCTTCTCCGTACCGGAGGATAGTAGGAATTGTATCCTCAGCGTGAAAAAACTAGATTAAATCTGGTGTAAACTTAAGCCATCAATTCTATCGAGGCGGAGGAGTTGCGACACACGCTTGACCGTTTATCAATGTCACCACTTCCTGTCAGTATTAAAGGGCGCAGCAAGTGAAACTGTATAGAATGTTGTGCTCAGTTGTATTACTGTCGTCCGCTCTGGCAATGGTCCCTGCCATAATTACTAACGAAGAAGACTTATTTGAATGTTTAAGTAACCTCCAGTAAGAGCGAGAGTCTGTACACCCTGTGAGGCGTCCGTTTCCCCAACTCCCAAGTCACCGCTAGGAAGTCGACAGCTCTAGACAGCCTTATATCTTACAACAGACATACAATCTCAAAGTCAGTGGGTTAAAACATTAAGGTTCTTGTTTATTATTATAATGAGTCATAGTGAACACTGTATGGTTATTAAAGGTCCACTCTAGTGAACTATAAGTTGGTATCATGAATTTTCAATTATAATCAAGAGTGCCATTTAAAGAATCACACATTAAACTGTAAAACATATAAAATTTGTTACAAAAAACAACTAACGTTATGTTCACTAAACTTAATGGTTGTGTAATGAATATGTGACTTATTGTGTTATCAATCTCCCCACCGTCCCAAACATTGGCGGTTATATAAAAATTTTACTATTTTTTTTATAAAGTTCCGCTTTTATTGCCAAGTTAATTGTTTTATTACATTAAATTAATCCTTGTAATAAGAATATTATACTGATTTTTGGTGTAACATTTTAAAGCTACATTTGTTCCATGGACGTCCTCCCTCCCAGGTAGGCTAATTTATGTGACCATTTGGAGGTATGAAAATGGTAAAACAAAGTTTCGGTTGAAGCCTCAGAAGTGGGTCGTGAGAACTGTTTTCTCTTTACACAGGCTCCAGTCTTGTCGACATTGATTTAAGCAATCACATTTAACTCCAGCGTCCATCTATATTTTCAAAACTTTAACTTGCGTCAAAAAACATATTTCGATTTTTTATAAATTTCATACTTTGTACGTAATTATAATAAACTAGTGATTCCAAAACATTAAACTTCATTAAAAATTATTTTACACCTGTATTAAATTATTCAATAAACTTCCGTCTTTCCTTCAAGTTAGGATTTATTTCCCCTTATTTTCTATATAAAACAATTAATAATATTCCATAAAACCTTTTCTGTTTTATCATCGATGAAGTTAACAATATGTAAATGAGTATGTCAGAAATCTATAGATTTCTGTAACTATAGATTGCCGGTGTAGTGGCTCAGTGGCTAAGGCTTCGGACTGCGGAGGGCAAGGTCCAAGGTTTGAATTCACACCGAGCCAACGGTCGGTACTTCACTAGTTGAAAAATGTTCAAGCGCAGGCCTGTAAACTCATTTGAACTAGCGAGTGAAGTTAAAAAAAATAATGAATTTCTTTCTTTTACGTTTACCTAAAGATTTTTATTTGCTTCTAAGAGCTGGTAAATTTAGCCCAATTCATTAATGTTATTTTCTATTTGACTTTAATAAATTCAACATTAGTTAAGATAAATTGCTAATAACTGAATTAAGTTTATCAGTAACATATAAACATACCCACCCACTCTTACTCGTGCAGTGGTTATGACCTCCCACCCACACGTATACAAACTGCAGTATGTACAAGGTTTGGGTGTATGAAGACACGCGGATGGAGATCTATGTGGTTCGTGCACACCCATCGTTCCCTTTCGACGGTGGGCGGGCATCACTTGAAACACTAGAATGTAACTATATACTTAGGTGAATAACGCTGATTGTTATTTTGATTTCTATAAATAATTAATTGTCTGTTGGGTTTTCTCAGAATGTTTTTTTAACAGTTGTGTCCCCAGAACGTTATCATAAATATTTTCTAGTTATTAGTTAATTCTAAATTAACTTATGCCTTATGTTGTTGGGGTGGTACATATATATTACTTTCTTGAAACCATTAATAACCTAGGAATCGATATTACCAAACCACATTTGTTGAACTTAGAGAACCATGTTATTTTCCATTATTTAAAAATATAATGCAACTTCAAGGCATTTTTATATATATTAAAAACATTAAAAATATATTTTAGTAGATGATAGCCTATCATAAACTACATATTCCAGCAACTATCAAAAAATGTGTTAAAAGAAGTGCCTTAAAAAGAAAAAAAAATAATTCATTTATATTTGTGTCGTTTCCTAGATTGGGTAACTATTCACCAGGTGTACTAAATCAGTTACAAAACGTTAATGTGTTTCTAAAAAAGTTAAAGGTTTGGCTACTAAATCAACCTGATATTTAGTATACGTTCCATCCATTGTGTAGTAGGTAGGCCTAATCAAATTTTGATAGGGTTTGTCAAGTTTGTAAAATTAAAGTTAATAATTAAAACGTATATTTTGGTTGCAAAGTTATATTTATCAAATGATATTGTAGGCAATAAGAGCAAATCATTTATTAAAATAATTGAATGTAAATTGATTACATTTTGTTTCTATGCCATAGCTCACAGTATTATAGTGACCAGAAGATTTCTAAAGAACCATTAATAATATTAACTCTAATGTTCTTTTTGGGAATAAAGCTATTATTATAGTTTGAATATGACGGAAACTTTAACAAAATTAAACATTTAGCGGACAAATATCCAACCAAAACATTCCAAAACAAATTGTATGACTGGCTTCTAAAAAACCCGTTTTATAACCTATCAGAATTTCTGAATTATAAGAATATTAATTTCTAGTTAGTTTGAAGTGTAAATATTAATACTAATACAGTACAATATTATTTACTATCATGCTAGGTGCCATAACAGTTGTATTGATGTTTTATTACTTTTTTTCTATTGTACAGACTCATTTACAATAGATTTGGATTTAATATATTATATTATATTAGCTTGAAAGTAGATTATGAAATGTTGTCTGTTTTTGCATATTCTTTATCAAGTGTAATTTGCCTTATATTTTGTTAGTTTAATATCTGACTATGTTATCTAGACATTAATCTGACTTTGTCAATGCTTTTATGTAAAAAGACAAAATAAAATATTTTATTTTATTTATTTATTATTTATATTAGCAGTGGAGTACCAATTAACACTACTACGAGCTCATCACTATCAAGTGATGCTCTGTAGATCGATACGTTTGGTTATATTAGGTGTGGAGTACCAATTAACAGTACTACGAGCTCATCACTACCAAGTTATGCTCTGTAGATTGATACTTTTGGTTATATTATGAGTGGCGTACCAATTAACAGTACTACTAGCTCACCACTACTAAGGGATGCTCTGTAGATTGATACGTTTGGTTATATTAGGAGTGGCGTACCAATTAACTATACTACTAGCTCATCACCACCCAGTGATTCTCTGTAGATTGATCTGTTTGGTTATATTAGGAGTGGACTACCAATTAACAGTACTACTAGCTCATCACCACCCAGTGATTCTCTGTAGATTGATCTGTTTGGTTATATTAGGAGTGGACTACCAATTAACAGTACTACTAGCTCATCACCACCCAGTGATTCTCTGTAGATTGATACGTTTGGTTATATTAGGAGTGGCGTACCAATTAACAGTACTACTAGCTCATTACTACCAAGTGATTCTCTGTAGATCGATACGTTTGGTTATATTAGGAGTGGAGTACCAATTAACAGTACTACGAACTCCTCACTACCAAGTGATGCTCTGTAGATCGATAAGTTTGGTTATATTAGGAGTGGAGTACCAATTAACAGTACTACGAGCTCATCACTACCAAGTGATGCTCTGTAGATCGATACGATTGGTTATATTAGGAGTGGAGTACCAATTAACAGTACTACGAGCTCATTACTACCAAGTGATGCTCTGTAGATCGATACGTTTGGTTATATTAGGAGTGGAGTACCAATTAACAGTACTACGAGCTCATCACTACCAAGTGATGCTCTGTAGATCGATACGTTTGGTTATATTAGGAGTGGAGTACCAATTAACAGTACTACGAGCTCATAACTACCAAGTGATGCTCTGTAGATCGATACGTTTGGTTATATTAGGAGTGGAGTACCAATTAACAGTACTACGAGCTCATCACTACCAAGTGATGCTCTGTAGATCGATACGTTTGGTTATATTAGGTGTGGAGTACCAATTAACAGTACTACGAGCTCATCACCTACCAAGTGATGCTCTGTAGATCGATACGTTTGGTTATATTAGGAGTGGAGTACCAATTAACAGTACTACTAGCTCATCACTACTAAGGGATTCTCTGAAGATCGATACGTTTGGTTATATTAGGAGTGGAGTACCAATTTACAGTACTACGAGCTCATCACTACCAAGTGATGCTCTGTAGATCGATACGTTTGGTTATATTAGGTGTGGAGTACCAATTAACAGTACTACGAGCTCATAACTACTAAGTGATGCTCTGCAGATCGATACGTTTGGTTATATTAGGTGTGGAGTACCAATTAACAGTACTACGAGCTCATCACCACCCAGTGATTCTCTGCAGATAGATACGTTTGGTTATATTAGGAGTGGCGTACCAATTAACAGTATTACGAGTTCATCACTACCAAGTGATGCTCTGTAGATCGATACGTTTGGTTATATTAGGTGTGGAGTACCAATTAACAGTACTACGAGCTCATCACCACCCAGTGATTCTCTGCAGATAGATACGTTTGGTTATATTAGGAGTGGCGTACCAATTAACAGTATTACGAGTTCATCACTACCAAGTGATGCTCTGTAGATTGATACGTTTGGTTATATTAGGAGTGGAGTACCAGTTAACAGTACTACGAGCTCATAACTACCAAGTGATGCTCTGTAGATCGATACGTTTGGTTATATTAGGAGTGGAGTACCAATTAACAGTACTACGAGCTCATCACTACCAAGTGATGCTCTGTAGATCGATACGTTTGGTTATATTAGGAGTGGAGTACCAATTAACAGTACTACGAGCTCATCACTACCAAGTGATGCTCTGTAGATCGATACGTTTGGTTATATTAGGTGTGGAGTACCAATTAACAGTACTACGAGCTCATCACCACCCAGTGATTCTCTGCAGATCGATACGTTTGGTTATATTAGGAGTGGAGTACCAATTAACAGTACTACGAGCTCATCACCACCCAGTGATTCTCTGTAGATCGATACGTTTGGTTATATACGTTGGTAAGGCTTTCGACTGTGTCGATCCCAACAAATTGGTCCTAAAACTAAACTATTATGGTATAACAGGAATCCCCTCAAATTTCTTTCAAGGCTACCTGTCAAACCGCAGACAAAAAGTTTGTGTTGATGGACACTGGTCCGATGAGGCTAAAATTTCAATAGGGGTGCCTCAAGGATCAGTCTTGGGCCCACTGTTGTTTTTGTTACAAATAAATTATCTTCCCAAAAATGTCAAGGCTAAATCTTTTTTATACGCTGATGATACAACTTTTATAAATGTAAATTCAAATTTCAGTGAGCTACAACACCTTGTCAAGGAAACTGTACAAGAGGCCTCATTATGGTTTAGGTCTAACGGATTTTTACTCAATGAAGCTAAGACTCAGAATATAGTTTTCAGCTTAAGACAAACACCTTCAGTTGATATAACTGATACTTTTTTTACCACCGTAAAATTTCTGGATATCCACATTGACAGTACTCTGACTTGGAATTCACATATTGAATACCTATCAAAACGATTGTCGAGTTATTTTCTTACTGAGGCGTTTATTGTGGTGTGTACCAGAAAACTATGTCAAATCCGCTTATTACGCCTTTTTTCAATCAATTTTAAGATATGGTCTTGTTATTTGGGGAAGTGGTAGTAAAATAGAAGACATCCTAATACTTAAAAAAAGCCATTCGGGTCATCACAAAAGCACATACTCTGGATCACTGCAGGCCTCTGTTTATTAGATAAAAATTACAAACTGTAATAAATTTATATATTTTTGACTTAATATCTTATGTATTCCAAAATATTCAAACTCTAACACTAAGATGTGATATACACAGATACAATACCAGAAACAAAACCAATGTTGCAATAGACCATTGTAGGCTAACAAAATCGCAAAACAGTCATATCATAACATCTCAAAAAGTCTTTCACAAAATTAAACATTTAGCGGACAAATATCGAACCAAAACATTCCAAAACAAATTGTATGACTGGCTTCTAAAAAACCCGTTTTATAACCTATCAGAATTTCTGAATTATAAGAATATTAATTTCTAGTTAGTTAGAAGTGTAAATATTAATACTAATACAGTACAATATTATTTACTATCATGCTAGGTGCCATAACAGTTGTATTGATGTTTTATTACTTTTTTTTCTATTTTACAGACTCATTTACAATAGATTTGGATTTAATATATTATATTATATTAGCTTGAAAGTAGATTATGAAATGTTGTCTGTTTTTGCATATTCTTTGCCAAGTGTAATTTGCCTTATATTTTGTTAGTTTAATATCTGACTATGTCATCTAGACATTATTCTGACTTTGTCAATGCTTTTATGTAAAAAGACAAAATAAAATATTTTATTTTATTTATTTATTATTTATATTATCAGTGGAGTACCAATTAACAGTATTACGAGTTCATCACTACCAAGTGATGCTCTGTAGATCGATACGTTTGGTTATATTAGGAGTGGAGTACCAATTAACAGTACTACGACCTCATCACTACCAAGTGATGCTCTGTAGATCGATACGTTTGGTTATATTAGGAGTGGAGTACCAATTAACAGTACTACGACCTCATCACTACCAAGTGATGCTCTGTAGATCGATACGTTTGGTTATATTAGGAGTGGAGTACCAATTAACAGTACTACGACCTCATCACTACCAAGTGATGCTCTGTAGATCGATACGTTTGGTTATATTAGGTGTGGAGTACCAATTAACAGTACTACGACCTCATCACTACCAAGTGATTCTCTGTAGATCGATACGTTTGGTTATATTATGAGTGGAGTACCAATTAACAGTACTACGACCTCATCACTACCAAGTGATGCTCTGTAGATCGATACGTTTGGTTATATTAGGTGTGGAGTACCAATTAACAGTACTACGAGCTCATCACTACCAAGTGATGCTCTGTAGATCGATACGTTTGGTTATATTAGGAGTGGAGTACCAATTAACAGTACTACGAGCTCATCACTACCAAGTTATGCTCTGTAGATCGATACGTTTTGTTATATTATGAGTGGCGTACCTATTAACAGTACTACTAGCTCATCACTACTAAGGGATGCTCTGTAGATTGATACGTTTGGTTATATTAGGAGTGGAGTACCAATTAACAGTACTACGAGCTCATTACTACTAAGGGATGCTCTGTAGATCGATACGTTTGGTTATATTAGGTGTGGAGTACCAATTAACAGTACTACGAGCTCATCACTACCAAGTGATGCTCTGTAGATCGATACGTTTGGTTATATTAGGTGTGGAGTACCAATTAACAGTACTACGAGCTCATCACTACCAAGGGATGCTCTGTAGATCGATACGTTTGGTTATATTAGGTGTGGAGTACCAATTAACAGTACTACGAGCTCATCACTATCAAGTGATGCTCTGTAGATCGATACGTTTGGTTATATTAGGTGTGGAGTACCAATTAACAGTACTACGAGCTCATCACTATCAAGTGATGCTCTGTAGATCGATACGTTTGGTTATATTAGGTGTGGAGTACCAATTAACAGTACTACGAGCTCATCACTACCAAGTTATGTTCTGTAGATTGATACGTTTGGTTATATTAGGAGTGGCGTACCAATTAACAGTACTACTAGGGGCTTTGATCTGGTGGCCTAAGGTCAATCAGGTAACTGTCCGGGGTAGGCTTTCTAGCCTACAAAGACTTGCCTGCATGTGCATGATAGGGGCCTTTAGGTCGACCCCTTCAATTGCACTGGAGGTTCTTCTTAACCTGCTGCCCCTTGATCTCTTCATTATTGGGGAGGCTCGGGCGGCGGCTTACAGGCTTCAACTGACTGGCCACTGGAGGGGGTCCTGTACAGGTCACTCCGCAGTGGTCAGTCTAGTAAACGATGAGGTACTCTCAATGAAGTCTGACTTCATTGGGACTAAGTATCTTTTCACCAGACCCTATACTGTGGATCTCAGATCGAGGGAGTACTGGGACGGTGTTAGTAGCCCGGTTTCTTCTCACGACCGAATTTTATGGTTCACAGACGGGTCAAGAATGGGCAACAGAGCTGGATTTGGTGTCTATTCTGGCGACCCTAGGACCAACGCTAGCGTGAGCCTGGGAGCGTATGGCACCGTTTTCCAAGCTGAAGTCGCCGCAATGCTTCGTTGTGCCGCCCAGGCGGTCGAGAGAGGGGTTTGCGGGAAACACATCCACATCCTCTCAGACAGTCAGGCGGCCTTAGGGGCTCTTGACTCCTGGAAGGTTTCGTCTGGTCTAGTCTGGGAATGTGTGGAGTCCCTCAGCATCCTGGGTTCAAGAAATCAGGTCTTGCTGGAATGGATCCCAGGACATATGGGATTAGAAGGCAACGAGCAGGCCGATGCCTTGGCTAGGGAAGGTGCTCTCAAGCCCTTCATTGGTCCTGAGCCGGCCTGCGGCGTTTCAGCTGCAGCTGTCAAAACAGCAATCAAAAACTGGGTCAGCGCCAGACATCTGGAAAGATGGCGGTGGTTCCCAGGGCAAAGACTCAGCAAGGTTCTTGTCAGAAATCCTTCCCAGAACTTAACAAAGTCACTTCTTGGGTTGAGTAAATTGCACGTCAAGCTGGTGGTGGGACTCATCACCGGTCACGGCAAATTCCGGAGGCATCTAAGAACAGTGGGACTCTTTACGGAGGATCCCATCTGTCGCCTCTGTGGGGAGGACGAAGAGTCGGCAGAACACATTGTCCTGGAGTGTGAGGCTCTCGGTGCCAGGAGAAGAGTACTTTTTGAAGGCTCACCTCTGGGACAGTCGGAAATTACTAATCTAGTGAAGAAGCTCCTTGACCTGGTCAATGATTGCCAGCTTTACGACGATTAGGCACCGGGATTGGCACAAAAAGCCTCAGGCTTCGTTGCAATGGTTGGCTGGACCAACTGTATATCCCCTTTCAAACTAAACTAAACTAAACAGTACTACTAGCTCATCACTACTAAGGGATGCTCTGTAGATTGATACGTTTGGTTATATTAGGAGTGGCGTACCAATTAACAGTACTACGACCTCATCACTACTAAGGGATGCTCTGTAGATTGATACGTTTGGTTATATTAGGAGTGGAGTACCAATTAACAGTATTACGAGTTCATCACTACCAAGTGATGCTCTGTAGATTGATACGTTTGGTTATATTAGGAGTGGCGTACCAATTAACAGTACTACTAGCTCATCACTACTAAGGGATGCTCTGTAGATTGATACGTTTGGTTATATTAGGAGTGGAGTACCAGTTAACAGTACTACGAGCTCATAACTACCAAGTGATGCTCTGTAGATCGATACGTTTGGTTATATTAGGAGTGGAGTACCAATTAACAGTACTACGAGCTCATCACTACCAAGTGATGCTCTGTAGATCGATACGTTTGGTTATATTAGGAGTGGAGTACCAATTAACAGTACTACGAGCTCATCACTACCAAGTGATGCTCTGTAGATCGATACGTTTGGTTATATTAGGTGTGGAGTACCAATTAACAGTACTACGAGCTCATCACCACCCAGTGATTCTCTGCAGATCGATACGTTTGGTTATATTAGGAGTGGAGTACCAATTAACAGTACTACGAGCTCATCACCACCCAGTGATTCTCTGTAGATCGATACGTTTGGTTATATACGTTGGTAAGGCTTTCGACTGTGTCGATCCCAACAAATTGGTCCTAAAACTAAACTATTATGGTATAACAGGAATCCCCTCAAATTTCTTTCAAGGTTACCTGTCAAACCGCAGACAAAAAGTTTGTGTTGATGGACACTGGTCCGATGAGGCTAAAATTTCAATAGGGGTGCCTCAAGGATCAGTCTTGGGCCCACTGTTGTTTTTGTTACAAATAAATTATCTTCCCAAAAATGTCAAGGCTAAATCTTTTTTATACGCTGATGATACAACTTTTATAAATGTAAATTCAAATTTCAGTGAGCTACAACACCTTGTCAAGGAAACTGTACAAGAGGCCTCATTATGGTTTAGGTCTAACGGATTTTTACTCAATGAAGCTAAGACTCAGAATATAGTTTTCAGCTTAAGACAAACACCTTCAGTTGATATAACTGATACTTTTTTTACCACCGTAAAATTTCTGGATATCCACATTGACAGTACTCTGACTTGGAATTCACATATTGAATACCTATCAAAACGATTGTCGAGTTATTTTCTTACTGAGGCGTTTATTGTGGTGTGTACCAGAAAACTATGTCAAATCCGCTTATTACGCCTTTTTTCAATCAATTTTAAGATATGGTCTTGTTATTTGGGGAAGTGGTAGTAAAATAGAAGACATCCTAATACTTAAAAAAAGCCATTCGGGTCATCACAAAAGCACATACTCTGGATCACTGCAGGCCTCTGTTTATTAGATAAAAATTACAAACTGTAATAAATTTATATATTTTTGACTTAATATCTTATGTATTCCAAAATATTCAAACTCTAACACTAAGATGTGATATACACAGATACAATACCAGAAACAAAACCAATGTTGAAATAGACCATTGTAGGCTAACAAAATCGCAAAACAGTCATATCATAACATCTCAAAAAGTCTTTCACAAAATTAAACATTTAGCGGACAAATATCGAACCAAAACATTCCAAAACAAATTGTATGACTGGCTTCTAAAAAACCCGTTTTATAACCTATCAGAATTTCTGAATTATAAGAATATTAATTTCTAGTTAGTTAGAAGTGTAAATATTAATTCTAATACAGTACAATATTATTTACTATCATGCTAGGTGCCATAACAGTTGTATTGATGTTTTATTACTTTTTTTTCTATTTTACAGACTCATTTACAATAGATTTGGATTTAATATATTATATTATATTAGCTTGAAAGTAGATTATGAAATGTTGTCTGTTTTTGCATATTCTTTGCCAAGTGTAATTTGCCTTATATTTTGTTAGTTTAATATCTGACTATGTCATCTAGACATTATTCTGACTTTGTCAATGCTTTTATGTAAAAAGACAAAATAAAATATTTTATTTTATTTATTTATTATTTATATTATCAGTGGAGTACCAATTAACAGTATTACGAGTTCATCACTACCAAGTGATGCTCTGTAGATCGATACGTTTGGTTATATTAGGAGTGGAGTACCAATTAACAGTACTACGACCTCATCACTACCAAGTGATGCTCTGTAGATCGATACGTTTGGTTATATTAGGAGTGGAGTACCAATTAACAGTACTACGACCTTATCACTACCAAGTGATGCTCTGTAGATCGATACGTTTGGTTATATTAGGAGTGGAGTACCAATTAACAGTACTACGACCTCATCACTACCAAGTGATGCTCTGTAGATCGATACGTTTGGTTATATTAGGTGTGGAGTACCAATTAACAGTACTACGACCTCATCACTACCAAGTGATTCTCTGTAGATCGATACGTTTGGTTATATTATGAGTGGAGTACCAATTAACAGTACTACGACCTCATCACTACCAAGTGATGCTCTGTAGATCGATACGTTTGGTTATATTAGGTGTGGAGTACCAATTAACAGTACTACGAGCTCATCACTACCAAGTGATGCTCTGTAGATCGATACGTTTGGTTATATTAGGAGTGGAGTACCAATTAACAGTACTACGAGCTCATCACTACCAAGTTATGCTCTGTAGATCGATACGTTTTGTTATATTATGAGTGGCGTACCTATTAACAGTACTACTAGCTCATCACTACTAAGGGATGCTCTGTAGATTGATACGTTTGGTTATATTAGGAGTGGAGTACCAATTAACAGTACTACGAGCTCATTACTACTAAGGGATGCTCTGTAGATTGATACGTTTGGTTTTATTAGGTGTGGAGTACCAATTAACAGTACTACGAGCTCATCACTACCAAGTGATGTTCTGTAGATCGATACGTTTGGTTATATTAGGTGTGGAGTACCAATTAACAGTACTATGAGCTCATCACTACCAAGTGATGCTCTGTAGATCGATACGTTTGGTTATATTAGGTGTGGAGTACCAATTAACAGTACTACGAGCTCATCACTACCAAGTGATGCTCTGTAGATCGATACGTTTTGTTATATTATGAGTGGCGTACCTATTAACAGTACTACGAGCTCATCACTACCAAGTTATGCTCTGTAGATCGATACGTTTTGTTATATTATGAGTGGCGTACCTATTAACAGTACTACTAGCTCATCACTACTAAGGGATGCTCTGTAGATTGATACGTTTGGTTATATTAGGAGTGGAGTACCAATTAACAGTACTACGAGCTCATCACTACTAAGGGATGCTCTGTAGATCGATACGTTTGGTTATATTAGGTGTGGAGTACCAATTAACAGTACTACGAGCTCATCACTACCAAGTGATGCTCTGTAGATCGATACGTTTGGTTATATTAGGTGTGGAGTACCAATTAACAGTACTACGAGCTCATCACTATCAAGTGATGCTCTGTAGATCGATACGTTTGGTTATATTAGGTGTGGAGTACCAATTAACAGTACTACGAGCTCATCACTACCAAGTTATGTTCTGTAGATTGATACGTTTGGTTATATTAGGAGTGGCGTACCAATTAACAGTACTACTAGGGGCTTTGATCTGGTGGCCTAAGGTCAATCAGGTAACTGTCCGGGGTAGGCTTTCTAGCCTACAAAGACTTGCCTGCATGTGCATGATAGGGGCCTTTAGGTCGACCCCTTCAATTGCACTGGAGGTTCTTCTTAACCTGCTGCCCCTTGATCTCTTCATTATTGGGGAGGCTCGGGCGGCGGCTTACAGGCTTCAACTGACTGGCCACTGGAGGGGGTCCTGTACAGGTCACTCCGCAGTGGTCAGTCTAGTAAACGATGAGGTACTCTCAATGAAGTCTGACTTCATTGGGACTAAGTATCTTTTCACCAGACCCTATACTGTGGATCTCAGATCGAGGGAGTACTGGGACGGTGTTAGTAGCCCGGTTTCTTCTCACGACCGAATTTTATGGTTCACAGACGGGTCAAGAATGGGCAACAGAGCTGGATTTGGTGTCTATTCTGGCGACCCTAGGACCAACGCTAGCGTGAGCCTGGGAGCGTATGGCACCGTTTTCCAAGCTGAAGTCGCCGCAATGCTTCGTTGTGCCGCCCAGGCGGTCGAGAGAGGGGTTTGCGGGAAACACATCCACATCCTCTCAGACAGTCAGGCGGCCTTAGGGGCTCTTGACTCCTGGAAGGTTTCGTCTGGTCTAGTCTGGGAATGTGTGGAGTCCCTCAGCATCCTGGGTTCAAGAAATCAGGTCTTGCTGGAATGGATCCCAGGACATATGGGATTAGAAGGCAACGAGCAGGCCGATGCCTTGGCTAGGGAAGGTGCTCTCAAGCCCTTCATTGGTCCTGAGCCGGCCTGCGGCGTTTCAGCTGCAGCTGTCAAAACAGCAATCAAAAACTGGGTCAGCGCCAGACATCTGGAAAGATGGCGGTGGTTCCCAGGGCAAAGACTCAGCAAGGTTCTTGTCAGAAATCCTTCCCAGAACTTAACAAAGTCACTTCTTGGGTTGAGTAAATTGCACGTCAAGCTGGTGGTGGGACTCATCACCGGTCACGGCAAATTCCGGAGGCATCTAAGAACAGTGGGACTCTTTACGGAGGATCCCATCTGTCGCCTCTGTGGGGAGGACGAAGAGTCGGCAGAACACATTGTCCTGGAGTGTGAGGCTCTCGGTGCCAGGAGAAGAGTACTTTTTGAAGGCTCACCTCTGGGACAGTCGGAAATTACTAATCTAGTGAAGAAGCTCCTTGACCTGGTCAATGATTGCCAGCTTTACGACGATTAGGCACCGGGATTGGCACAAAAAGCCTCAGGCTTCGTTGCAATGGTTGGCTGGACCAACTGTATATCCCCTTTCAAACTAAACTAAACTAAACAGTACTACTAGCTCATCACTACTAAGGGATGCTCTGTAGATTGATACGTTTGGTTATATTAGGAGTGGCGTACCAATTAACAGTACTACGACCTCATCACTACTAAGGGATGCTCTGTAGATTGATACGTTTGGTTATATTAGGAGTGGAGTACCAATTAACAGTATTACGAGTTCATCACTACCAAGTGATGCTCTGTAGATTGATACGTTTGGTTATATTAGGAGTGGCGTACCAATTAACAGTACTACTAGCTCATCACTACTAAGGGATGCTCTGTAGATTGATACGTTTGGTTATATTAGGAGTGGAGTACCAGTTAACAGTACTACGAGCTCATAACTACCAAGTGATGCTCTGTAGATCGATACGTTTGGTTATATTAGGAGTGGAGTACCAATTAACAGTACTACGAGCTCATCACTACCAAGTGATGCTCTGTAGATCGATACGTTTGGTTATATTAGGAGTGGAGTACCAATTAACAGTACTACGAGCTCATCACTACCAAGTGATGCTCTGTAGATCGATACGTTTGGTTATATTAGGTGTGGAGTACCAATTAACAGTACTACGAGCTCATCACCACCCAGTGATTCTCTGCAGATCGATACGTTTGGTTATATTAGGAGTGGAGTACCAATTAACAGTACTACGAGCTCATCACCACCCAGTGATTCTCTGTAGATCGATACGTTTGGTTATATACGTTGGTAAGGCTTTCGACTGTGTCGATCCCAACAAATTGGTCCTAAAACTAAACTATTATGGTATAACAGGAATCCCCTCAAATTTCTTTCAAGGTTACCTGTCAAACCGCAGACAAAAAGTTTGTGTTGATGGACACTGGTCCGATGAGGCTAAAATTTCAATAGGGGTGCCTCAAGGATCAGTCTTGGGCCCACTGTTGTTTTTGTTACAAATAAATTATCTTCCCAAAAATGTCAAGGCTAAATCTTTTTTATACGCTGATGATACAACTTTTATAAATGTAAATTCAAATTTCAGTGAGCTACAACACCTTGTCAAGGAAACTGTACAAGAGGCCTCATTATGGTTTAGGTCTAACGGATTTTTACTCAATGAAGCTAAGACTCAGAATATAGTTTTCAGCTTAAGACAAACACCTTCAGTTGATATAACTGATACTTTTTTTACCACCGTAAAATTTCTGGATATCCACATTGACAGTACTCTGACTTGGAATTCACATATTGAATACCTATCAAAACGATTGTCGAGTTATTTTCTTACTGAGGCGTTTATTGTGGTGTGTACCAGAAAACTATGTCAAATCCGCTTATTACGCCTTTTTTCAATCAATTTTAAGATATGGTCTTGTTATTTGGGGAAGTGGTAGTAAAATAGAAGACATCCTAATACTTAAAAAAAGCCATTCGGGTCATCACAAAAGCACATACTCTGGATCACTGCAGGCCTCTGTTTATTAGATAAAAATTACAAACTGTAATAAATTTATATATTTTTGACTTAATATCTTATGTATTCCAAAATATTCAAACTCTAACACTAAGATGTGATATACACAGATACAATACCAGAAACAAAACCAATGTTGCAATAGACCATTGTAGGCTAACAAAATCGCAAAACAGTCATATCATAACATCTCAAAAAGTCTTTCACAAAATTAAACATTTAGCGGACAAATATCGAACCAAAACATTCCAAAACAAATTGTATGACTGGCTTCTAAAAAACCCGTTTTATAACCTATCAGAATTTCTGAATTATAAGAATATTAATTTCTAGTTAGTTAGAAGTGTAAATATTAATTCTAATACAGTACAATATTATTTACTATCATGCTAGGTGCCATAACAGTTGTATTGATGTTTTATTACTTTTTTTTCTATTTTACAGACTCATTTACAATAGATTTGGATTTAATATATTATATTATATTAGCTTGAAAGTAGATTATGAAATGTTGTCTGTTTTTGCATATTCTTTGCCAAGTGTAATTTGCCTTATATTTTGTTAGTTTAATATCTGACTATGTCATCTAGACATTATTCTGACTTTGTCAATGCTTTTATGTAAAAAGACAAAATAAAATATTTTATTTTATTTATTTATTATTTATATTATCAGTGGAGTACCAATTAACAGTATTACGAGTTCATCACTACCAAGTGATGCTCTGTAGATCGATACGTTTGGTTATATTAGGAGTGGAGTACCAATTAACAGTACTACGACCTCATCACTACCAAGTGATGCTCTGTAGATCGATACGTTTGGTTATATTAGGAGTGGAGTACCAATTAACAGTACTACGACCTTATCACTACCAAGTGATGCTCTGTAGATCGATACGTTTGGTTATATTAGGAGTGGAGTACCAATTAACAGTACTACGACCTCATCACTACCAAGTGATGCTCTGTAGATCGATACGTTTGGTTATATTAGGTGTGGAGTACCAATTAACAGTACTACGACCTCATCACTACCAAGTGATTCTCTGTAGATCGATACGTTTGGTTATATTATGAGTGGAGTACCAATTAACAGTACTACGACCTCATCACTACCAAGTGATGCTCTGTAGATCGATACGTTTGGTTATATTAGGTGTGGAGTACCAATTAACAGTACTACGAGCTCATCACTACCAAGTGATGCTCTGTAGATCGATACGTTTGGTTATATTAGGAGTGGAGTACCAATTAACAGTACTACGAGCTCATCACTACCAAGTTATGCTCTGTAGATCGATACGTTTTGTTATATTATGAGTGGCGTACCTATTAACAGTACTACTAGCTCATCACTACTAAGGGATGCTCTGTAGATTGATACGTTTGGTTATATTAGGAGTGGAGTACCAATTAACAGTACTACGAGCTCATTACTACTAAGGGATGCTCTGTAGATTGATACGTTTGGTTTTATTAGGTGTGGAGTACCAATTAACAGTACTACGAGCTCATCACTACCAAGTGATGTTCTGTAGATCGATACGTTTGGTTATATTAGGTGTGGAGTACCAATTAACAGTACTATGAGCTCATCACTACCAAGTGATGCTCTGTAGATCGATACGTTTGGTTATATTAGGTGTGGAGTACCAATTAACAGTACTACGAGCTCATCACTACCAAGTGATGCTCTGTAGATCGATACGTTTTGTTATATTATGAGTGGCGTACCTATTAACAGTACTACGAGCTCATCACTACCAAGTTATGCTCTGTAGATCGATACGTTTTGTTATATTATGAGTGGCGTACCTATTAACAGTACTACTAGCTCATCACTACTAAGGGATGCTCTGTAGATTGATACGTTTGGTTATATTAGGAGTGGAGTACCAATTAACAGTACTACGAGCTCATCACTACTAAGGGATGCTCTGTAGATCGATACGTTTGGTTATATTAGGTGTGGAGTACCAATTAACAGTACTACGAGCTCATCACTACCAAGTGATGCTCTGTAGATCGATACGTTTGGTTATATTAGGTGTGGAGTACCAATTAACAGTACTACGAGCTCATCACTATCAAGTGATGCTCTGTAGATCGATACGTTTGGTTATATTAGGTGTGGAGTACCAATTAACAGTACTACGAGCTCATCACTACCAAGTTATGTTCTGTAGATTGATACGTTTGGTTATATTAGGAGTGGCGTACCAATTAACAGTACTACTAGGGGCTTTGATCTGGTGGCCTAAGGTCAATCAGGTAACTGTCCGGGGTAGGCTTTCTAGCCTACAAAGACTTGCCTGCATGTGCATGATAGGGGCCTTTAGGTCGACCCCTTCAATTGCACTGGAGGTTCTTCTTAACCTGCTGCCCCTTGATCTCTTCATTATTGGGGAGGCTCGGGCGGCGGCTTACAGGCTTCAACTGACTGGCCACTGGAGGGGGTCCTGTACAGGTCACTCCGCAGTGGTCAGTCTAGTAAACGATGAGGTACTCTCAATGAAGTCTGACTTCATTGGGACTAAGTATCTTTTCACCAGACCCTATACTGTGGATCTCAGATCGAGGGAGTACTGGGACGGTGTTAGTAGCCCGGTTTCTTCTCACGACCGATTTTTATGGTTCACAGACGGGTCAAGAATGGGCAACAGAGCTGGATTTGGTGTCTATTCTGGCGACCCTAGGACCAACGCTAGCGTGAGCCTGGGAGCGTATGGCACCGTTTTCCAAGCTGAAGTCGCCGCAATGCTTCGTTGTGCCGCCCAGGCGGTCGAGAGAGGGGTTTGCGGGAAACACATCCACATCCTCTCAGACAGTCAGGCGGCCTTAGGGGCTCTTGACTCCTGGAAGGTTTCGTCTGGTCTAGTCTGGGAATGTGTGGAGTCCCTCAGCATCCTGGGTTCAAGAAATCAGGTCTTGCTGAATGGATCCCAGGACATATGGGATTAGAAGGCAACGAGCAGGCCGATGCCTTGGCTAGGGAAGGTGCTCTCAAGCCCTTCATTGGTCCTGAGCCGGCCTGCGGCGTTTCAGCTGCAGCTGTCAAAACAGCAATCAAAAACTGGGGTCAGCGCCAGACATCTGGAAAGATGGCGGTGGTTCCCAGGGCAAAGACTCAGCAAGGTTCTTGTCAGAAATCCTTCCCAGAACTTAACAAAGTCACTTCTTGGGTTGAGCAAATTGCACGTCAAGCTGGTGGTGGGACTCATCACCGGTCACGGCAAATTCCGGAGGGCATCTAAGAACAGTGGGACTCTTTACGGAGGATCCCATCTGTCGCCTCTGTGGGGAGGACGAAGAGTCGGCAGAACACATTGTCCTGGAGTGTGAGGCTCTCGGTGCCAGGAGAAGAGTACTTTTTGAAGGCTCACCTCTGGGACAGTCGGAAATTACTAATCTAGTGAAGAAGCTCCTTGACCTGGTCAATGATTGCCAGCTTTACGACGATTAGGCACCGGGATTGGCACAAAAAGCCTCAGGCTTCGTTGCAATGGTTGGCTGGACCAACTGTATATCCCTTTCAAACTAAACTAAACTAAACAGTACTACTAGCTCATCACTACTAAGGGATGCTCTGTAGATTGATACGTTTGGTTATATTAGGAGTGGCGTACCAATTAACAGTACTACGACCTCATCACTACTAAGGGATGCTCTGTAGATTGATACGTTTGGTTTTATTAGGAGTGGAGTACCAATTAACAGTATTACGAGTTCATCACTAACAAGTGATGCTCTGTAGATTGATACGTTTGGTTATATTAGGAGTGGCGTACCAATTAACAGTACTACTAGCTCATCACTACTAAGGGATGCTCTGTAGATTGATACGTTTGGTTATATTAGGAGTGGCGTACCAATTAACAGTACTACGACCTCATCACTACTAAGGGATGCTCTGTAGATCGATACGTTTGGTTATATTAGGAGTGGAGTACCAATTAACAGTATTACGAGTTCATCACTACTAAGGGATGCTCTGTAGATTGATACGTTTGGTTATATTAGGAGTGGCGTACCAATTAACAGTACTACGACCTCATCACTACTAAGGGATGCTCTGTAGATCGATACGTTTGGTTATGTTAGGAGTGGAGTACCAATTAACAGTACTACGAGCTCATCACTACTAAGGGATGCTCTGTAGATTGATACGTTTGGTTATATTAGGAGTGGCGTACCAATTAACAGTACTACTAGCTCATCACTACTAAGGGATGCTCTGTAGATTGATACGTTTGGTTATATTAGGAGTGGCGTACCAATTAACAGTACTACGACCTCATCACTACTAAGGGATGCTCTGTAGATCGATACGTTTGGTTATATTAGGAGTGGAGTACCAATTAACAGTATTACGAGTTCATCACTACCAAGTGATGCTCTGTAGATCGATACGTTTGGTTATATTAGGAGTCGCGTACCAATTAACAGTACTACTAGCTCATCACTACTAAGGGATGCTCTGTAGATCGATACGTTTGGTTACATTAGGAGTGGAGTACCAATTAACAGTATTACGAGTTCATCACTACCAAGTGATGCTCTGTAGATCGATACGTTTGGTTATATTAGGAGTGGCGTACCAATTAACAGTACTACGACCTCATCACTACTAAGGGATGCTCTGTAGATCGATACGTTTGGTTATATTAGGAGTGGAGTACCAATTAACAGTATTACGAGTTCATCACTACAAAGTGATGCTCTGTAGATCGATACGTTTGGTTATATTAGGAGTGGCGTACCAATTAACAGTACTACGACCTCATCACTACTAAGGGATGCTCTGTAGATCGAAACGTTTGGTTATATTAGGAGTGGAGTACCAATTAACAGTATTACGAGTTCATCACTACCAAGTGATGCTCTGTAGATCGATACGTTTGGTTATATTAGGAGTGGCGTACCAATTAACAGTACTACTAGCTCATCACTACTAAGGGATGCTCTGTAGATTGATACGTTTGGTTATATTAGGAGGGGAGTACCAATTAACAGTGCTACGAGTTCATCACTACAAAGTGATGCTCTGTAGATCGATACGTTTGGTTATATTAGGAGTGGAGTACCAATTAACAGTACTACTAGCTCATCACTACTAAGGGATGCTCTGTAGATTGATAAGTTTGGTTATATTAGGAATGGAGTACCAATTAACAGTACTACTAGCTCATCACTACTAAGGGATGCTCTGTAGATTGATACGTTTGGTTATATTAGGAGGGGAGTACCAATTAACAGTGCTACGAGCTCATCACTACCAAGTGATGCTCTGTAGATCGATACGTTTGGTTATATTAGGAGTGGAGTACCAATTAACAGAACTACTAGCTCATCACTACCAAGTGATGCTCTTTAGATCGATACGTTTGGTTATATTAGGAGGGGAGTACCAATTAACAGTACTACTAGCTCATCACTACTAAGGGATGCTCTGTAGATTGATACGTTTGGTTATTTTAGGAATGGAGTACCAATTAACAGTACTACTAGCTCATCACTACTAAGGGATGCTCTGTAGATTGATACGTTTGGTTATATTAGGAGGGGAGTACCAATTAACAGTGCTACGAGCTCATCACTACCAAGTGATGCTCTGTAGATCGATACGTTTGGTTATATTAGGAGTGGAGTACCAATTAACAGAACTACTAGCTCATCACTACCAAGTGATGCTCTTTAGATCGATACGTTTGGTTATATTAGGAATGGAGTACCAATTAACAGTACTACTAGCTCATCACTACTAAGGGATGCTCTGTCGATTGATACGTTTGGTTATATTAGGAGGGGAGTACCAATTAACAGTGCTACGAGCTCATCACTACCAAAGTGATGCTCTGTAGATCGATACGTTTGGGTTATATTAGGAGTGGAGTACCAATTAACAGAACTACTAGCTCATCACTACCAAGTGATGCTCTTTAGATCGATACGTTTGTTTATATTAGGAGGGGAGTACCAATTAACAGTGCTACGAGCTCATCACTACCAAGTGATGCTCTGTAGATCGATACGTTTGGTTATATTAGGAGTGGAGTACCAATTAAACAGAACTTACTAGCTCATCGACTAACCAAGTGATGCTCTGTAGATCGATACGTTTGGTTATATTAGGAGTGGTAGTACCAATTAACAGAACTACTAGCTCATCACTACCAAGTGATGCTCTTTAGATCGATACGTTTGGTTATATTAGGAGGGGTAGTACCAATTAACAGTACTACTAGCTCATCACTACTAAGGATGATCTGTAGATTGATACGTTTGGTTATATTAGGAGGGGAGTACCAATTAACAGTGCTACGAGCTCATCACTAACCAAGTGATGCTCTGTAGATCGATACGTTTGGTTATATTAGGAGTGGAGTACCAATTAACAGAACTACTAGCTCATCACTACCAAGTGATGCTCTTTAGATCGATACGTTTGGTTATATTAGGAATGAAGTTACCAATTAACAGAACTACTAGCTCATTCACTACCAAGTGATTGCTCTGTAGATCGATTACGTTTGGTTATATTAGGAGTGGAGTACCAATTTACCAGAACTTCTAGCTCATCACTACCAAGTGATGCTCTTAGATCGATACGTTTGTTTATAATTTGAGGGGAGTAAACAGTGCACGAGCTCTCCGTACCAAGGTGATGTAGATCGATAGTTGGTATTTAAGTGGAGTACAGTAAGACACGAGTTCATAAACTACCAAGTAGTATGTAGATAGTTTGGCGAAACTAGATGTGGTAACAATAATTAACAGTTACACTGCTCATCCTAATTAGAAGTATATGCAAATGATAGTTGGTCTAATTAAGTGATGAGGTACAATTACAGTATAGACCTCATATACAAGTATGGCTTAACGAACGTTGGTACTTATAACTTAGTGACACTCTCATATACTCACTATAGACAGAATAGTCTAACTCATCAATCAGTTATTAATACTTAATGAACTTCACTTGACTGTATACAGAGGTAGTCTACAACTACTATGGATGCTTGGAGATTACTGATCTTGATGCAATAGAGGAGAAGTAGTTTTCCAGAACTAATAGTACAACTACAACTTTGATACTAATTGAACTAGTTTGTTTGAGACTTGGCATAACAAATGTTTACAACTTGTTATGCTCAACTCAAATGTTACTGTACATATCGTCTCGCATATAGAGAGTATCTCAAACTAATATCAACTTAATAACTTAAGGCACTATGTTTCCAACTACGTGTCTACATAGAAGTAATCAGTCTGCAGAACTGGTGGATACTTCATTACTTAAGTGAAACTCTAACACAGACTGCTTAAATTAAAGGAATGTCTAAGACTTAATATTATAAACTAAATAACTTAATAAACACCCACTCAAGATGGTAGACAAGAGTCTTTGCTAGAACGATACAAACATTTATGTTCGGACAGCTTACTTACGTCTATAGTGTAGTTCTTCAAACTCAATGTAGGACAATCTTCACTAACTATTTGAAGTCGAGTCGTGTGCAGCCTGATATACGTCTAGTTGAATGCATATTTGTAACCCTAAATACTACAGTGAACTTCACTTATGACTAGTAGAAAGAATATAAAGTACTGAATAAATGTACTTTAAATAATTTGTGATTCTACTTGCACTTAAAGAAGGATCTTGCCCTGGATAGTGAATTTAAAAAACTTAGACATCTCCACTGACTGCCTATAGAGGTAGTTGCAAAAACTATTTAAATATGTATATAAATAATAAGCTGTCCAGTCTACACAACGACTCCAAAAAGGCGTAAGTTCTCTGTAATGGTACTTAAATAGTTCAGTGACAGCTCCTTTGGATGATAATGTCAAATAGTCTGCCAACTGAATAGATGGTAACTTAATAATTACAGTGCACTTTCACTTGACTGCACATAGACAAAAAGTTATAGAAGGTATATATGTCAACTTAATATTTATGATTTCCTTTGACATCCACTATAGACAAACGTACGCTGACAAAAGAATAATAATTGTAATTAAATATTAAGTGTACTTTCACTTGATAAAAACGCACTTATCAAAGTGATATGGAGACTGAAATTAACTTAAATAACTTAAGTGCACCCACTTGCTCGCACTATACAGAAGTAGTCTGCTAAAGAAATAGCAACTTGAATGAATCTTAAAGTACTTCCCTTGACTGCAATAGAGAGTATCTGCGACCGAATAGATGGTCTACTTATAAAGTTACAGTAATCTCCACTGATCAGTATATACGAATTAAATCTTCAGATGGGACCACTTAAATAACTTACAGTGAACTCACTAGTATCGCACTATAGACAGAAGTAATTCCAGATGGTAACTAATAACTTAAATAACTTAGACATCTCCCCTTGACTCGCATTATATACAGAGGTATTGCCAGAAATGGTATGGACATCTCATGACTTAGCGCTATAGACAAATCATCTCGAATGGACGATGAACCATATATCTGCCGAACTATAGGAGTAAGTTAATATTTAATAAGTTTCTGATGCCTGCGGTCACTATCGAATAACAGTAACTCCCATGAACCTATATGGTCAACTTATACTTAAGCGGTCCAACGTACTACCATTTCATGGAATAGCGCCAGTTCTTGTTATTCAAGGCAAACGTTTTACACTACTGAAAATGGAAGGAAAAGTAATCTTCATCGTTTTCCGAATAACATTATGGTGTTATTGATATAGAGATCTGTAGAAGAAGTATCTGAGCAGAGAGTTAAGCACAGATTAGGGCGAATTGCTTCAACGATCATTTGCCAAAACTAGATCGATTAAGCGAAATTAAGTGGGGGCCCTCATTGCCAAAGTAGGAAAGTCATAGTTTTTGGTCCCAAATTAAATACCTTTAAGCACATCCACAGCTGTGACTCAGACACTGTAAGTAAAGCAGTATGGACGAAGACTAGATTGATGGTAAACGTAAATAACTTTAAGCGGTACTCACTCAACTTGCCTAGTACTATAGACAGAAGTAGTCTGCCAGAACTGGATGGATGGTCAACTTAAATTGACACACTCCACTTGAATCGCACTATAGAGAGAAGTAGTCTGCCAGAACTGGATAGATGGTCAACTTAAATAACTTTAAGCGGTACACACCCGACTTTCCCTGTACTATAGACGTTAGTAATCCGCCAGAACTGGATAGATGGTCAACTTAAATACCTTTAAGTGGTACACACACGACTAGCCCTACACTAAATACAGCAGTAGTCGGCCAGAACTAGATTGATGGTAAACGTAAATAACTTTAAGCGGTACTCACTCAACTTGCCTAGTACTATAGACAGAAGTAGTCTGCCAGAACTGGATGGATGGTCAACTTATATTGACACACTCCACTTGAATCGCACTATAGAGAGAAGTAGTCTGCCAGAACTGGATAGATGGTCAACTTAAATAACTTTAAGCGGTACACACCCGACTTTCCCTGTACTATAGACGTTAGTAATCCGCCAGAACTGGATAGATGGTCAACTTAAATACCTTTAAGCGGTACACACACGACTAGCCCTACACTAAATACAGCAGTAGTCGGCCAGAACTAGATTGATGGTAAACGTAAATAACTTTAAGCGGTACTCACTCAACTTGCCTAGTACTATAGACAGAAGTAGTCTGCCAGAACTGGATAGATGGTCAACTTAAATACCTTTAAGCGGTACACACACGACTAGCCCTACACTAAATACAGCAGTAGTCGGCCAGAACTAGATTGATGGTAAACGTAAATAACTTTAAGCGGTACTCACTCAACTTGCCTAGTACTATAGACAGAAGTAGTCTGCCAGAACTGGATGGATGGTCAACTTAAATTGACACACTCCACTTGAATCGCACTATAGAGAGAAGTAGTCTACCAGAACTGGATAGATGGTCAACTTAAATAACTTTAAGCGGTACACACCCGACTTTCCCTGTACTATAGACGTTAGTAATCCGCCAGAACTGGATGGATGGTCAACTTAAATACCTTTAAGTGGTACACACACGACTAGCCCTACACTAAAGACAGCAGTAGTCGGCCAGAACTAGATTGATGGTAAACGTAAATAAATTTAAGCGGTACTCACTCAACTTGCCTAGTACTATAGACAGAAGTAGTCTGCCAGAACTGGATAGATGGTCAACTTAAATACCTTTAAGCGGTACACACACGACTAGCCCTACACTAAATACAGCAGTAGTCGGCAAGAACTAGATTGATGGTAAACGTAAATAACTTTAAGCGGTACTCACTCAACGTGCCTAGTACTATAGACAGAAGTAGTCTGCCAGAACTGGATGGATGGTCAACTTAAATAACTTAAATTGACACACTCCACTTGAATCGCACTATAGAGAGAAGTAGTCTGCCAGAACTGGATAGATGGTCAACTTAAATAACTTTAAGCGGTACACACCCGACTTTCCCTGTACTATAGACGTTAGTAATCCGCCAGAACTGGATGGATGGTCAACTTAAATACCTTCAAGCGGTACACACACGCCTAGCCCTACACTAAAGACAGCAGTAATCGGCCAGAACTAGATTGATGGTAAACGTAAATAACTTTAAGCGGTACTCACTCAACTTGCCTAGTATTATAGACAGAAGTAGTCTGCCAGAACTGGATGGATGGTCAACTTAAATAACTTAAAGTGACACACTGTACTTGACTCGCACTATAGACAGAAGTAGTCTGCTAGAACTGGACAGATGGTCAACTTAAATAACTTAGTGACACTCTCCACTTGACTCGCACTATAGACAGAAGTAGTCTGCTAGAACTGGATATATAATTAACTTAAATTACTTACAGTGACACTCTTCACTTGACTCGCACTACAGACGGAAGTAGTCTGCTAGAACTGGATATATGGTTAACTTAAATTACTTACAGTGACACTCTTCACTTGACTCGCACTATAGACGGAAGTAGTCTACCAGAACTGAATAGATAACTTAACAACTTAAATAACTTAAATTGACACACCCTACTTGACTCGCACTATAGACAGAAGTAGTCTGCTAGAACTGGATATATGGTTAACTTAAATTACTTACAGTGACACTCTTCACTTGACTCGCACTATAGACGGAAGTAGTCTACCAGAACTGAATAGATAACTTAACAACTTAAATAACTTAAATTGACACACCCTACTTGACTCGCACTATAGACAGAAGTAGTCTGCTAGAACTGGATATATGGTTAACTTAAATTACTTACAGTGACACTCTTCACTTGACTCGCACTATAGACGGAAGTAGTCTACCAGAACTGAATAGATAACTTAACAACTTAAATAACTTAAATTGACACACCCTACTTGACTCGCACTATAGACAGAAGTAGTCTGCTAGAACTGGATATATGGTTAACTTAAATTACTTACAGTGACACTCTTCACTTGACTCGCACTACAGACGGAAGTAGTCTGCCAGAACTGGATAGATGGTCAACTTAAATAACTTAAATTGACACACTCTACTTGACTCGCACTACAGACGGAAGTAGTCTACCAGAACTGAATAGATGGTTAACTTAAATAACTTACAGTGACACTCTCCACTTGACTCGCACTATAGACGGAAGTAGTCTGCCAGAACTGAATAGATGGTCAACTTAAATAACTTAAATTGACACACTCTACTTGACTCGCACTATAGACGGAAGTAGTCTGCCAGAACTGGATAGATGGTCAACTTAAATAACTTACAGTGACACTCTCCACTTGACTCGCACTATAGACGGAAGTAGTCTGCCAGAACTGGATAGATGGTCAACTTAAATAATTTACAGTGACACTCTCCACTTGACTCGCACTATAGACAGATGTAGTCTGCCAGAACTGGATAGATGGTCAACTTAAATAACTTACAGTGACACTCTCTACTTGACTCGCACTATAGACAGAAATAGTCTGCCAGAACTGAATAGATGGTTAACTTAAATAACTTACAGTGACACTCTTCACTTGACTCACACTATAGACAGAAGTAGTCTACTAGAACTGGATATATGGTCAACTTAAATAACTTATAATGACACTCTCCACTTGACTAACACTATAGACAGAAGTAGTCTGCCAGAACTGGATAGATGGTCAACGTAAATAATTTACAGTGACACTCTCCACTTGACTCGCATTATATACAAAGGTAGTCTGCCAGAACTGGATGGATGGTCAACTTAAATAACTTTAAGTGCCACTCTCCACTTGACTCGCACTATAGTCAGAAGTAGTCTGCCAGAACCGAATAGATGTTCAACTTAAATAACTTAAAGTGACACTTTCCACTTGACTCGCACTATAGACAGAAGTAGTCTGCCAGAACCGAGTAGATGTTCAACTTAAATAACTTACAGTGAAACTTTCCACTTGACTCGCACTATAGACGGAAGTAATCTGCCAGAACTGGATAGATGGTCAACTTAAATAACTTACAGTGACACTCTCCACTAGACTCGCACTATAGACAGAAGTAATCTGCCAGAACTGGATAGATGGTCAACTTAAATAACTTACAGTGACACTCTCCACTTGACTCGCATTATAGACAGAGGTAGTCTGCCAGAACTGGATGGATGGACACACTCCACTTGACTCGCGCTATAGACAGAAGTAGTCTGCCAGAACTGGATGGATGAACACACTATATTTGACTCGCACTATAGACCGTAGTTTGGTGTAAATAAGTTTCTGTGCCTGCGGTGCACTATCGACATACATACACGAACCCTCCCATGCAACCCTCTCCTTCTACGCGGATGACACCATGTTCTACTCATATTCGATGGACATCCGCCTGTTCTTGTCTATATACAATGCCAGCAAGCCCTTTTTACCTCATGGCTGGAAAAATGGAGGAGAAAAGTAATCCTTCATCTGTTTTCCGAATAACCATTATAGAGTTGTTATTAGATATAGGATGATCGTGGTAGAAGAAGATATCTTGTGAGCCAAGAGAGTAAAGCACCTGGGAGTTACGCTGGCCTGGATATTGTCTTTCAACGATCATTTAACCAACAACTATCCGGAAATACTATCTTAGGCCAGGAAACTTTGATCACTGGTGTGGGACTCCCCCTCATTGCTCCCACGAAGTTCCTAGTGTACAGGATCATTTTTAGGACCAACCTCTTCTATAGTCACTTCCTAATATGCTCTTGTCATTGTAACCTAGGTGACTCTGTGATCCTCAAGGTGAGGAACATTCTGGAAGGAGTAGAGCAGTCTGAGTGGGACGACATCGTAATGAAAGCCACCAGAGAAAGACCTCCACATAGGGAGTACCCAAGATTGCCAGAACTGGATAGATGGTTAACTTAAATAACTTACAGTGACACTCCACTTGACTCACACTATAGACAGAAGTAATCTGCCAGAACTGGATAGATGGTCAACTTAAATAACTTACAGTGACACTCTCCACTTTACTCACACTATAGACAGAGGTAGTCTGCCAGAACTGGATGGATGGACACACTCCACTTGACTCACACTATAGACAGATGTGGTCTGCTAGAACTGGATAGATGGTCAACTTAAGTAACTTACAGTGACACTCTCCACTTGACTCACACTATAGACAGAAGTAATTTGCCAGAACTGGATAGACAAATTATCTGCGGTGGTCAGTTCAGTTCGTCATACCTACAGTTGAACATTTTATGGTAAACCGATATTTACTACAGAGTTGGATTTTGTTCATCAGCAGACAACGTGTACGACGGCAGAGGTCTCGCCATCAGGAGCACCCTGCCACATTCCAATATCGGAGATTCTTACCGGGTCTGAGGGTGGAGATATTGCCTCCTCCTCTATTGACTATCATCCTGAGGCCTCTCTGGATGATATGCCTGAACTTCCCCTTCGTCAATTCCAATATAACGATTCTGTAAATGTTCAATCCAATTTCATACTTCCAACCATAAGCTGCCGGCTAGTTCTGTGCTTTTAAGAACAACAAGAATTGACAATAAAAAAGAAGATGAAGAAGCGAAAGCGAAAACAAGAAAAAGTGTTTTTAATTCTATAGTGTATGGTGCAAGAGCACATATCAATGATGATGCCTCACTGGCCTCATTTGGTGCAAGAGCATATATCAATGATGATGCCTCGCTGGCCTAATTTTTTCTAGATGCATGAAGAAATGGGAGATGATCCAAACGACTGTGTGTTGAGCGCTCCGTCTCAGTCTGACCCTTGACTACTGAAAACGACCATCGTAACATCGGTGAAAGGTTCGGAGCCTATGTACATATTGGAAATAGTTCTTTTACACGGTTGGCAGAGCTATAAAGATATGTGGCCAAATCAAAACTCCAAAACTTTGCAGAGTTAATGGCTGAGTGTTCTAAGGCGTTAGAACTTAGTGCCTGAGTTAAAAGATAGTCCAGGTTCGAATCCTGGTATTAACTATTAGATTTTATTAGTAATATTCACCTTGTACTGTACTGATTCTCCCCCTTACTCTGTCTGATAATTTCCCCGCACAGATCAGTAGTCTATGGGGAATGGATAGAGTAAGGTTAAAAAAAGAGATCGGCCCTCCTAAAATAATCACTAATTTGCTGTCCTCCATTTTAAGTTAATATTTTGATTCCGTTTTAACCATTAACTGTCCTTGTACATGTTCTATTCTGAACTAAACATAATTTCAAAAGTCTCATAAAAGACTTTGTTAGTTTTTATTTTGATCGTTTATTTTTATTTTAAATTTATTTGGTTCAATACTCTATCTTTTAGTGATTATTGTTATTGGAAATGTTTACTCTGTGGCAACTAGTTTTAGGATCAAAACAGGTCTTGCTAATGCAACATCCTAATATGGAAAACTAATAAAATTGAATGTTTGTAACAATGCTACTGCAATGTTCGATTATTGTTACTGACAAAACATACAAATGTTTCATATAACTGTCACACTCAATACAATAACGGACCTGAAATATAGCGCAAGTATTTTGGCTACTTAATATTCAAGCGTTCGCGATGACAGTAAATTGACAATTCGTTGGAATTAGTGGGCTGCACCACTTGTAATAACGGAATTACAGTCTGTGGATTCCGATGTCACTGTGCGGTAGATTGTCTTTGTTTCCACGCTTATATAAATGTATTTCTACATAACCACCCATAGCCAACAATGATTAGTTGTGTTATATGTCTTTATCCAACTACATTATACTGAGCAATATATCAGTCCCTGACCACCAACAATATTGACACTTCTAAAGACTCAGACTTCTAGTCATGCCTAAGACAGTTACTGTGTAGAAGTCGTGGGTTGGGGACTTAGATCGGAACATTTTGCCTGTGACCCGACCGTACACGTTCAATGGTATTGACCCACCCATTCACGTTCAATGGTATTGACCCACCCATTCACATTCAATGGTATTGACCCACACATACACGTTCAATTGTATTGACCCACCCATTCACGTTCAATGGTATTGACCCACCCATTCACGTTCAATGGTATTGACCCACCCATTCACGTTCAATGTTATTGACCCACCCATACACTTTCAATTGTATTGATCCACACATACACGTTCAATTGTATTGACCCACCCATTCACGTTCAATGGTATTGACCCACCCATTCACGTTCAATGGTATTGACCCACCCATTCACGTTCAATGGTATTGACCCACCCATTCACGTTCAATGGTATTGAGCCACCCATACACTTTCAATTGTATTGACCCACACATACTCGTTCAATTGTATTGACCCACACATACAAGTTCAATGGTATTGACCCACCCACCTACGTGTATGGGTGGGTGATTATATTCAATGATAGTGCTCCACCCATACACGTACAATGGTATAGACTCACCCACCTATCCAATCACTTACAGTGGTATTAACCAACCCAATACGCTCAATGGTACTGACCCAACCATACACATACAAGTAGTACTGACCCACTCATACACGTTCAATGGTATTGACACATCCATACACGCTCAATGGTATTGACCCACCCATACACATACAATGGTGTTGACTCACCCACCTACATTGGTATCGACTGTACCACCGTACGTGTATGGGTGGGGAGGGTGGGCCAATACCACCGTACGTATTTGGGTGGGAGAGTGGGCCAATACCACTGTACGTGTATTCCAATACCACCGTACGTATATAGGTGGGTATGTCTGGCCGAATGTATGTCTGGCTGGCTACGTCTCTAACTGTTTGTACTTTATATAAGAGAGTGAATGTATGTCTGGCTACGTCTCTAACTGTTTTTACTTTATATAAGAGAGTGAATGTATGTCTGGCTACGTCTCTAACTGTTTGTACTTTATATAAGAGAGTGAATGTATGTCTGGCTACGTCTCTAACTGTTTGTACTTTATATAAGAGAGTGAATGTATGTCTGGCTGGCTACGTCTCTAACTGTTTGTACTTTATATAAGAGAGTGAATGTATGTCTGGCTGGCTACGTCTCTAACTGTTTGTACTTTATATAAGAGAGTGAATGTATGTCTGGCTGGCTACGTCTCTAACTGTTTGTACTTTATATAAAAGAGTGAATGTATGTCTGGCTGGCCACGTCTCTAACTGTTTGTACTTTATATAAAAGAGTGAATGTATGTCTGGCTGGCTACGTCTCTAACTGTTTGTACTTTATATAAGAGAGTGAATGTATGTCTGGCTGGCTACGTCTCTAACTGTTTGTACTTTATATAAGAGAGTGAATGTATGTCTGGCTGGCTACGTCTCTAACTGTTTGTACTTTATATAAGAGAGTGAATGTATGTCTGGCTGGCTACGTCTCTAACTGTTTGTACTTTATATAAGAGAGTGAATGTATGTCTGGCTGGCTACGTCTCTAACTGTTTGTACTTTATATAAGAGAGTGAATGTATGTCTGGCTGGCTACGTCTCTAACTGTTTGTACTTTATATAAGAGAGTGAATGTATGTCTGGCTGGCTACGTCTCTAACTGTTTGTACTTTATATAAGAGAGTGAATGTATGTCTGGCTGGCTACGTCTCTAACTGTTTGTACTTTATATAAGAGAGTGAATGTATGTCTGGCTGGCTACGTCTCTAACTGTTTGTACTTTATATAAGAGAGTGAATGTACGTCTGGCTGGCTACGTCTCTAACTGTTTGTACTTTATATAAGAGAGTGAATGTATGTCTGGCTGGCTACGTCTCTAACTGTTTGTACTTTATATAAGAGAGTGAATGTATGTCTGGCTGGCTACGTCTCTAACTGTTTGTACTTTATATAAAAGAGTGAATGTATGTCTGGCTGGCTACGTCTCTAACTGTTTGTACTTTATATAAAAGAGTGAATGTATGTCTGGCTGGCTACGTCTCTAACTGTTTGTACTTTATATAAAAGAGTGAATGTATGTCTGGCTGGCTACGTCTCTAACTGTTTGTACTTTATATAAAAGAGTGAATGTATGTCTGGCTGGCTACGTCTCTAACTGTTTGAACTTTATATAAGAGAGTGAATGTATGTCTGGCTATGTCTCTAACTGTTTGTACTTTATATAAGAGAGTGAATGTATGTCTGGCTGGCTACGTCTCTAACTGTTTGTACTTTATATAAGAGAGTGAATGTATGTCTGGCTGGCTACGTCTCTAACTGTTTGTACTTTATATAAGAGAGTGAATGTATGTCTGGCTGGCTACGTCTCTAACTGTTTGTACTGTTTGTACTGTATTGTTCCTACATAGACTTCTTTCATTTATTGATCAATTTAAAATCCTCAATAATGAACAATTTGGTTTTAGAAAAGGGAAAACCACGATTGAGGCTGTAACTAAACTAGTTGATACGGTCATGGAAGCACTGGACAGAAGAGAATCTAGTCTTAGTGTTTTCTTGGACTTGTCCAAAGCCTTCGATTGTGTAAATCACAAAATTCTAATTTCAAAATTACACAATAGTGGCATACGGGGAATTCCACTCTCATGGCTGAAATCATATCTTCACAACCGCTCACAACAAGTGGAAATAAACACATTTCTTTCAAAAAGTATGACTGTTGAGCATGGTGTCCCACAGGGATCTATCATTGGCCCAATCCTTTTCTTATTGTATGTAAATCATCTAAAGTCCTCATTGACCGAAGGTCAGATGGTACAATTCGCTGATGATACAAATATAACATTCCATGGAAATTGTAAAGAAACATTGGAAAAACAAAGTTTTATTAATTTGAACGTTTGTATTCAATCTTTATTAGACATTAATTTACAAACAAACGAGTCAAAATCCAATTACATACTTTTTTCTGGACGTAGAGCACTCCAAGAATGCGGTCCATCAGTAATACTCAATGATACTGAAATTGAAGAAGTAAATGAGACCAAATTTCTAGGAATACACCTTGACAGAGGACTCACGTGGAATGCACACATAGATGCTATATGTGATAAAATATCCTCTGGCATTTATGCACTTAGACATTTGGCACATTTTTGTAACACCCAATTATTGAAAATGGCCTATTACGGTCTTATATATCCACACCTGTCGTATGGAATTACGTTGTGGGGGGGTTGTGCAAGATTTAATTTTTTGAGATGTTTTATTTTACAAAAAAAGGCTGTGAGAATTATTGCAAAATTGGGATTTAGAGATTCTTGCAGAAATAGTTTTAAAATGTTAAACATGCTAACACTTCCGTCCCTTTATATGTTTGAAACAGTTCGATACTGTAAAAATAAATATACACTAACAAGGGGAAGGGACGTGCATGATCACAACACCAGGGGGAGGAACATGCTCAGAACCGGACATCATAGGTTCCAGGCTTACGAAGCACTGCCGTCCGAAGTAGGGGCCAAGCTGATCAACGCGTTACCGGAAGATATAAGAGGCGAGTCCAACGGAACACTGTTTGAGGGGAAATTGCGGCGTTTCTTCGTCAATGCAGCTTTCTATAGCGTATCGGAGTTTTTGGAGATGACTGCGCACTAAAAATCAAACTTTTCAACGACTCCTGTGTAGGCTATTACATATATATATATATATTTGTTTTAACCTATTTATTTGTTTAACTTTACTTAATTGTGACGCATGCTATACAACAATGTATTGTGTTTATGGCAATAAAGAATATTATTATTATTATTATTATACTTTATATAAGAGAGTGAATGTATGTCTGGCTGGCTACGTCTCTAACTGTTTGTACTTTATATAAGAGAGTGAATGTATGTCTGGCTACGTCTCTAACTGTTTGTACTTTATATAAGAGAGTGAATGTATGTCTGGCTGGCTACGTCTCTAACTGTTTGTACTTTATATAAGAGAGTGAATGTATGTCTGGCTGGCTACGTCTCTAACTGTTTGTACTTTATATAAGAGAGTGAATGTATGTCTGGCTGGCTACGTCTCTAACTGTTTGTACTTTATATAAGAGAGTGAATGTATGTCTGGCTGGCTACGTCTCTAACTGTTTGTACTTTATATAAGAGAGTGAATGTATGTCTGGCTACGTCTCTAACTGTTTGTACTTTATGCATTATTGTAGCATTCATCCGATCATCATAAAACTTTTGGAAATTATGTATTCTTTATCAGATAAGGTTTTTAACATGGTTTTTTTCGCATCCGATTATAGGTGCTCTTCCCCGCTAGCCTTTAAAGTTTAAATGGCAATTTGATGGAGTTATTTTATTTATTTAATTGATAAACAGTTATTGTACAAAATTAAATTAAATTAAATCTCTTGAAATAGGCTTAGGTGCAATTGTGATTGAATTTCCACATTATAATTTTACTTGAAATAGTTTACTACTAATTTGTAGTCAAAAGTAACAAACCGAGGCCGAAGGTCGAGCGAGGTTATACGTGCACAGCGATCTACAGGGTTGGCACGCTTGCCCCTTAGTTGTTATATTGTTAATTGTTGACTTAGAGACCGATTGCGACATGTAACCCATCAGCAAGTTACTAGACCACAGAAGTAAAGTCTACTGGGTATATGACAAAACAGCTGTTTCTTTATTACGAGCACGTATAGCCTTCACCCGTAACAAAAGTTACCAACATAACCTATAACTCGGTTTTATTCGTGTTGCTTGTTTTTACATCATGTAGAGTTTGTTTTTGTTTATATCTTGCATTCATTTTCAAAACACAATCGTCAACACAAATAAAAGACTGTTTTGTGTGGAACTTTTGTGAAAAACTAGATGTGTAATAGTGTTATGATAAAACTAATTCTATTTCTGTTGGAATCCAAACCTGTATAATTTATTAAGTTACTCGTGACCACATTAACCTAAAAAATACTATAGAGTGGAGATAATTTACTTGAAGAATTCATTTTGATTATTGTATGTGGCACTGTAAAATTGTTTATTTGCCTGATTATTACTTGTATAATTACATTGTATGATTTTTAAATGGATGGCATTTGGTGGGCTGAATGCTTATCTTCTTTTAGCATTTATATTGTTACTGAATGTCAATATAAATTACAATTTACTTCTTATAACTATCTTTCTAATCAGGTAAGTTTTACTCATGTAATATATGTAGGCCTACTATTGTATTCCACCTCAGCAATTGCATATTTCATTTGAAAATCAATTCGTACAAATTGATAAAATTTCAGTTCGAGGATATTTTAATGTAACATTACTATTAATATTAGTTTTAAATTTCACAGATTGATTTGTTTGTTTAAAAAAATAAAGGTTTTGTATTATAAACTGATTATATTTTTGTGTATACGACATCAGAAATATTAACACAGAATATTCGCTTTGGTAAATATTAGGTTGAACAACATGTTCAGTCTCTACAAAGAGGTAAGTTAATCATCCATCCAGTTCCGACAAACTACCAGAGTCTGTAGTGCGGGAAAGTGTAGTGTGTCACTTTAAGTTAACCATCCATCCAGTTCCGACAAACTACCAGAGTCTGTAGTGCGGGCAACTGGACAGATGGTTAACTTAAAGTATTAAGTTAACCATCTGTCCAGTTCCGACAAACTACCAGAGTCTGTAGTGTGGGCAAGTGTAGTGTGCCACTTTAAGTTAACCATCCATCCAGTTCCGACAAACTACCAGAGTCTGTAGTGCGGGAAAGTGTAGTGTGTTACTTTAAGTTAACCATCCATCCAGTTCCGACAAACTACCAGAGTCTGTAGTGCGGGCAAGTGTAGTGTGTTACTTTAAGTTAACCATCTGTCCAGTTCCGACAAACTACCAGAGTCTGTAGTGTGGGCAAGTGTAGTGTGTCACTTTAAGTTAACCATCTATCCAGTTCTGACAAACTAACAGAGTCTGTAGTGCGGCCAAGTGTAGTGTGTTACTTTAAGTTAACCATCTGTCCAGTTCCGACAAACTACCAGAGTCTGTAGTGCGGGCAAGTGTAGTGTGTCACTTTAAGTTAACCATCCATCCAGTTCCGACAAACTACCAGAATCTGTAGTGCAGGCAAGTGTAGTGTGTTACTTTAACTTAACCATCCACCCATTTCCGACAAACTACCAGAGTCTGTAGTGCGGGCAAGTGTAGTGTGTCACTTTAAGTTAACCATCTGTCCAGTTCCGACAAACTACAAGAGTCTGTAGTGCGGGCAAATGTAGTGTGTCACTTTAAGTTAACCATCTGTCCAGTTCTGACAAACTACCAGAGTCTGTAGTTCGGGCAAGTGTAGTGTGTCACTAAGTTAACCATCTGTCCAGTTCCGGCAAATTACAGCTACCTTTAGTGAGAGGCGAGTTGAGTGTGACACTAAGTTACTTAAGTTGAACATTCATTCTGTTCTAGAGTCGGTGAGCCACGAGAAGTCCTCTGAACTTCATGCCTCTGTGATATTGAAGGCGCTGATTTCCATTGAAACAGCACAAGTTATGTAGTCTTCATATCATAATTAATAATTACGACAGGTACATATGATCGTAATTACTAATTATGATATGTACACTTCACAACTTGTGCTGTTTCAATAGAAATCAGCGCCTTCAACATCACAGAGGCATGAAGTTCAGAGGATCTCTCTTGACTCGCCGATAATAACGAACTACTACCTTATTTATGTCTTTAGTGCGGTCCAATTCGAGTGTGTCTCTTTAGGAGCTGCAGAGACTGTCGGCCTTGTTGATTTTCATCCCATTAGAACAATGTTATTTGCGATTCTATATTTTTTGCGATATTTACTAACCAAAAGTTGTGTATAAGGTGTCATTTTAAACGTTATCATATTGCTCATTGGGGTTGATTTTGAATAGATACGCCTAGTTTTGAAATATAGTTGAAAATAAAAAACTATAAACTAGATATGTTTTTTTTTTTTATATATAAAGCTAATTAGGAATTCGCAAAGCAATTCCAACGCGCAAATTCATTCTTTATCAAATATAATATCTTAGGAAAAATTCCATTAAAAAATAACTGTTTAGTTTAGATACGCGTGATCGTATGTCCGTTTCAAAAATAACGTTGTTCTTATGGGATTAAATAAAACCAACATGGCCGACAGACTCTGCAGACTCTAAAGGTGGTGCAATAGGTTAATTATTTCCTATTTTTGAAGTTATACTTCTTTGCGCCCGTTAGACACTTTGGGATGGGATGTTGGTCGAGAAACCGCGTCACGCTGAAAAGTAAGAACAAATTTTTAAGAACTATCGATTAATCGATTGTTAATCGAAGAAATTACTGATAATGATAATATAGGTGTATAATATAATAATGAAGTCACGTATAATATATTGAAGATAAATATATTGAATAATATTGAAAAATGTCTTATATTTCATTTATATATCCTGTCTGTTTGTGTGCGTGAGTGGGTGTATGAGAATGGCCAAAGAAGTATAACTTCCACCGTGTGGTCCGACGCACACCCAATTTTTTTTTGTAAAAACTAGTTAATGTGCCTCCCCTTGAGTCAGGAAAAATATTTAAAAATTTTTTTAACCACTACATTAGGACTTGTTGTTACATTTTAAATTCACCTTTTGAAGTGGTTAATTTAGCTGATTTTAAATCACTATTAAGACAAAACCGTTCAAAATACAAGTTTAATTTTTTATAACAAAATAATCTTTTCAGTTGTTTACACATAACTGAAGGGATTAAGTTATTTTTAATTAAAAAAAACTAAAAATATTCACAATTTTTAAAGGTAAAAATAGCTTTTTTACCTTTGAAATTATAAATATTTTAATTTTTTTTTAATGTACAACGTGCAGGGTGACTTAATATTTTCAAACGAATTTCCCCCAAAAACCAACTGGGCGTTAACTTGGGATATGTTTGACGGTCGAAACAAGTTTTTGGTATCAGACCCTATGAATGAGTGGAATGAACCTTCCTCGTAAGGAATAGAGTATGTTGAGTTGCTTTCGGACGAGTGTGGAAAGACACTTAAACTTCTGTAAATTTAAATGGGGAATGGCAAATACTGATGTCATATGATTACGGAGTTGAAGTACAAACTACGGATCATATAGTTAATGAGTGCCTATTGTGTTATTTTCAGGGAAGATTAGCTGGACTTAATTTAATATTTGAAGTATGTGTTGAATGGTTACGAAACCTGGATTTAGCTCTGTGACGAGAGCGGTATTTAAACACCAAAACACAAGTACTTTCTGCTGTAGTTTTAATTTTATTTAGATATTTCTTATTTGTGTCATTTTTCAAATCTTTTTTGTAGCTGATCTAGGAATGCCATACGATATATGTAGCATATTTAGGATATTAGAATTTTGTATTTTCTTGTGGAAAAAAGTGAATAATGCAGATGACAAACTCTATTCTCTTATTTTTTATAATCTGGAATAACACGATAAAACATTGGCGTGGAGGTCAGTACGTGAGCTATACCTGTTTCTATAGTAATTAATTTTATAAGACACAAAATTAAAGAACAATTAAAACTAACAAATTTACTCTACGGAGGAAGCTTAAAACATCTAGATCATTTGATAGAGGGTAGAGCCTGTTTGGAACGTTTCGTTATTTGAGACATAGTTCATTTATTTTCGAAGAACAGAAACTGTCAAAGCCTAGTTACAACAAATACCAATATTCTAACAAATCTAAAAATTATGATTTGAGTATTTTACATAAATTTGTATGTGTATTTGTTTTTTATAAATTGCTATATAAAGGAGATGGGGCGATTGTCAACATTTGGGTAAGACAGTTTTGGTCGTCTGGACTTGATCAATGCCATTTTATACCCTTCACTTACAATCATGGTAAGCTTATTTACGTAAACCTGTAAATCAGGTTTCTGCTGCTATTCGTTGACTTTCCTTCGAGCGTTCCTTTGGGCCTGGCTTAAAACTTTTATCTGTCTTCAAACCTTATCTTACTACTATGGTAATATACAGGGAGTTTCTTTTAAAACGCAACGCTATTTACAAGTACTACAATTGAATGTTTAAGATAATTACAAGTTCATAGGTTGGTAGCCCTGCTTCTTCTTCTTCCTTGGATATCAGCTGATTCACATTGTTGCATTGTTGTTAACTTTATTTGGGTTTCTTGCAATGTCTTTAAGTTGACGTATAATACATGGTTGAGCAAAGACCAGAGAGTGTTTATTGTGGAGGATAAACAACAAAATAGTTTGTTTTACAGCTTAAAAAAATTTTTCATTAAAATCGTGTAAATATTAGTAATAAACGTTAATAATAATGACATGTGTTATCGATGTATGTTATGTTTGTCATTTTTATTTTAAATCATGGGTTGCGTTTTAAAAGAAACACTGTATATTTTTAATTTATGCCTCTTTAAACGGAAAGCTTCCAATATGTTGGAAAGGGACACGAATTACATCTCATTAAAAATACACGATCAACATCAAATTAATTACAAAATGTATATTTCAATATCCTCAAAGTGATGACGCCATTTCTTAGATTCACCTTGACAAAACAGTTATCTTCGTCTAATTTTGGTATTGAAATACCGAAAAGGTTCAAACTTGGTGGCATTAATTTTCTCAGCCTATCTCCGAACATTAAACTGATGTATATAGCTATCTGAATTTAACTTTAATTACTATAACGTTGAAATTAACCATATTTTTATGATTGTTGAGCGTTCGAATTGTAGCGTACACACAATTACTGTGTTCGTTTAATTTTAAATCTTGGGTGTCAAGTAATTATTAGTTTAAAACTTCCTTTTAAGCAAACTATACGGGGTGTTACAAAAAGGTGGGGCTGGCAATACATTTTCAGATTCTATATGTAATTCTGAGCTAAAAATTAAGAGTAATATTTTTTCAATTTCCGCTTTGTTTAGCAGCTAGACGCCATTTTTTTTATATACAAAACAATTTATATCTCTGTTGTTATCTTTACGATTGTTCCAAAATTCGGTAAAGGGCTTTATGTTAAAAAAAGATAGTATTTGATACAAAAATATGTTTAAATTATCTTTATTATTTTTAAAAGTATCTTGATTATTTTCAAAATTACAGCCATTTTATTTTTATTTTAACAAATATCTAAAAAAAAAAAAAAAACTGGTTTTTTAAAAATGTTATAAGACATTAAACAGTTTTTAAATAATTTTACCTTTTCAATGACATCTCATTTGTAAAAATCAGTTAAGGAATAACAATTTTATTAACTAACATTAACTCACATGCAAACTAAATGGCTACTAATTTGACAGTATTTGAACTGCATGTAAATTAAGGTTAGTTCATAAAATTGTTATTCCTTAACAGATTTTTACAAACGAGATATCACTGAAAAGGTAAAATTATTTAAAAACTGTTTTATGTCTTACATAATTTTTATAAAAGCAGTGATTTTTTAGATATTTGTTAAAATAAAAAAATGGCCGAAATTTTGAAAATAATCAAGATGAATTAAAAAATATTCAAGATAATTTAAACATTTTTTTTTATGAAATACTACCGTTTAACGTGAAGCCATTTACCAAGTTTTGTAACAATCGTAAAGATAAGAACAAAGATATAAATTGTTTTATACATATAAAAAAATGGAGTCTAGCTGCTAAACAAAGCGGAAATTGAAAAAATATTACTCTTCATTTTTGGCTTAGAATTACATATAGAATCTGAAAATGTATTGCCAGCCCCACCTTTTTGTAACACCCCGTATAGTTTGCTTAAAAGGAAATTTTAAACTAATAATTACTTGACACCCAAGATTTAAAATTAAACGAACACAGTAATTGTGTGTACGCTACAATTCGAACACTCAACAATCATAAAAATATGGTTAATTTCAACGTTATAGTAATTAATGTTAAATTCAGATAGCTAATATACATCAGTTTAATGTTCGGAGATAGGCTGAGAAAATTAATGCCACCAAGTTTGAACCTTTTCGGTATTTCAGTACCAAAATTAGACCAAGATAACGGTTTTGTCAAGGTGAATCTAAGAAATGGCGTCATTACTTTGAAATAAATGAAACGTACATTTTGTAATTAATTTTATGCTGATCGTGTATTTTTAATGAGATGTAATTCGTGTCCCTTTTCAACATATTGGAAGCTTTCCGTTTAAAGAGGCATAAATTGAAAATATACAGTGTTTCTTTTTAAGCAGAAATCGAAAAAAATAATATTCTTCAATTATTGCTTAGAATTACACATAGAATCTGAAAATACATAGCCAGCACAACCTTTCTGTAACACCCCGTATATCTTAAAAGTAAAATAATACGTCATCAACTCGATGTCACTTGTTAGTGGCAGATGGTCGGTGGCAGCCTCCGCTGTTCCATTTAGAAACAATCTATCATTGACTGGCGTGTTCCTTTACAAACTTGGCTCAGGGTTTTCGTATCACACTTAGAAGGCTAGGGATGTCATTCTAGGTGAATGATGATGACTGCTTGGCTATTGATGAATGGTGTTAACTTTTGTATGGTTTACGTAAGTCTGGCATAGTTACAATGTTGACTATGTTACCATTGCGTAAATACTTTGATTGTTATTGATTATTTGGTCTGATTAGTTGTATATTTTAATTTTAGTGCATTCAAAACGTCTTTTGCGTGAATATTGTACTTTAAAAATTGTATATCATGTTTTAACTAAAAGTTATAAATATTAGTTGATAAAAATATTAAAACTCAACTTTATTATAATACTTTTGTTTAGTTAGTTTAATATGTCATTCGTATCGCACACATTTTTTACGCAATATTAACAGTAATCAATCACTGTTTAAAAAGGATATGTCTGTACCGAGTCGAAGCGCAGCTAACGAACTGGAGTATAAGTTTGAGTGAATGAAATGTACAAACAATAAAGTCAAGAATTTCGTTTGGAGAAATGTCTCTTAATGTTATCACTGAATTTGAACTTGGAATTCTTTCAATATTCGGGGTTAGCGAATGACTCATTACACAATGTGGACGGAGAAAGCTCTGGGACCTGGTGCGTGTTATGATTTAAGTTTCATGTTCTAATTGATTATAATCAATTAATGATACTATTATTGATTCATGTCATGATTTTAAATCAATTTAAAATTACTTTAAATTAATAATTTCAAATTGAATTAAATCGATTTAAAATCACATAATTTACTTATACACATGGAAATGATGTATTGTAACAATATATGTCATAAGGATTACAACAAGTCCAACTAATCAATTTTACGACCTCTAGAAGACAAGAAAACAATGTGTCAGGACAAGAAAACAATGAGAACTTTTTTCTTGAAAACATAAAATTCTAAAATTTATAAAACTTATAAGAAAAATTTCTAGCAACCACGTATTAAAATATAAATGCACTACATGAATGGGCTTTTGGGTAACAACGATGTAAACCTAATGTTCAGTGAAAAATAATTAAAATTCCGGTACTTTTTTGTTCCAACTGAGATAACAATTGTTAGAACTTAAAATAAAATTTTGAAATTCATATGGCATAACGCATAATTACACAAGAAAAGCAATGGTATGATTAAAGTTTTCATAAGCCTTTTAGGTTTTTAGAAAACAACATTCAAACTCGGGTGCAAATAATTTCTGCGCCGACAGTAGTAAACAAGTGGACTCTGCTACACTTTGGTAACTTTATGCTTTTCAAATTAGATCTATTTATAGTAATATTTTCATATTATTCTAAAAAATATACGGAAAATGAGTCCAAACACGAAAGGAATATGATATATATACTATCAAATATAACTGTTTTTGTTAATACAAAATTTTGGGTTTTTTTTGTTTTATATTAGTTAGCTTACATCGCATTTTTCTTGTTTGCACTCATTTTCATTATTATTTTTAGTAGATTATGAAAATAAGATCTCATTTTAAAAGCACAAAGTTGCCAAATTGTAGTGGAACGTCCACTTGTTCGCTAATTAGGGGTGGCTGGAAGGTCATAGGTAGGTACAGTCAAATCCAAAAACTTGCTTAAATTTTTTTTTTTTTGCCACCATCTGCTGGCAAGATGGTGTGAATTTAGATGTGGCTGATGTTATCCCTAATGGGGTGTCAATTTAGATGTGGCTGATGTTATCCCTAATGGGGTGTGAATTTAGATGTGGCTGATGTTATCCCTAATGGGGTGTCAATTTAGATGTGGCTGATGTTATCCCTAATGGGGTGTGAATTTAGATGTGGCTGATGTTATCCCTAATGGGGTGTGAATTTGGATGTGGCTGATGTTATCCCTAATGGGGTGTCAATTTAGATGTGGCTGATGTTATCCCTAATGGGGTGTGAATTTAGATGTGGCTGATGTTATCCCTAATGGGGTGTGAATTTGAACATACCCGAACAGCCTTACCGTCATACGTGTGTGCTAGTAAGGGTCTATAATCCGCTGGCGGCCTTAGCTGAAGGAACGGGCTATAATTACAAGTGAATAATAAAAAAAAAATATTACGATGTATATTCAAATTCAAAATATGTATTTGTAGTAGACAATTTTTACAATTGTATTACAAAGGTCAAATATATATACATATATATATATATATATAATTAAAGTAACTGTAAATTTAAATTTAAGTTATTCCAATTAAAATAGAAAATATTTATGTACTAAAATCTAAAATAATAAATGTCATCTTTATTCTTAATCCTTATTATTCAACTATTAAGAATTCCTCTACAGAGTAAAAAGCTCCATCCAATAAAAAGTGTTGCAAGGAGGCTTATAATATAAAGTTTTGTTGTGATTTTATATTATTTGGCAGTTTATTGAATAATTTTGGCCCCATATTTTGGGGAAGGGAAGCTGTTAGTTCTAATCTATGGGAAGTTTGCCTGTGTTGATCACAATATCTTGTATTATATTTATGTGTGTTTGAGCCGGTTTGAAAATTTGCCAATTTAAATTTGTAGAATATTAAGATTTCATATATATACAGAGATGATAAAGTTAAAATTTGAAATGATTAAAAAATTTCTTTACATGAAGTTCTTCTATTCACACCAGCCATTATACGGATTGCTCTCTTCTGTAAACGAAAAACTCTCAATAAAGCGGTACTGGATGCAGAACCCCATAGTATTATACCGTATCTCAATCTAGATTCTATAAGTGAGCTGTAGATAAGTCTCACAATAAAAATGTTATTTAATTTAGAAAATTTACTCTATAAAAATAATTGCGACGATATTTTGAACAAATGCTGTCAATGTAAGGAGTCCACCTGAAATGTTGATCGAACGTTAGGCCAAGATATTTCGTTTCAGTTTGAAATGGAAGCTCAGTCATTCATCATGATTAATGGATTATCAGCAACATTACTGTGGTTTGTAAAATATATGCAACTGGTTTTATTTGGATTTAAATGTAAATTATTATTATTTAAATATTGGAATAGGTTAGTAAGATTTAGATAACTATCTATTTCTAATTCAGCTACGATGTTGTTTTTGAAAAGAACCGCTATTTCATCCGCATACATTGTTATATTTAAGTTTTTTAGTGATGCAGTTATACTGTTTGTATGTAAGACAAAAATTATCGGTCCCAAGAAAGTGCCTTGGGGTATTCCAAAATTTAACTCTATATTATTTGAACTTTCATTTTTTTAACTGTACTCTTTGCTTTCTTGATATTAAAAACGATTTAATCCAATCTAGAGGCACTCCTCGTACTCCGAGGTCATAAAGTCTATCAAAGATTATTGAATGATACAAACAGTTGAATGCTTTCTGCAAATCCAAGAAAACGCCTACAGCTTTACATTTCTCATCCAAAGCAAGAATAGCTTTCGTTATAAAATTAACCATGGCATCTGTTGTGTTTTTTCCTTGCACAAAACCGAACTGTTCTTTACATATTAGTTTATGATGAGATAAAAAATTTAATAATCTACGTGCAAAAACATGTTCAAATATTTTTGAAAATGTTGAAACATACGCAATTCGTCTCCAATTTTCCGGAGAATTACTATTTCTATCTTTAAATATTGGACGTATTACAGTCTGTTTTAAAACCTGTAGAAAGAAACCCTCTGACAATGATAAATTAATCACTTCTGAAAGAGGTTTACAAATGTATCTCGCCCGCACAGTGGCGAAAAACTCTGTGAGTTATCCCATCGAATCCGGCTGAATTAGTGTTTTTTAAATTCATTATAATATTATAAATTTCGACTTGATCTGTAGGACTTAATCTGAGTGTGTTTGGGGAGTTTACGTTATTCATTGACTGTAGCAAGGGTTCTGTTATCAATACTTGTTTCTCTTTACCTAGATTGGCAAAGAACTCATTGAAACATTCAGGGTTTGGTATATCATGGGGGAACTGAACCAGTTTGCTTTTCCTATCTGCGTCTATTATTCTCCACGCATCTTTAGACAGGTTGTTACTAGTACTCAGGCGTGTGTATATGTATCGAGCCTTGGCAGCTTTGACGATCTTTCTGTACAATATCTTATATGTTGCATAATATTTTACAAATTCCGTCGATTTATTTTGTTTTTTTCTGTATATCTAACTCTTTTAGCTTCTGTGACGAAACTCGGATACCCTTTGTCACCCAACCTTTGGTAAGTTTTTTCTTTCTTGTACTCTTTTTTTTTTTACGGAAAGTTAATGACACATTATAGTTAAAGATATTAATAAAAGTGTTAAATTCTTTTTCTGAGTTTAAGTTCTGTTGTAAAAAACTCCATGTTTCTTCAGATAAAAAATAATTTAATGTATTTAGGTTATCTATGCAGGTATCACGTACCGTGAAATTGTTTCGGGTGATATTGTGCGTATTGAGAGGGAGGTTTTGAGCGTTAAAAGTGATTATTTGTCCAAAATGATCCGACATTCCTGTGCCTATCACTTCAACCTGCAGCAAACTTTTATCATCAATAGAGATTACATGATCAATAATAGTGGAGGAGGAGCTTGTAACTCTTGTATGTGAGTCAGTGTATTGATTTAAATTAAATTCATGCATTACGTCTTTCAACCTATTTTTATCACTATTATCTTTCAACCAATCTATGTTCAAATCTCCTATAATTAAACAATACTTAACTTATGTTTATTTGCAAGATATTTTGATAACAGATTATACGTTTAAAAAAAAATATTTATGTTTGAATAACATGGTGGTCTATACACCAATCAAAATTATGTTTTTATCCTCTTTATTGGCAATTTCAACTCCTGCAGTTTCAAGTACCATCTCTTTACAGAACTTGTTTATATTTAATACCTTTAACACCATGTGACTTTTTGCCAAAATAACTAACCCCCCACTACCTTTATGGCCAATCCTAGAAAAATCACAAAATCATATAATAAGTCGATGATTTTTTTGATACTTTATCGTCGCCGAGGCTGTATTAAATGAATATAGATTATAAAGGGTATAATCATATCCTAAAATACGTTCCAAAACTTTAGGATATGGTTCCTTGGGACAAAATAAGAAAAAAGGTTCTTACAAATATGCGTCATAAAATGTTTTTTTCCGTTTATCTGTCTGTTTGTTTATTTTAAATATAGTTTTGTAACTCAAGAACCACTAGTGTTACAGAGCTTAAATTTGCTATAAAAGATAAAAATAGTTTGTAATATGTTATAATAATTTGAAATATGTTTAAATTTTAGAAAATGGCGATCATTTTAATATTTTAACCGACAATTACTCGAAAACTTGCAATCTGACTGAATATGTAGAAAACAGTAAGAATATTAAATACTTCATTACAAATTCAACGATCCTAGTTTGTTATGATTCCATCGTAAAAATAACTCATAAACATACATTTTATCAGTGAAAGGTATGCTGCGCTTCAGCCATGACACTTCTCACTACTCAGTAGAGCCTTTGTTGGAAAAATTGTTGCTTACGTTAGGTTATTTTACGTTTAGTTGGGTTGTAACGAAACATAACCTCAATTTTACAAACTATTCATTCTACATAATTATTGATATCTGAATTGCTCTTTAATCGTACAGTTTAAATTTTGTATTAGATCGACAAATTAACTATGTAAAAATTAATAAACTAAAATATATTTTCAAAATATCACAATTTAATGTTATGATTTATTACGTCAGCTGTGTTTCTTTTTTATGCCTACATATGGACTGGAGTGAGAATTGATCCCTGAGGGACAACGTAGCACAGGTTGATCAGTTTGGATGATTGATTTTAGATTTGTGCTAATTGAGCTCCTTGTCTGATGCATGATCCAAACCAAGTATTAAAATGGCGGTCATTTTCTATAATTGAAACATATTTTTTTGATTCTGATGACCTATTGAAAGTACATAATGTTGTCTTTTATGCCAAATTTAATCTCTGTATCTTAAGTGTTTCTTCACACAAACAGACAGATAGACGGACAAAAAAATCATTTTAGGTCCTATCTTTATAGGAACTTTTTTCTAATTTTTACCCAAGGAACCATATTTTTTTAAGTATGGGAGCGTATTTTAGGGACACCCTGTATACAGTACGTCCTCCAAGTTGAAATATAGATTTATTTATTAAACACGCCCGGAGACCACGTAACGTATGAAATGTGTGCCTCGCATTCTAACTGGCCTCTTCTAATTGGTCCCACACATCGGTTCACTTACTGCGGCAGTCGCCAAAATTAGATTTAATTAAAATCAGAAATCTATTGAACACTGAAATGCGCTTACTGACGGCGCAGAAATATATTCACCAGAGTTTGAAGGTTGTTGCCTAAGAATAAGAGGCCTGTGAAAAATCTAATTACATCATTATTTTCCTCGTTTGATTTTACGTCATGACATATGCATTTTAAAATTTTATTATAAGTCTTAATGTTTTTTATCGTAGTTGAAACAAAAAATTCCCGGAATTTTAACTAGTTTTCACTGAACATAAAATGTTCACAATTATTACTCGACATTTACGGATAAAACCAGTAAATGTATCGCATTTATATTTTTATACCTCGTTGGTAAGAAAGTTTTATATAATTTTATCGGTTTTAGAATTTTAACTTTTTGAGAAAATAAGTTTTGGTCAATTCCCTGAAACATTGTTTTCTTGGCTTCTAGAGATCGTTAAATTGATATTCGGTCTTGTTGTAATCCTTATGACATTAATAATTACGATACATTAATTTCATGTTTGTAAGTAAATACGGTGATTTTAAATCGATTTAAATAAATTTGAAATAACTCTAAATTGATTTAATCAATAAAAACTCACTGTATTTACTCACACATATTAAAGTAATGTATCGTAACTATACATGTCACAAAGATTACAACAAGACCAAATAATAAATTTTACGACTTCTAAAAACCAAGAAAACAATATTTCAGGGAATTTACCAGAACTTCTTTTCTCGAAAGGTTAAAATTCTAAAACTCATAAACCGTATAGAAAATCTTCTTATCAACGAGGTATAAAAATATAAATGCGATACATTGATGGGTTGTTAAGTAATAATAGTGGAAATTTGATGTACAGTGAAAACTATTTAATATTCCGGGACTTTTTTGTTCCAACTAAATAAAAAATGGTAAAACTGCAACATTACGTAGTAAAAGTTTTTTTCATATTTTTATATGATGATAAGATAGTCCTTACTAAGTAAGAAAAATTAAAATCAAATGTCAGAAAGCCACCGTTCACGTTGCAAAGCGATAAGAAGGTTCAGTGTCCACGCGCTATCACTGAAATTTCGGAGACATCGCGCCGCGGTAGTTACGGTTAGGTTAGGTTGTTGTATTGTAGAATGAACCTGTAATAACGTATTTTCACTGTCGTAAACCACTTTGCAGTCAGCAGAATTTGTAAAAACATATACTAAAATAGGCTATTATAACTATAACCTATTATTTATAAAAATAATATGAAATGTGGTAATATAACTTTATTCCGAGAGGACTTAGAATCAGAGGTAAAGCTATTAAAAAGGGCTTCTTGGCTCTAACTTCGCCTGGTAACATAAGACTTGCTTTGAGTTTTATCTCTTCCAACTAAATGTCTGCTGCGAGATATGTGTCAATAATTTTTATGGCATCAACACTATTATATCAATACTTCATGAAAAATATTTTACAAGTGCAAATACTTATCCAAGTATTTGTGGTTTATTTGTCAAAACTTTGAATTTAACGAATTTTTTCTGGAAAACCCAATTGTTTCAAGTTGTCATGTCCTGAATAATTGTTAGCGGACGTTTAAATCCCTTTAAGCCATTTAAACGACTGATAATCATCGATGTGATAACCTAGTGACACAGATTTCCGCATTCCAATCAAGGTCGCGGCCTTCCCCCTCCCTCCCCGACCTCAATCCCCTAGCTGATATTTCGTAGAAATACGAAGTATCATGTATGTGTACACGCACACACGGTGCGCACACGCACACGAACACACACACGCACGCACGCACACAGCACACGCACACTTCCTCGACCAGTGGGACCTTCTGAACCTGTTCAATTGTTATGGTTAGGTTAGGTTGTTGTATTGTAGAATGAACCTGTAATAACTTATTTTCACTGTCGCAAACCACTTGTCAGTCAGCAGAATTTGTAAAAACATATTCTAAGATAGGCTATGATAACCTAACCTAACCGTAACTACCGCGGCGCGATGTATATGGGTGGCTTCGGTGTATACTAATGTATCACTAATGATACTAACTCTATATTTCTGACACCTAATGTTTACTAAATATTGGTATTTAGTGTCCCAAAAACGTATTATCAAAGTATGAAAAGATTTGAGGTTGACTAAGTAATAGTGCAGAATTACCATAGAAATTATTAAAACTTGTAGTAAAATTTAAAATTCATATGGCATAACGTAAACTTAATAAAACAAAAACAATTGTGTGGTTGTAGTTTTCATAGACCCTGTAACCTCCTTCTCCTCTGATGAGTTACATTAGATTAAGTTTTTTATTAATTTGATAAAATATTATTCAAATTAATTTTATTTATGATATCTCAGGGTCATTTTTATGGGTAAATCGGTGAGGCTGTAAATTACAATAATTAAGACTCTAGATTTAAAAAGTCAATTTATTACATTCTTTTACTTTATATTTATATATGAATTTCAATATTACAAAAATGAAAGTTATTTACTTGATACTGATTTCTAGAAACATGATTAACTTATTTACAACTAAAACTTATCTTTAAGTTTTCCTTTGTCTGTTGATCCTCGTGGTTTGCTTTCTTCATTGTAACTATAATTTAGTTACGTATCGCACAACAGTTATAATGACAGTTCTAAATTGATATTGAATTAAACTAAAAAATTTGATTTTAACATGTTTTAAACTAATTATTCGGGTTTGGAATCTAGCGGCCACCCGCTGTAACAAAGGAGATGCTTTCGCTACATCAGTCTGAGTTGAAATGGAAGAGTGATGGACGAGGCTGGCGTGGCTTCCCTTACCAGTCCGTTAGAAGCTATAATTTTGGGTTCGAGGCTAACTTCCGCTCTCGCCATGTGCTTTTTGCTCTGTTTGGTGCTGCCTCTAGTGGTCCTTTTGTCAACTAACCATATCTTTCATTTACATTGGACTCGACCGTCACATTGTGTTACACTGTCACCCCTTTAGATCGACTCGTCCCAGACGACACCAGACTGAACAGGTCTGCCTTATCTGTTTCCGTTGCAATGATTGGAATTTTGTTTACTCATGTGTCTCGGAAGACTGCCATGGAATAAATATGTCCACCCAATTCTCTATATTTGTTGGCTATTAATTTACAATGATTTCCGAATATTATTTGAATGTTCGGTATTTGTTTTAATTTAATGTATCTATTTCTTCATTAAGTTAATTTATATTTTATTAAATTTAATCAATTTAATCGTCAATTAGGTGGACCTGTTACAACCCCTTAGTTCCTTAGAAAACAACCTTCAAACTCGGGAAGACATTTCCTGCACCAACAGTAAGTGTTAAGTAAGAATTTATATTTAAACATAGATTTATCATGCAATGTTATGTCTCAAACTATCAGCTGTTTTGGGGTCCAGTAGTGGAGCACTTTGTAGTCCTATAAAATACAATGCAGATTTAACCAGCTGTGGTAGCAGAACTCACTAACGAACCAATTTGCAGTCACAAACATTCCTATTAGATATATATTGAAGATGTGTATAATCAAGTGTAAAACTAAAAAATAATTCGTAGTGTGATAATCTTCAAAAATATAAAAGTGATAAATAAAATTTTCAACACCACTCAATAGCTAAAATAACTACTGAACTGTTAAGAGTGTGCACAGTCGGAGGCCGTCGGCCATGTTGGTTTTAATCCCATAAGAACAATGTTATTTTCGAACCGGACATACGATCACGCGTATCAAAACTAAACAGTTATTTTTAAACGAATTTTTCCAAACAAACTGCATTTGATCAAGAATGACATTGGACGTTGGAATTGCTTTATAAATTCCTAATAAGTTTTATAGAACATATATTTAGTTTGAAGTTTTTATTTTCACCCGTTTTCAAAACTAGGCATATGCATTCAAAATGTCAAAAGCAAACACAGTGCGCAATATGATAAAGTTTAAAATGACACCTCATACACAGCGTTTGGTCAATAAATAACGAAAAAATATGGATTCACAATAATAACATTGCTCTTACTGTATTAAAACCAACATGGCCGACGGCCTCCGACAGCTATGACTCTTTATTTAATCAAAGATAACCGTCAATTAACACGAATCACAGCTTCAATTATTAAAATGCAATCACTTAATTAAGCTTGTAATGCACAAAAACTAGTGACTTAAGAGTTCAATAATTTAAAATCTTACTATTTTGATCATCTTTAATAACTTATGAATAATGATCTCCATATAATAATAATAGTAATCAGCTCCTATCTATAATTTAATAATTCAAATGATGTCTCGTACTGAAGCCTGGAAGGTTGACATTATGAAAAACATAAGTTTTTTAATTATATTTTTCTGTTGATTCGTCCAGTTTTTACATTAATAATATTTTTGACATATTTTTAGTTGTGTTTTAATCAGTATTTACGGTGGAATTTCATATCAAAAGTGTCTCCTCAACTACTATTCAAACTAAATATTTACGGTGGAATTTCATATCAAAAGTGTCTCCTCAACTACTATTCAAACTAAATATTTACGGTGGAATTTCATATCAAAAGTGTCTCCTCAACTACTATTCAAACTAAATATTTCATATCAAAAGTGTCTCCTCAACTACTATTCAAACTAAATATTTCATATCAAAAGTGTCTCCTCAACTACTATTCAAACTAAATATTTCATATCAAAAGTGTCTCCTCAACTACTATTCAAACTAAATATTTCATATCAAAAGTGTCTCCTCAACTACTATTCAAACTAAATATTTCATATCAAAAGTGTCTCCTCAACTACTATTCAAACTAAATATTTCAAATAACCATTATAAACTCTTAGTTTGGAATACAATATTTGGAATTGCAACTAATTTTATGTTAATAAGGCAACACTTTTCTCCTTCAGAATACCTCATATTGTATGATATTCCAACTAAAATAATGATATTTTATGATATTCCAACTAAAATAATGATATTTTATGATATTCCAACTAAAATAATGATATCTTATGATATTACAACTAAAATAATGATATTTTATGATATTCCAACTAAAATAATGATATTTTATGATACAGTACAAGTAAACGTCACACAACACAAATTTATTACAATATAAGCACAAAATGCACAAATATACTACAATACAAACACAAATATTATGGTGATCAATTTCGGTGAACCACGCTCACCTTCCTCAGACCAGAGGGATTCACAAAAGAATCTGATTCTTTTGTGAATCCCTCTGGTCTGAGGAAGGTGAGCGTGGTTCACCGAAATCGATCACCATAATATTTGTGTTTGTATTGTAGTATATTTGTGCATTTTGTGCTTATATTGTAATAAATTTGTGTTGTTTGACGTTTACTTGTACTGTATATGTACCAACACGTATTATGCTAATTAAAAAACTATTTTATGATATTCCAACTGAAATAATCATATTTTATGATATTCTAACTGAAATAATCATATTTTATGATATTCTAACTAAAATAATCATATTTTATGATATTCCAACTGAAATAATGATATGTTATGATATTCAAACTGAAATAATGATATTTTATGATATTCCAACTGAAATAATCATATTTTATGATATTCCAACTGAAATAATCATATTTTATGATATTCTAACTGAAATAATCATATTTTATGATATTCCAACTGAAATAATCATATTTTATGATATTCCAACTGAAATAATCATATTTTGTGACATTCCAACAGAAATAATCAATTTTATTTCTCATTTTACTCTGGATGTCTTTTTATAGCTTACTTATTAAAATTTTACTAATATTGTTAACTAATTTTACAGTACAAGTAAACGTCACAACACAAATGTATTAAAATATAAGCACAAATTGCTCAAATATATTACAATACAAGTAGAAAATGCACAAATATTATGGTGATCGATTTCGGTGAACCACGCTCACCTTCCTCAGACCAGAGGGATTCTTTTGTGAAGGTGAGGGTGGTTCACGAAATCGATCACCATAATATTTGCGCATTTTGTACTTGTATTTTAATACATTTGAGCATTTTGTGCTTATATTGTAATAAATTTGTGTTGTGTGACATTTACTTCAAATTCAAATTTTTTATTGCATGAAGACAATTACATGAATTGCATCGCAATAGTCAATATTAATAATAAAAATAACCTATCCTATACATACAATCTTAAAAACGGTGCATACAAACATACAAGCTGTCTTACATTCACTCTCTCATTTATACTAGGTTAAAATTCTGAAACTAAATAAATAAATATATAACTAAATAAATAGGTTCTTACAAACATACAAGCTGTCTTACATTCACGCTCTCATTTATACTGGGTTAAAATATTAAAACTAAATAAATAAATACATTACTAAATAAATAGTTAGCGGCCACTCCACCTCCCTGTGCCATGCCAATATTTGAGGGTCATTTGGCATTACTAGGTCTCCCAGTTATGTGCAAGGAACTCGTCCACGCTGTAGAAAGCGTTTGATACAAGTACGTTTTTAAGACGAGCCTTCAATGCCTTGGACACCTGTGCACATTTGAATTCATTGGGTAAACTGTTGATTAATCGAACACCGGCCTGAGAAGGAAGATGTTCGAAAACCACCGTCCTGTGTTGCCCAGTTCGGTAGGTTTCCCTGCCTCTGGTGTTGTGTCCGTGTATGTCGGTGGCTTTAGTTAGAGTGCATTTGGTCATGCAGTAAGTGATTGTTTCCAATATATAAATGCAGGGCAGGGTCAACAGTTTTAGATTCTGAAATGCAGTTCTGCACGAATCTCTGCTTTTTAATTTTAAAATAATTCGTACTGCTTTTTTCTACAGTCTGAATATTCGCAAAAATTCTCTATTTGAGCATCCACCCCACAGTATCACCCCATAGGATAGATGTGGGTATATGATCCCATAATACGCCGTCATAAGAATTTCAATCGGGCAGTATTTGGACAAATATCTCAAACAATATATACCTGATGCTAATTTAGAACAGATCTTGTTTGTGTGATCGTTCCAGGATAAGCTTTGTTCCAGGTATATTCCAAGAAATTTAGTTGATTGGACTTCTTCGAGTTCAGTTTCTGACAACATAATGGTTAGAGTACCGTCTAAGTCGGTTTGGCGTAAGTTAAAACTGATGTAATTCGATTTTTTGAGATTGACTTTTAGATTTATATTATTAAAATACTGCATTACACTATTTAAGTCAGTGAATGTTTGAATTTCCAAGTCTGATTTTGATTTGTCACTGAAGAAGAGATTCGTGTCATCAGCATACTGCACAAGTTTCGCGTGTCGTAGTGCTGAAGATAAATCGTTTATGTGAACTAAGAAAAGGAGAGGACTAAGAATAGATCCCTGAGGGACCCCAAATTTCATTTGATTTGACTTCAACAGTTGATTTGCTACCTGAACCCTTTGAGTTCGACCTGATAGGTATGATTTGATCCACGAGAGTGGTACTCCTCGAATGCCGTAGTGATGTAGTTGTGAAGCAGTATGCTGTGGTCAACACAGTCGAACGCTTTAGAGAGGTCAATGAACACACCCAAAGTGGATTCCCGCCTCTCCAATTTCTCCACTACCTCTGTAAAGAGGCTTACTACAGCGTCTATTGTGGATCTACCTTCTCTAAACCCAAGGGGGAGATTGTTTTTTTCCAAGTACCCTGACATGCGAGTTAAGAATATTATCCCGAAAATTTTGCTCAGAGAAAGAAGAATCGATACAGGTCTGAAATTGTTTATATCATTCCTGTCGTTTTTTTTGAAAATAGGTATCACCTTGGCTAATTTAAGCCTTGATGGGAAGCAGCCTGCTGAGAAAGAAAGATTGATAATGTGTGTTAGAGGCTTCAGTAAGTATTTGGGGACTTTCTTGATGAGCCATATAGAAATGATATATATGTCGTTAGTTTTTTTGGAGGGCAGGCTCTTAATTACTTTGTCAAGTTCCTCTTCCGTAGCCGGCCTCAACACCATTGAAGACGTCGGGCTGTTGCCACGAAGAGGAGACATAGGCTCGGGTCCCTGAAAGGGCTGAGCAACTGAGGAAAAGAAGTCATTAAAAACATCCGCCACAAGCCTGGCGTCTGTGAATAAATCCTCATTGATTTTTAATTTAATTTTTTCTTGTTCTTTTTGTTGTCTTTGTGAATTTATGATACCCACGCAGTTTTGGAAAATGTTTTGGACTTTATGAGTTTTTTTCGAACGTCATAAGCCTTTGCTGCAACTATGACTTTTTTGTATATTTTTTTATACTCTTTAAAAAAGTTTTGAAATTCCAAATCGACAGAAGTTTTTGAAATTTTCAAAAAAAACCTCAATTTTTGTCTGAAAATTAATATTCCTTTTGTGATCCAAGAGCCAACTTTTTTAGCTAGCGTGGCTTTTTTAGTTCATAAAGGGCAAGAAGTATTAACGTAAAAATTGAAAGCATCGTCGAATTTAGAAAATTGACTTTCGCAGTCTTCATCGGCATTTAAAAATTTCCAATCTTCCTTTGACAGCAGCGAGTTAAGATGACTGATATTGGAAGGCCTTGTGTCTCTTATCTCCCGGGGGGCAGGACTATTAGCTTGATGATAATGACCCAAAATAGTAGCAAGTTGGCCGCAATGGTCAGCTACTGCTGTGTTGACCACAGACACCACAGTGTCAGGTATGTTCGTGATTACATTATCTATTGCAGTTTCAGTAGTGGCTGTAATTCTCGTAGGAGAGTTTATTAGCCACTTTAGACCAAAGGTCTTTAAACAATCTGAGAATCGTTTTGTCAGATAATTGTTAGAATGAAGTATATCTATATTAAAGTCCCCCATTAAAACAAAAGGTGAATTGTTTTGTTGTCAATTCGACCAGAAGTGACTCGAAATTTAGAAAAAAGTTATTTATATTCCCACTGGGAGACCTATAAATGCCAATGACTGATATGTATGAGTGTTCAGAGGGCAATTTAATGCCAACTGTTTCAAAATCTTTGTCTAAAGATTGTATTAATTTAATATTGTTAGACTTTAAATTGTTTTTTATAAATATGGCGATACCTCCTCCTGTGTGGTTTTGACGGCAATAATAACTAGCCAGATTATAGTTGTTAAGTCTACTTAAGGAGATGTTATCATTGTTAAAACCGTTTTCGGTTACAATGAAAACGTGAGGCTGCAGTTCATCACACATGATAGAGAGCTCATCTAGTTTGTTGGTTGCCCATTGTGAATTTTGATGCAAAATGTTTAGTGAGTTCACTGGATGATTCACATGATTTAATTTTGATTGGTTGTTGGAGTGGCCTTGTCTAAAAAAACATTAATACCATTTTTTGAATAACTAGGAGTTACTTGTACTCTATATGTACCAATACGTATTATGCTAATTAAAAAACTATAATTAATTTTGTAGAGTGATGGTTGGTTGGCCTTTGCCGATTTATAAGTAACTATTTTTCACAGTTCTTACTTTAATTTAACATTAATTTAATACTTCTTAAATTAATGCTAAACAAGTTAAGAATGTACAAAAGCTCCATTTAAACTAAGTAATAAGTTGATAAAATTTTGTTGTAAGAATTTTCAAAATGTTGCTATAAACAAAATAAAATTAAACATATTCTTATAAAATTAATTGAAAAAATACTAAACCATGATTGATACATATTACGATTCACTACATTATCTTCAATTAACTAGAGGATGACAAGCAAATATTTTAAATATATAAAGTCTTGGATTGGATCACGTAAATCGACAAAAGGCCCTCATTAGCAAGTAATAATATAATATATATGACAAGAAACTTCAAAATCTAATTAAATTAAAAAAGATTTCATAATGCCCCCAATATTAGAACATTGTAAGCCTAAACACTAAATGCTTTATTTCATGATAAAATAGATTGATTTGTTGTTTATATTCTTTAAAAGTAATCATTTATTGTATAAATATATATATTTGTTTTATAGATCCAACAATTATTGAATTGATATTTTATCAGTTGAAAATGAAATACTTTAAAACAATCAATTTTATACAATTTTATACGGTTTGTGTACAAACACTTTGTTAACAATTTATAACAAATACATGTGGTTTATGTTAAATTAAGTATGAATTGTATTTATAAATTCAATGTTATATTACATACATTTTTATTATTTTATCAGCCAGCATGAATATGCATGGTGTCAAAAATGAATATGCAGCTGTGGAGAAATTCATGAATAATCATTTTTCCAGTCTTTACAATAAATATGATTGTTGTACTTAAATTAAACTAGAGGTTGCTCAGATTACAGACATATATCGGTTAATACATTTAACATATGTTTACCATACATGATGATAGAGATACCTATTAAGCAACACAACTAGGTATGGAGACGCATATTGATCAATTTTATTTACATAGTTAATTTTACTAAAGTTTTATTCACATCACGAATTGGTTTGAGAAAACTGTTATTATAATATTTTGTAGTATCTGCCAGGTATACAAGTTATTTTTAGAAATTTTTATTCACATAACCCTATTTTATTGACTTTTATTTTATCGCCACACGTCTTTTTTTTCTTAGCTTTCGCATATTTACATTTTCCCATGGTTTAGGAACGAGTACATAAACAAATGAATTTATTTTCTTAAATAATATAAAATATTATTAGTTATTAAAAATTCAGAAATAACTGGCTGCAATATGACTAGTAAAACAAAACTACAAGTCTAGCATATGTTATAAACTAAACTAAACCAAACAGTCGCCACCCGTGATGTTTACATTATTGGTAAAAATTATTAATAATAACGAATTAAATAAAAATTTAAATAAGGATCAATTGCTTAAATGTAAAAACTTATATCAACTATAGATCCTAAATTAAAAAAAAAATATTGAATATAAATATAATAAGTAAAAGAACCATTAAATAAAATAATAATAGATTAAAAACAAAACCACGTACGTGTATGAGCGCGTAGGTGGGTTAGTACCACCGTATGTGTATGGGTGGGTGGGTTAGTACCACCGTACGTGTATGGGTGGGCGGGTGGGTTAGTACTACCGTACGTGTTGGGTGAGCGGGTGGGTTAGTACTACCGTACGTGTATGGGTGGGCGGGTCGGTTAGTACCACCGTACGTGTATGGGCTGGCGGGTGGGTTAGTACTACCATACGTGTATGGGTGGGCGGGTGGGTTAGTACCACCATACGTGGGTGGGCGGGTGGGTTAGTACCACCTTACGTGTAGGGGTGGGCGGGTGGGTTAGTACCACCGTACGTGTATGGGTAGGCGGGTGGGTTAGTACCACCGTACGTGTATGGGTAGGTGGGTGGGTTAGTACCACCGTATGTGTATGGGTGGGTGGGTGGGTTAGTACCACCGTACGTGTATGGGTGGGCGGGTGGCTTAGTACCACCGTATGTGTATGGTTGGGTGGGTGGGTTAGTACCACCGTACGTGTATGGGTGGGCGGGTGGATTAGTACCACCATACATGTATGGGTGGGCGGGTGGACTAGTACCACCGTACGTGTATGGGTGGGCGGGTTAGTACCACTATACGTGTATGGGGGGCGGGTGGGTTAGTACTACCGTACGCGTATGGGTGAGCGGGTGGGTTAGTACCACCGTACGTGTATGGGTGAGCGGGTGGGTTAGTACTACCGTACGTGTATGGGTGGGCGGGTGGCTTAGTACCACCGTATGTGTATGGTTGGGTGGGTGGGTTAGTACCACCGTACGTGTATGGGTGGGCGGGTGGATTAGTACCACCATACATGTATGGGTGGGCGGGTGGGTTAGTACCACCATACGTGTATAGGTGGGTGGGTGGGTTAGTACCACTATACGTGTATGGGGGCGGGTGGGTTAGTACTACCGTACGCGTATGGGTGAGCGGGTGGGTTAGTACCACCGTACGTGTATGGGTGAGCGGGTGGGTTAGTACTAACGTACGTGTATGGGTGGGCGGGTGGGTTAGTACCACCGTACGTGTATGGGTGAGCGGGTGGGTTAGTACTACCTTACGTGTATGGGTGGGCGGGTGGGTCAGTACCACCGTACGTGTATGGGTGAGCGGGTGGGTTAGTACTACTGTACGTGTATGGGTGGGCGGGTGGGTTAGTACCACCGTATGTGTATGGGTGAGCGGGTGGGTTAGTACTACCGTACGTGTATGGGTGAGCGGGTGGGTTAGTACTACCGTACGTGTATGGGTGAGCGGGTGGTTTAGTACTACTGTACGTGTATGGGTGAGCGGGTGGGTTAGTACTACTGTACGTGTATGGGTGGGCGGGTGGGTTAGTACCACCGTATGTGTATGGGTGAGCGGGTGGGTTAGTACTACCGTACGTGTATGGGTGAGCGGGTGGGTTAGTACTACCGTACGTGTATGGGTGAGCGGGTGGTTTAGTACTACTGTACGTGTATGGGTGAGCGGGTGGGTTAGTACTACCGTACGTGTATGGGTGAGCGGGTGGGTTAGTACTACCGTACATGTATGTGTGGGCGGGTGGGTTAGTACTACCGTACGTGTATGGGTGAGCAGGTCGGTTAGTACTACCGTACGTGTATGGGTGAGCGGGTGGGTTAGTACTACCGTACGTGTATGGGTGGGCGGGCGGGTTAGTACTACCGTACGTGTATGGGTGAGCAGGTCGGTTAGTACTACTGTACGTGTATGGGTGAGCAGGTCGGTTAGTACCACCGTACGTGTATGGGTGAGCAGGTCGGTTAGTACCACCGTACGTGTATGGGTGAGCAGGTCGGTTAGTACCACCGTACGTGTATGGGTGGGCGAGTGGATTAGTACCACCGTACGTGTATACCTTAATTTGTGTTTATGATAAAATACGTATACATACGTATAAATCCGTATAGCCTTTGTAGCTCTCTTATTTGTTTACGTAATTTATTGAAAATTGAGGAGGTAAATAGTTATAGCTAGTTCTGAAAACAACCTTTTTTACCTTAGGTGTTCTAATGCAACCACGAAAGACATTTCTAGTGTTGTAGGATAATTCTTCATGACCTCGGTTACCATTTCTAACATAAAATATTTTCAAGACTTTAAAGACAAACAAATGTATAATTGCTAATATTTTCAATTCCTGGGAAAAGTAAAGAAGCCTCTCTTTTATGGTTTTTTGTTTGTTTTTTATATCACACATAAGAAATAATTTCGCGTAGTTCGTAGTTTGCCAAAAAATTTTTATAAGAAGCGTCTTAACATAATAAACAATATTTATTCTGGAATTAATTAATAAAGTAAAGTAATCTGATCAAAGTGGCGGTACAAAAAATACGCAGAAAATAAAATGTTCTAAGTGGATTTGATTTAATTATTGAAATTTAATATGTGACTCTCCCATGACAGCTGTTGATCAATCATGACACCTAGATAGTTAATATGTGACTCTCCCATGACAGCTGTTGATCAATCATGACACCTAGATAGTTAATATGTGACTCTCCCATGACAGCTGTTGATCAATCATGACACCTAGATAGTTAATATGTGACTCTCCCATGACAGCTGTTGATCAATCATGACACCTAGATAGTTAATATGTGACTCTCCCATGACAGCTGTTGATCAATCATGACACCTAGATAGTTAATATGTGACTCTCCCATGACAGCTGTTGATCAATCATGACACCTAGATAGTTAAAGTTAGTTTATCTCTCAATATCTTTGCAATCACATACCAAAATGTGACAATTGAAAGAATGAAATTTCAAAAATAGAGGTAGATGGGAATTGGTTACTCCAAAATGAATAAATTTAGTCTTATATGCCTGCAAGATATTGAAATTATGCCATAAATTAAATAGTTTTAAATCCTCTGAAATCACATTTTCCAACAGTTTATTTTTTTAACCAAACAAGCTACGTAATCAGTAAAATCAGAAATCTACCCATATAAAATTATTTTAAAAATATAATTTATGAATATAAGGAATAACGTTGCTGACAGAACTGATCCTTGGGGGGCGCCCGCATCTACCGACTGAGTAGGACTAAGATAAATGCTTAATTTTACTTGCTGTCTTCTAACACAGATTTTTGAATCAGTTTAAAAATATGCGGTACTTCTAATACCAGAAGCTTCTAGTTTGTTTATAGTTTATATAATGAATGACTCTAATTGACTTCAGAGCGTTCTTACGGAAATGCTTGAACTATAAGAAATGGTTCAACCAATGGCATGGTAGTGTAAGCTAACCGCAACCAAATGCGTCTTGCATTGTTTCCACCTTACAGATATTTAAACGCAGCTGTTTTATAACCTACTTGTTTGATTATGTGAATAAGAATGTGAGTAAATATGTTTTGATTGTGGACTTCGTATTTTTGTTTCTTATTGTTTACAAACTATTCTTATCTCATTATTTATATATTTTTATAGTATAATTGTATTATAAAAATTCCATTAAAAAAGCTAAAAAATGCCAGCTAAAAATGCCTTTAAGCGGATTTCTCTCTGCCTCGTCAAGTAAATACTTTTGTCGAATGTCAAATCCAGTACTCTTGGTAACATCGGGAGTTAGAGCTTCATTCAAATGCCACTAGGCGCGCTCATATCAAGTCTGATCATACAATAAATAAACCATAACAGAATGTGATCAACGAGATAATTTAAAGGACCTTAACTCCACAGAAAGCAATTTTACAGGAAACCACTTTGTTGCTTAAGCTGTCGAATAAACTTCCTATTAAGTGTTTAACTTCATCCACTGAAAAAACAAATTTAAAACAGAAAATACTTTAAAACTTACTCTAACATCAGTTAATTTAATAAAAAAATGGACTTAAAGTGTTTTTAGCTTATTATTCTTTGATCTTAAAAACACAACAATAGACAAAAATACCTTAACCCCAAATAAAATTAGATGTGATATGTTAGATGTGTTAATCTATCTTGATCTTGATAAAGCATAGTTTGTGTTTAAAAGCAGTTAATTAGTAGTTAAACAGTTGACAATAATAATTATAATTTATAATTTCTGAAATATAAATTTAGGTTATACACCTTACTTATGCTAAATACCTCAACTCCTTCAACAAAAACTTAAAGTCCAGCTGTTCCACAGAGTAATACATTTAAATACCTCATTTCCAAGTACTGAAACAAAAAAAACTTAAGTTGAGGTTATTTTTGCTATTATTAGGAGGTTAAGGTTAAGGTTTTTGCAATAGTTTTTATGATTAAGCAATGCATTTTAGGTTTATGTTTTTTTTCTAAATAATTTATAGTGGTAAAATAGTTTTTTTTTACATAAAACGTGTTTGAATGTTGTGTAGTACAAGTTTCTCGATCTAAATATATTAAAAACTTAATTTCGGAAAAGATTTGAGCTAAGGCCTTTTAATTTATGAGGGCAGAAAAGCGATCATAAAATCAATTAACAAACCTGTCCATTTGTATTTATTATTTAAACTTATTTAAATTTTTTCAGCTAACAATAATAGGGAATCTTTAGTTGATTTTCCCAATTGCCTTTTACTAAAAAGATTATGCCATTAAGAAAGCTCAATAACCTTCTTAACATTATTTTTTCATACACCTAAAAAAATACAGACAACACGCTAACAGGCCTTCGATTATTTAATTTGAAAGTCATTTTTTGAAATTGGAACAATTGTACTTAACTTTAATTTTTGCCGTGTCTTTTGTTTGAATTTTAGCTGAAAGCTTCTTTACAAAAACTTAAATTTATTATTATTAATAATAAAGAGTCGTCTCTAAATTATGTAACGCTAAAATCAAGCTTTTCAGACCCCCTCCCCCCTTCCTCCTCTACCGGACTTGTAAAGGTAATAACTAACCCCATCAATAATTACGCAACGCTGTCACCAAAACTCCCTTCCAATTTTTGTTATCTATTTTAATGCATATCATTGTTTTGATTTTGTTTCGCTTGTTTTATAAAGGGGGGGGGGGAGAACATATTACTAACTTTAAAATCTTAAAAGATTTGTAGTTTTATGAAAAAACGATCAAATTTTGCGAATGAATTCAAACAAATTGTTGACGTTTAATAGTTACGGAACGCTGCGTAGAAACCTCCCCCCTCCCTAAAGGCGTTACATGATTTAGGGCCAGCCCCTAAGTTAGAACTGATGAAACGTCATCAATGACGGACTTTAGGACAACAACATTAATCTGGTCAAAAACACTTGATTTTTATTTTTTTTAGTTGGTTAACAATTGAAATAATGTCATCTCCACAGTTGTCAGATAAAACCAAATCGTATTTATAGGAAGTTGTAATACTCGAGGTATCGCACCAGTCTTAACAGTAGGACAGGTACGGTCAGTCTGCACGCTGATAAGACGAGTCACCTAACCAGGTTCCGACAATTCTCTATATCTAACTCGATCGAACCGGTTAGCTCACTTATTAATTTCCATTGCTGAGCTGAATCACCCTTAAAATTTTCAATTTTTAATTGAAAATAACTATTTAAAAGTTATGTATGTCATCAGAAAGACTTTTTCAGAAAAAAGTGTAGTAATTTAAAAAAAATCAGCCGATCTTCTTTTTAATATTTTATTAAGATAGTTTCCTTTCTTAACTCTATTTAAAATAGTTGAATTTATCAAAATTCTGATTCTCTTTATTTTGCTTAGTTGGAATTATAATAAGTTTTTTATAACTATTTTTAATGTAACCAGAATAATATTGTGGAATGTACCAAAACAACGTTTACGTAACTCATACTATACAGTTCATTCTAGTTAGATTCCTTAAATTATTTTTGAACAAATTATGATCAAAAATGCATCTGCATTTTTGATTATTATCATCTGGCAATGAATCTCCACGACTATAATTTAAAAGACCCAAAAACAGATCAGTAACGCCCTAATAAAAAATTGAAGTTTTGACAAATCAGTCAGTTTACATTATTTATCAAAATTATAATAAATACAATATTTATTACGTGATGTAATTCTAGTAGGAGGCTTAATCAAAGATACAAAACCATTGTTAATCAAATGATCTATATAATTTGGTGTAGGCTAATTGCACTGTTTTTAGTAAATTAGTACTTATATCTCAAATAAATATTGCATTGTTATAGTCCATGTATAATTAATGATAGCTTATTCAAAAATTTACTATCATAAAAAATGTATCTATATAAAAATAATAATTTAAAATATCTATTTCCTATTTTTACATATAGGCCCTAACATTATTACATCAGGAGTTTTCATATCAATCTGTAACTGGTTAACATGAACTGAATTATTGCCGTTACAGCCAATATCTCATGTCCTGTAATTATTGCCGTTACATACAATTTCTCATGTCCTGTAATCATTGCCGTTACATACAATACCTCATGTCCTGTAATTATTGCCGTTACATACAATACCTTCATGTCCTGTAATTATTGTCGTTACATACAATACCTCATGCCTTGAATTAATTGCCATTACAAACAATACCTCATGTCCTGTAATTATTGCCGTTACAAACAATTCCTCTTGTCCTGTAACTATTGCCGTTACATACAGTACCTCATGTCCTGTAATTATTGCCGTTACATACAATACCTCATGTCCTGTATTAATTGCCATTACAAACAATACCTCATGTCCTTTAATTATTGCCGTTACATACAAAATCTCATACTTTTTTTGCTGTTACAAACAATACCTCATGTCCTGTAATTATTGCCGTTACATACAATACCTCATGTCCTGTAACTATTGCCGTTACATACAGTACCTCATGTCCTGTAATCATTGCCGTTACAAACAATACCTCATGTCCTGTAACTATTGCCGTTACATACAGTACCTCATGTCCTGTAATTATTGCTGTTACATACAATACCTCATGTCCTGTAATAATTGCCATTACAAACAATACCTCATGCCTTGTATTAATTGCCATTACAAACAAACCTCATACTGTATTAATTGCCATTACAAACAATACCTCATACTGTATTAATTGCTGTTACAAACAATTCCTCTTGTCCTGTAATTATTGCCGTTACATACAATACCTTCATGTCCTGTAATTATTGTCATTACATGCAATACCTCATGCCTTGAATTAATTGCCGTTACAAACAATACCTCATACTGTATTAATTGCTGTTACAAACAATTCCTCTTGTCCTGTAATTATTGTCGTTACATACAGTACCTCATGTCCTGTAATTATTGCCGTTACATACAATACCTCATGTCCTTTATTTATTGCCGTTACATACAGTACCTCATGTCCTGTAATTATTGCCGTTACATACAGTACCTCATGTCCTGTAATTATTGCCGTTACATACAGTACCTCATGTCCTGTAATTATTGCCGTTACTTACAATACCTCATGTCCTGTAATTATTGCCGTTACATACAATACCTCATGTCCTGTAATTATTGCCGTTTCATACAATAGCTCAAACTGTATTAATTTCTGTTACATACAATTCCTCATATCCCGTAATTATTGCCGTTACATACAATACCTCATGTCCTGTAATTATTGCCGTTACATACAGTACCTCATGTCCTGTAATTATTGCCGTTACTTACAATACCTCATGTCCTTTAATTATTGCCGTTACATACAGTACCTTATGTCCTGTAATTATTGCCGTTACATACAGTACCTCATGTCCCGTAATTATTGCCGTTACATACAGTACCTCATGTCCTGTAATTATTGCCGTTACATACAGTACCTCATGTCCTGTAATTATTGCCGTTACTTACAATACCTCATGTCCTGTAATTATTGCCGTTACATACAGTACCTCATGTCCTGTAATTATTGCCGTTACATACAGTACCTCATGTCCTGTAATTATTGCCGTTACTTACAATACCTCATGTCCTGTAATTATTGCCGTTACATACAATACCTCATGTCCTGTAATTATTGCCGTTAAATACAATACCTCAAACTGTATTAATTTCTGTTACATACAATTCCTCATATCCCGTAATTATTGCCGTTACATACAATACCTCATGTCCCGTAATTATTGCCGTTACAAACAATTCATCATGTCCCGTAATTATTGCCGTTACATTGAATACCTCATATCCCGTAATTATTGCCATTACATACAATACGTCATGTCCCGTAATTATTGCCGTTACATACAATACCTCATGTCCTGTAATTATTGCCGTTACATACAATACCTCATGCCTTATATTAATTGCCATTACAAACAATAATTGCCATTCTTCATGTTCTGTAATTATTATTACAATGATAAAATATATTGTACTCGGGCAAGTTATAAAAGTTAATTTCATTGAAATCTACCCGTAGTTATAGCAAAATAATAAAAAGGATTATGATTAGGATTACTTCCTAATTTGCACACAAAGTTATCTTCTCCATGATCTTGTCCTTAGATATTCTGTGATGGAACTGTGTGGGTCGTGAGAGTACATCCTGTGGACCGCTGACATATGGCTGTCTTGTACGCCACTCCTGGCACATCCCTAACGCCCTTTACGATGTTGACGACGTTTCCATTGGGCGTTACCGAAATCCCATTGATCTACAGGTTATTCTTGCGGGTGTACTGTTCTATAAACCACATTCTCTTTCTTAGATCTTCAATCCCGGATGATAAAGTTGCATTCTTGGAACGATGCTCAGAATTTTTTATGAAAGATACTAAATCTTCGGAAATATACGCAATCAGTTTATTTGAATTGTCAAGCTCATCTAACACAACCAACTGTGGTAGAATCAGACATTTCACTTTTTAAATGTTAATTTCTGTAAACACCTCTTTCTTGAATTGGTCCATAACTTCCACCAACAATTCCTTGGTGTAGTACCGGGAGTGAGTATAAGAGAATATATCAGTTGCAAAAACGATTTCATAAATAGCAGCCGAAGTAAAAAATGCAAAAACATTATTCAACAATCACAATTAAATTTATATGCTCTCAATTATTCAAGAATGTCACCAAAACGAATACTGAATTTATCAATTAGTACTTGATAAACAATATATTTCTAGTTTGTGTTAAATTTTGACGTATTTAAAAAAATATATTTAACCTACAACCATAAGAAATTAATTATAATCCATTACTCTTTTAAAGTGAAATTTAATACATACTACTAATAACTATGTATTATTAACATACGAGATGTTCCCCAAATAACTATGTATTATTAACATACGAGATGTTCCCCAAATAACTATGTATTATTAACATACGAGATGTTCCCCAAATAACTATGTATTATTAACATACGAGATGTTCCCCAAATAACTATGTATTATTAACATACGAGATGTTCCCCAAATAACTATGTATTATTTTATTAACATACGAGATGTTCCCCAAATAACTACGTATTATTAACATACGAGATGTTCCCCAAATAACTACGTATTATTAACATACGAGATGTTCCCCAAATAACTATGTATTATTAACATACGAGATGTTCCCCAAATAACTATGTATTATTAACATACGAGATGTTCCCCAAATAACTACGTATTATTAACATCGAGATGTTCGCCAAATAACTATGTATTATTAACATACGAGATGTTCCCCAAATAACTATGTATTATTAACATACGAGATGTTCCCCAAATAACTACGTATTATTAACATACGAGATGTTCCCCAAATAACTACGTATTATTAACATACGAGATGTTCCCCAAATAACTACGTATTATTAACATACGAGATGTTCCCCAAATAACTACGTATTATTAACATACGAGATGTTCCCCAAATAACTACGTATTATTAACATACGAGATGTTCCCCAAATAACTATGTATTATTAACATACGAGATGTTCCCCAAATAACTACGTATTATTAACATACGAGATGTTCCCCAAATAACTATGTATTATTAACATACGAGATGTTCCCCAAATAACTATATATTATTAACATACGAGATGTTCCCCAAATAACTACGTATTATTAACATACGAGATGTTCCCCAAATAACTATGTATTATTAACATACGAGATGTTCCCCAAATAACTATGTATTATTAACATACGAGATGTTCCCCAAATAAACACAAAATGTACTAGTGTATTTATGACAAAAATACTTCAGTTTTAAAAATGTTAATGGCCCGTTATCGATTTGTAGTGATGGAAGTAACGAAAATTGAGCTATACAAGGAGTATCTTGGATGCCAGGTATAGTCACATGGATTACTGGGCTTGCAGGTGTGTCACATGTATGCCCCTATAACACAGACATCCATCCTACAGGATGGATGTCTGTGTAGTCTGTATGCCAGCTTGTTTATATGACGAATGGAGGTATGGTCATATGAGTGAAGGTTACTGGGACTCGATGTGACACACGATTATGTCCCTAGTCCTACTCTATGGGTGCCAGTGTAGTCTGGATGCTACCTTGTTTATATGCCAAATGTAGGTATGGTCATATGAGTGAAGGTTTCTATGATGTACATGTTTATGTCCCTTGTTCTACAGCATGGGTGTCTGTGCAGTCTGTATACCAGCTTGTTTGTATGCCAAATACGGTCACATGAGTATAGGTTACTGGGACTGAAGATGTATCAGGTTCATGTCCCTAGGCCCACACTATGGGTGTCTGTGTAGTCTGTATACCAGCTTGTTTGTATGCCAAATACGGTCACATGAGTATAGGTTACTGGGACTGAAGATGTATCAGGTTTATGTCCCTAGTCCTACTCTATGGGTGCCAGTGTAGTCTGTATGCCAGCTTGTTTGTATGCCAAATACGGTCACATGAGTATAGGTTACTGGGACTGAAGATGTATTAGGTTTATGTCCCTAGTCCTACTCTATGGGTGCCAGTGTAGTCTGGATGCTACCTTGTTTATATGCCAAATGTAGGTATGGTCATATGAGTGAAGGTTTCTATGATGTACATGTTTATGTCCCTTGTTCTACAGCATGGGTGTCTGTGCAGTCTGTATACCAGCTTGTTTGTATGCCAAATACGGTCACATGAGTATAGGTTACTGGGACTGAAGATGTATCAGGTTCATGTCCCTAGGCCCACACTATGGGTGTCTGTGTAGTCTGTATACCAGCTTGTTTGTATGCCAAATACGGTCACATGAGTATAGGTTACTGGGACTGAAGATGTATCAGGTTTATGTCCCTAGTCCTACTCTATGGGTGCCAGTGTAGTCTGTATGCCAGCTTGTTTGTATGCCAAATACGGTCACATGAGTATAGGTTACTGGGACTGAAGATGTATCAGGTTTATTTCCCTAGTCCTACTCAATGGGTGCCAGTGTAGTCTGTATGCCAGCTTGTTTGTATGCCAAATACGGTCACATGAGTATAGGTTACTGGGACTGAAGATGTATTAGGTTTATGTCCCTAGTCCTACTCTATGGGTGCCAGTGTAGTCTGTATGCCAGCTTGTTTGTATGCCAAATACGGTCACATGAGTATAGGTTACTGGGACTGAAGATGTATCAGGGTAATGTCCCTAGGCTCACACTATGGGTGTCTGTGTAGTCTGTATACCAGCTTGTTTGTATGCCAAATACGGTCACATGAGTATAGGTTACTGGGACTGAAGATGTATCAGGTTCATGTCCCTAGGCCCACACTATGGGTGTCTGTGTAGTCTGTATACCAGCTTGTTTGTATGCCAAATACGGTCACATGAGTATAGGTTACTGGGACTGAAGATGTATCAGGTTTATGTCCCTAGTCCTACTCTATGGGTGCCAGTGTAGTCTGTATGCCAGCTTGTTTGTATGCCAAATACGGTCACATGAGTATAGGTTACTGGGACTGAAGATGTATCAGGTTTATGTCCCTAGTCCTACTCTATGGGTGCCAGTGTAGTCTGTATGCCAGCTTGTTTGTATGCCAAATACGGTCACATGAGTATAGGTTACTGGGACTGAAGATGTATTAGGTTTATGTCCCTAGTCCTACTCTATGGGTGCCAGTGTAGTCTGTATGCCAGCTTGTTTGTATGCCAAATACGGTCACATGAGTATAGGTTACTGGGACTGAAGATATATCAGGTTTATGTCCCTAGGCCCACATTATGGGTGTCTGTGTAGTCTGTATACCAGCTTGTTTGTATGCCAAATATGGTCCCATGAGTATAGGTTACTGAGACTGAAGATGTATCAGGTTTATGTCCCTAGACCCACATTATGGGTGTCTGTGTAGTCTGTATACCAGCTTGTTTGTATGCCAAATATGGTCACATGAGTATAGGTTACTGGGACTGAAGATGTATCAGGGTAATTTCCCTAGGCCCACATTATGGGTGTCTGTGTAGTCTGTATACCAGCTTGTTTGTATGCCAAATACGGTCACATGAGTATAGGTTACTGGGACTGAAGATGTATCAGGTTTATGTCCCTAGGCCCACATTATGGGTGTCTGTGTAGTCTGTATACCAGCTTGTTTGTATGCCAAATATGGTCACATGAGTATAGGTTACTGAGACTGAAGATGTATCAGGTTTATGTCCCTAGGCCCACATTATGGGTGTCTGTGTAGTCTGTATACCAGCTTGTTTGTATGCCAAATACGGTCACACGAGTATAGATTACTGGGACTGAAGATGTATCAGGTTTATGTCCCTAGTCCTACTCTATGGGTGCCAGTATAGTCTGTATACCAGCTTGTTTGTATGCCAAATACGGTCACACGAGTATAGATTACTGGGACTGAAGATATATCAGGTTTATGTCCCTAGTCCTACTCTATGGGTGTCTGTGTAGTCTGTTTACCAGCTTGTTTGTATGCCAAATAAGGTCACACGAGTATAGATTACTGGGACTGAAGATGTATCAGGTTTATGTCCCTAGGCCCACATTATGGGTGTCTGTGTAGTCTGTATACCAGCTTGTTTGTATGCCAAATACGGCACATGAGTATAGATTACTGGGACTGAAGATGTATCAGGTTTATGTCCCTAGGCCCACACTGTGGGTGTCTGTGTAGTCTGTATACCAGCTTGTTTGTATGCCAAATACGGCACATGAGTATAGGTTACTGGGACTGAAGATGTATCAGGTTTATGTCCCTAGTCCTACTCTATGGGTGCCAGTATAGTCTGTATACCAGATTGTTTGTATGCCAAATACGGCACATGAGTATAGGTTACTGGGACTGAAGATATATCAGTTTTGTGTCCCTAGTCCTACTTTATGGGTGCCAGTGTAGTCTGTATGCCAGCTTGTTTGTATGCCAAATACGGTTACACGAGTATAGATTACTGGGACTGAATATATATCAGGTTTATGTCCCTAGTCCTACTCTATGGGTGCCAGTGTAGTCTGTATACCACCTTGTTTGTATGCCAAATACGGCACATGAGTATAAGTTACTGGGACTGAAGATATATCAGGTTTATGTCCCTAGTCCTACTCTATGGGTGCCAGTGTAGTCTGTATGCCAGCTTGTTTGTATGCCAAATACGGTCACACGAGTATAGATTACTGGGACTGAATATATATCAGGTTTATGTCCCTAGTCCTACTCTATGGGTGCCAGTGTAGTCTGTATACCACCTTGTTTGTATGCCAAATACGGCACATGAGTATAAGTTACTGGGACTGAAGATATATCAGGTTTATGTCCCTAGTCCTACTCTATGGGTGCCAGTGTAGTCTGTATACCAGCTTGTTTGTATGCCAAATACGGCACATGAGTATAGGTTACTGGGACTGAAGATATATCAGGTTTATGTCCCTAGTCCTACTCTATGGGTACCAGTGTAGTCTGTATACCAGCTTGTTTGTATGCCAAATACGGCACATGAGTATAGGTTACTGGGACTGAAGATATATCAGGTTTATGTCCCTAGTCCTTCTCAATGGGTACCAGGATAGTCTGTATACCAGCTTGTTTGCATGCCAAATACGGCACATGAGTATAGGTTACTGGGACTGAAGATGTATCAGATTTATGTCCCTAGTCCTACTCAATGGGTGCCAGTTTAGTCTTGATGCCAGATTGTTTTTGTGATGAATATAGGTATGATTACATGTGTGAAGGTTACTAGGACTGGAGGATTATCACATGTGTATCCCTAGTTCTTATTATGGGTGTATGTGTAGTCTGGATGCCAGATTGTTTATGTGCCAAATGTAGGTATGGTCACATTGGTGAAGGTTACTAGGACTGGAGAATTATCACATGTGTGTCCCTAGTTCATAATAAGGGTGTCTGTGTAGCCTGGATGCCAGGTTTTTTATGTGCCAAATGTAGGTATGGTCACTTTGGTGAAGGTCATTGAGACTGGAGATGTATCAGGTGTATGGGTCTAGTTCTACGGTAGAGATGTCTGTGTAGTCTGGATGTGTAGTTTGTTTATGAGTATATTGTAGGTATGTTAGATGGACTAAGATTGTGGGAATCATTGATAATTATCAAAGTAACATATAATGTTCATTTCGATGAATTGTAAACATTTTATTTTCAAACAGTCTTCCTATTTTCCATAAACTATAGATCTGTGCTGGGAAACTATTTAGAGCGATTAGGTTATAGGAAGAAAAAGTCTAGTACAAAGTCAACCGTTGACAAAAGATTTCAGTCTAGGTCATGATTTAAAGTACAAGTTCAAAGTCCTCATACCTGCCACCGGCTTCCCCAAACATATAGGGGATGTATAGCATAATCTTTAATAAAAATACAATTGAAGGGTGGTAAAAATTAAATTGTTTATAACGTTTGAATTAGTAAAAATGGATACGAAACCTGGATTTAGCTCTCTGACGGAAGATCAATATTTAAACACTAAAACACAATTACTTTGTACTTAAAATCGTAATTTAATTTTTTATTTCTTCTCCGTTTAGTTTGGTAGCTGGATTTGAAAACTTTACGATATCTATATATCAGTAGAAATTATACAAGTTTCCCAAAAATATTGTTGCTTTGATAAAGAAAATAACTTTTAATTATGAACGTATTTTAGTTTCCATTTAGTCACATGAGAATTTTCTTACTTTAACTTTTTATTATTGGTATCATAATCCAATATATGCGAAGAATTTTTATATGCAACGATAAAAATGAAATTTTAAGATTCAGATCTAAATTAAACTCATTCATTTATATTTTGATCGTGAATTTGAACTAAATCTCAATATATTTTATACGTTGTGTTATACTAGTCAAGACAGGTTGCTCTACCTTCCTGACTTTGCGATTTTAAGATGCCAATTGTTGCTCTTATCGTTTATAATAATCAAACTATTGTTATTGATAGGGTTGGAGTATCGGAAAGCTGGCATTGGACGAGAGTCGGCCAATGGGAACGCTGCTTGGAGTCACGTGACCGCACAGCTGATCGTACCACAGTTGTAGCGGCGTGCGTTCCAGTAGGTTGCAAACCACGTTAGTTTAAGCTCGCACCCGGTGATGTAGTTACACGCTTGAAAAGCGAAAATTATTTTGTTATTTGTTAATGTAATTGTTGTGTATTTTAAAGTAATTTTATATATTGTTATATAATAACCACGTTATTTTTATCGTAGTCGGTGACATTCGTTTTCCCCAGAGCCTTTAGTTGTTTGTTAGTGTCGTAATTGCAATACACGTTTCATGTAATGCCGAGTTTTGACAGGAATAGCACGACAAGAACCATGCCGGTGATGCAGCAACAGGTAAGACAATTAATTTTAATTGTTCTGTAATTAATTGGTCACGGTCAAGGGTCCGAATCGTTTCTTTGACCGCGCCAGGCGCCCTTCACCGCTACTTGCTTTCCGCGGCCCTCTACACCTACTTTAGGTACTCGAGTGCACTAATTCCTATGAACAATTGTAAACGACATCTAGGTTAATGGGTTGTTTAAACAGGAATCTGCACGTTGCTTGATCCATCACGTGGGTTCTAACTGTTATCTTTCTTACTGTTATTTCTCTTTCTATTTACTTCCTTAAACGATTTCAGCGAACAGATTTAGTTGTGTAATATTTAAAACTCAATATTTTGGCATACAACTAAATCAGTTTTGCCAGTGGATCGAGAGACATGGAACAGTTACCTCGTGAAGGAGATCGTGTTACAGGAAGTAATTAATTAGTCATTGATTATAATTAACTTGAAATAATTTGGGTTGTTTTATTTTTTAATGAATTTCTTTTCAGATATTCAACCATATATTATTTACTTGGTATGATCTTTTGAAATTACTGGTAAAAAGTATTACGTATTTTTTTTGTCGTTAAATTATACATACTTTTTTTGGCATTTAAAATTATTTGGTTTTTATGTTTTAAGAAATTTATTTCGATTAGTTTTACTCTCTAAAATCAAAAAGGACACTTCAACTTACACTAAAACTTATACTTGAATTGTCAGTTTTAGTTTCAAACTCCAAACAATCCATATTAAAGGTATCGTTTATTTGAAGGAAAGTTTTTCATGGCTGCTTATTACAAATAGTTTACACTAAAAGTTTTATAGACATTACAACTAAAGAGGTTTAGTTTTTTAACACTTAACCTTTAATTTATAAATCGTAAAATATTAAAAGCAGTAAGACGTGTTTGAGGCCTAAGTAGGCCTACACCCACACTTGTCTATCGGAGGTGCGTGTCTCCTGCCATGCTGGAGATTATAAAATATTAAATGCTACGATTAATTACTAAAATGGTACTAAAAAGGTACCACATTACAAATAATATGTACCTCAATATTTAAAGAGGAGCTACGAATGGACGTTTACCGGACCAGCGATACGCCAGCTCGACAACTTTCCATTTTGATGATAAACAATATACAAAATTTTAGTACCGAATAGGTGAAAAAATATGAAAAAAAAATTTATACCACATCAAACATTTACGAATGATAATATTTTGGTGGGGGTCAACGACCTCCTAGCCCGGCGTATTGAAATTTCAGCAAATTACCACAAAAATTGTACTTCAGTTGTTCAAGTGGTTCTCTCTGTGGTCGATGGTGTTCCTAAGTAGCATGGGGGGGGAGTTTTGGAGGAGACCTAACATCAAAGCGATGAGCCGCCCTTGTCTTTTTCTGTGGGGGAAACGCCCCACAATAGAGGGGAGTTCTTTATAATTTTGCAACAATATAAGAATGACTTGTCTAGATAATAAAATATTTACTCATAGCCTCCACTGTACGTATTGGAAGTGGAGGATAGTTACTATGGTTGTTTAAAGGCTTATTCTATTAACCATATATTTAAATAAAAGTTTAAATTATGACTTATTTTAGTTATGTGTATACGATTTTGCATAGAGCTGATATAATTCCACCGGGCGTGTATGACGGGTGGGTGGGTCATACTACTATACATGTAAGTGTGGGTCAATACCACTGTACGTGTTTGGTGGGTGGGTGGATCAATACCAATGTACGTGTATGGCGGTTGTGTGGGTCATACATGTATGTGTGGGTCAATACCACTAACTTTACGTGTATAGTGGGTGGGTGGATCAACACCAATGTACGTGTATGGTGTGTGGGTGGATCAGTACCAATGTACGTGTATGGCGGGTGGGTAGATCAATACCATTGTACATGTATGGTGGGTGGTTTGGTCAATACCACTTTACGTGTATGGGTGGGTGGATCAACACCAATGTACGTGTATTGTGTGTGGGTGGATCAGTACCAATGTACGTGTATGGCGGGTGGGTAGATCAATACCATTGTACATGTATGGTGAGTGGGTGAATCAATACCCCTGTTCGTGTATGACGGGTGTTTTGGTCAATAACATTGTACGTGTATGGTGAGTGAGTCTTTCGTGTATGGCGGGTGGGTAGGTCAATACCATTGTACGTCTGTGATGGGTGAGTCTGTACGTGTATGGCGGGTGGATTGGTCAGTAACATTGTACGTGTATGGTGGGTGAGTCTGTTCATGTACGGTGGGTGGGTAGGTCAATACCATCATACGTGTATTGTGGGTAAGTCTGTACGTTTATGGTGGGTGGGAAAGTCATTACCATTTTACGTGTATGGTGGGTGAGTCTGTACGTGTATGGCGGGTGGGTAAGTCAATACCATTGTACGTGTATGGTGGGTGGGTAAGTCAATACCTTTGTACGTGTATGATGGGTGAGTCTGTACGTGTATGGCGGGTGGGTAGGTCAATACCATTGTACGTGTATGGTGGGTGGGTAAGTCAATACCATTATACGTATATGATGGGTGAGTCTGTACGTGTATGGTGGGTGGATTGGTCAGTAATATTGTACGTGTATGGTGGGTGAGTCTGTTCGTGTATGGTGGGTGGGTAGGACAATACCATTATACGTGTATGCTGGGTGAGTCTGTACGTTTATGGCGGGTGGGTAAGTCAATACCATTGTACGTGTATGGTGGGTGAGTCTGTACGTGTATGGTGGGTGCATTAGTCAATAACATTGTACGTGTATGGTGGGTGAGTCTGTTCGTGTATGGCGGGTGGGTAGGGCAATACCATTGTACGTGTATGATGGGTGAGTCTGTACGTGTATGGCGGGTGGGTAGGTCAATATCATTGTACTTGTATGGTGGGTGGATAAGTCAATACCATTGTACGTGTATGATGGGTGAGTCTGTACGTGTATGGCGGTTGAATTGGTCAGTAACATTGTTCGTGTATGATGGGTGAGTCTGTTCGTGTATGGTGGGTGGGTAGGTCAATACCATTGTACGTGTATGGTGGGTGAGTCTGTACGTGTATGGCGGGTGGATTGGTCAGTAACATTGTACGTGTATGGTGGGTGAGTCTGTTCGTGTATGGTGGGTGAGTAGGTCAATACCATTGTACGTGTATGGTGGGTGAGTCTGTACGTGTATGGCGGGTGGATTGGTCAATAACATTGTACGTGTATGGTGGGTGAGTCGTTTCGTGTATGGCGGGTGGGTAAGTCAATACCATTGTACGTGTATGGTGGGTGAGTCTGTACGTGTATGGCGGGTGGGTAAGTCAATACTACCATACTTGTATGGGCTTTATCACTCACTGTACGTTTATGGGTGAGTAGGTGAGTAAATACCACTGTTCGTGTACTGGTGGGGGAGAGGGTTAATACTACTGCATGCGTATGGATGGGTGTGTGGGCAGATAAAACACGTAAATGTAAGTGAAATGAAAACATAAATACAAACTTGTTTTGTACATTTCGTGGGGTAGTGAAAAGAGGAACTTTTGTATCTGAATAACAGAACATAATTGTAAATCATAAATAGTTTAAACAACTTGAAGAAAAGTAAATACGTTTATGTATTTTATATTTACGATAGTAGCTTCAAAATAAACAGCAGAGTTTGGATTCAGCTGTAAACTGCCAAAAGAGTACTCAAGTCATCAAAATAAGATAAGTCTCTATTTTTTTCCTTTTTCGTATCATTTGGTACTAATGTTTTGCTATTTTTTGGCATACATTTTTTGCAAAAATTCCTACAAGCCGAACTGAAAGGTAATTGACCCCGAAATGAATAACTTTACTGCTTGTAAACTTTCAGGTACCCATTTTGTCATAAGTGGTACCCTTTAGTAATTTTAGTATCAACATTTGGTATATCGTTTATTATGGAAATCCTTAAGTCGTCAGGCTAAGTTAAAGGTTAAGTTGTTCTTTGAATGGTTATTTGTACATGTATATCTCATTCCCCATACTTGTATTTAATATGTTTATATAAACAGTTTGTAATGTTCATCTGCAACGTAACTGTCATTATTAATAAATAAACGGCAGTAAGTAGCCAGCCAAGCTCGAGTCCACCGTATCTAAGTAGCCAGCCAAGCTCGAGTCCACCGTATCTAAGTAGCCAGCCAAGCTCGAGTCCACCGTATCTAAGTAGCCAGCCAAGCTCGAGTCCACCGTATCTAAGTAGCCAGCCTAGCTCGAGTCCACCGTATCTAAGTAGCCAGCCTAGCTCGAGTCCACTGTATCTAAGTAGCCAGCCTAGCTCGAGTCCACCGTATCGAAGTAGCCAGCCAAGCTCGAGTCCACCGTATCTAAGTAGCCAGCCAAGCTCGAGTCCACCGTATCTAAGTAGCCAGCCAAGCTCGAGTCCACCGTATCTAAGTAGCCAGCCTAGCTCGAGTCCACCGTATCTAAGTAGCCAGCCTAGCTCGAGTCCACCGTATCTAAGTAGCCAGCCAAGCTCGAGTCCACCGTATCTAAGTAGCCAGCCAAGCTCGAGTCCACCGTATCTAAGTAGCCAGCCAAGCTCGAGTCCACCGTATCTAAGTAGCCAGCCTAGCTCGAGTCCACCGTATCTAAGTAGCCAGCCAAGCTCGAGTCCACCGTATCTAAGTAGCTAGCCAAGCTCGAGTCCACCGTATCTAAGTAGCCAGCCAAGCTCGAGTCCACCGTATCTAAGTAGCCAGCCAAGCTCGAGTCCACCGTATCTAAGTAGCCAGCCAAGCTCGAGTCCACCGTATCTAAGTAGCCAGCCAAGCTCGAGTCCACCGTATCTAAGTAGCCAGCCAAGCTCGAGTCCACCGTATCTAAGTAGCCAGCCAAGCTCGAGTCCTCCGTATCCCCTCCCAATTCCATGCCACGCTGCAAGGCTCTCATCCATAAAAGCAAGAATTAATTACAGTAATATTCTAATTCACTTCGCTACCAGTCCACGATTTATTTTTTGTTCTCTTTTCCGTTACTTTTGTTTTCGGTTTATTTTCGGTTCGCGATAGCGTTGTTGGAAAAGCACAAATCAACGGTTACAATTAGTATTAATTTTAAACGATTATTTTTAATTTCTTTCTCTCTCATTTTATAAATTTACTATTTAAGCAAGCACACAAAATTAAGTCATCGAATGCTCTGGAATTCACGGGTGTCAATAAACAGAGTGGGCTTTAAGCGTACCCCCTCCATTTTCTTCTTCAGTAAAGATATAAAGTGATTTTTAACCACACTAATGTAAACGTTATGTTTTCTAGCATTCAAAACGTTTGGGAGTCAATTGAAGTCTAAGATGTGGAGGTCAACTCCTGAACTCCTAACGAGAAGCTAGTCATGTGAAACATCATTTAGTATTGTTTTATTGCCTGAATACAAACTAAACATAACAAGCTTTTACGTGTTAATTTCGTCACTTAAAATTAAACGGTATTTGGACGAAAAAGTTTTGATAGAAACATTCCAGTCAATTTTTAGAATCTTACAACTGAGAGTTTCTCGAAAACTGAACAACCCTTTTTAGTTTTGATTGCACCATTATTTTCATGTAAAAATAAAATATTAAATTACTTGACCAACTTCCTTTTACAGCTTTCAAACTGCCTCTTGTATATTAAACCTGCGGATTTCTCTAAATCGGTTGAATCTTTTTAACGTTGATTTTCCCATTGTATCTTTTAAAAAAATAAAGATTTATCACATGATTAGCTTCTCATTCTGAATTTAGAAGCTGATATTCACATCTTCAACATCAATTGACTTCCAAATGTTTTAATGGTACAAAACATAATGTTTATACATGCATAATGGTTGGTGATGTGAAACATCTATTTAAAGATACATCGAAGAAGTTACTAAGGGGGAGGGGGATGGACTTAAAAACCACCCTGTATATTTATATTGCAAGCTAGTAAACAAAAATACGAATTTTTGAAATGTGCACATAATTAAAATAAATGCAAAAAACCTATTATTTAGGGTTGGTTAATTATAATAAAATAACACATGCCCTTTTGTATTTACAGTTTCATTACAAGACCATGTACTTGAGTCCATTATAGTAATATGTAATTTAGAGTAGAAGGGTTGGGTAGTAGACACTATAACCATTATAGTTGCTGTATTTGGTTAGTTAAACAAAACATCAAAATGGTTTGACCTAAAATATATTTTTTAGATGTTGCTATATATTGTTTATTTACAAAATTGTAACTTACATGAAGAGTAAATTATTACAGTGACAAGGTGTATTTGCTGAAGTTATACTAACGTCATCAACCTGGTAACGCTGTATTGTTAATGGTATGCCAACTACAACAGGTAGTCAAAAAATGTCACCCATGGATATACCTTATATCATACAGTAGATTGTCACACACTCAGTTCCCAGTGGCAATGTATTGTTAGATGTTTGCCATCTACCACATTTGGTTAACAACATTGCACCAATGGATATACCTTATATCATACAGTAGATTGTCACACACTTAGTTCCCGGTAACAATGTATTGTTAGATGTTTGCCATCTACCACATTTGGTTAACAACATTGCACCAATGGATATACCTTATATCATACAGTAGTTTGTCACACACTTAGTTCCAGGTAGGAATGTATTGTTAGATGTTTGCCATCTACCACATTTGGTTAACAACATTGCACCAATGGATATACCTTATATCATACATTAGATTGTCACACACTTAGTTCCAGGTAGGAATGTATTGTTAGATGTTTGCCATCTACCACATTTGGTTAACAACATTGCACCAATGGATATACCTTATATCATACATTAGATTGTCACACACTTAGTTCCAGGTAGGAATGTATTGTTAGATGTTTGCCATCTACCACATTTGGTTAACAACATTGCACCAATGGATATACCTTATATCATACAGTAGTTTATCACACACTTAGTTCCAGGTAGGAATGTATTGTTAGATGTTTGCCATCTACCACATTTGGTTAACAACATTGCACCAATGGATATACCTTATATCATACATTAGATTGTCACACACTTAGTTCCAGGTAGGAATGTATTGTTAGATATTTGCCATCTACCACATTTGGTTACCAACATTGCACCAATGGATATACCTTATATCATATATTAGATTGTCATACACTTAGTTCCCGGTAGGAATGTATTGTTAGATGTTTGCCATCTACCACATTTGGTTAACAACATTGCACCAATGAATATACCTTACATTATACAGTAGATTGTCACACACTCAGTTCCCGGTAGGAATGTATTGTTAGATGTTTGCCATATACCACATTTGGTTAACAACATTGCACCAATGGATATACCTTATATCATACAGTAGATTGTCACACATTTAGTTCCCGGTAGGATTGTATTGTAAGATGTTTGCCATCTACCACATTTGGTTAACAACATTGCACCAATGGATATACCTTATATCATACAGTAGATTGTCACACACTTAGTTCCCGGTAGGAATGTATTGTTAGATGTTTGCCATCTACCACATTTGGTTAACAACATTGCACCAATGGATATACCTTATATCATACAGTAGATTGTCACACACTTAGTTCCCGGTAGGAATGTATTGTTAGATGTTTGCCATCTACCACATTTGGTTAACAACATTGCACCAATGGATATACCTTATATCATACAGTAGATTGTCACACACTTAGTTCCAGGTAGCAATGTATTGTTAGATATTTGCCATCTACCACATTTGGTTACCAACATTGCACCAATGGATATACCTTATATCATACATTAGATTGTCATACACTTAGTTCCCGGTAGGAATGTATTGTTAGATGTTTGCCATCTACCACATTTGGTTAACAACATTGCACCAATGGATATACCTTATATCATACAGTAGATTGTCACACACTCAGTTCCAGGTAGGAATGTATTGTTAGATGTTTGCCATATACCACATTTGGTTAACAACATTGCACCAATGGATATACCTTGTATCATACAGTAGATTGTCACACACTCAGTTCCCGGTAGGAATGTATTGTTAGATGTTTGCCATCTACCACATTTGGTTAACAACATTGCACCAATGGATATACCTTATATCATACAGTAGATTGTCACACATTTAGTTCCCGGTAGGAATGTATTGTTAGATGTTTGCCATCTACCACATTTGATTACCAACATTTCATCCATGGATATACCTTATATCATACAGTAGATTGTCACACACTCAGTTCCCAGTGGCAATGTATTGTTAGATGTTTGTCATCTACCACATTTGGTTAACAACATTGCACCAATGGATATACCTTATATCATACAGTAGTTTGTCACACACTCAGTTCCCAGTGGCAATGTATTGTTAGATGTTTTCCATCTACCACATTTGGTTAACTACATTGCACCAATGGATATACCTTATATCATACAGTAGTTTGTCACACACTCAGTTTTCCGTGACAATGTATTGTTATATATTTGCCATCAACTATATTTGGTTACCAACATCTCATCCATGGATGGACCTTATATCGAACAATAAGTTGTCACACACTTAGGTTCTCGTGGCAATGTATTGTTGGAGGTATAACTAACTACTACAGGTAGTGTCCGACATCTCACCCATGGATGGACCTTATATCGAACAATAAGTTGTCACACACTTAGGTTCTCGTGGCAATGTATTGTTGGAGGTATAACTAACTACTACAGGTAGTGTCCGAAATCTCACCCATGGATGGACCTTATATCGAACAATAAGTTGTCACACACTTAGGTTCTCGTGGCAATGTATTGTTGGAGGTATAACTACCTACTATAGGTACTTACCGACATCTCACCCACGGATGGACCTTATATCGAACAATAGACTGTCACACACTTGTTTGCCGTCTACCACATTTGGTTACCAGAATTTCACCCATGGATATACCTTATATCATACAGTAGATTATCACACACTTAGTTCCCAGTGGCAGTGTTTTGTTAGATGTTTGCCATCTACCACATTTGGTTAACAACATTGCACCAATGGATATACCTTATATCATACAGTATTTTGTCACACACTCAGGTTTCCGTGACAATGTATTGTTTATATTTGCCATCTATCATATTTTGTTACTAAAATCTCATCCATGGATAGACCTTATATCGAACAATCGACTGTCCCACACTCTGGTTCTCGTAGCAATGTATTGTTGGAGGTATAAACTACCTACTACAGGTAGTTACCGACATCTCACCCATGAATAGACCTTATATCGAACAATAGACTGTCACACACATGTTTGCCATCCACCACATTTGGTTACCAGCATTTCACCCATAGATAGACCTTATATCAAACTATAGATTGTCACACACTCAGGTTCTCGTATCAATGTATTGTTAGATGTTTGCCATATACTACATTTGGTAACCAACATTACACCCATAGATAGACCTTATGTGAAACAATAGACTGTCACACTCTCAGGTTATCGGGCAATTTATTGTTGGAGGTGACATAATTTAAAATGTGCCAAGTGCCAACAAAAACTACTAATGCAGGTTAGACTTGCGAGTTTTGGGTTAAGGTTTAGAAAGCTGCCAGGGTTTAGATGACTGGATTATTATTTGACGTGTACCTAGTTACCAACAAGAAAGGCCAATCCATGTTACACTAACAAATTTCTTGTCAAGAGCTAAACAGCTGCTGGGAACAATTAGTTACCAACATATTATCCACTCTTTACCTCCCCACTTCTCTTGCTCACACGTAACGCTCGTTGTGGCTTTTCTCCTCCCATCCAACCCACTTAACGGTTAATCTTCAATCTACACCTCCATTTATTGTACACACAGGCTACGCTCTTAAAATCCCAAACTATTGGCTTTCCTCCTCCCATCCAACCCACTTAATGGTTAATCTTCAATCTACACCTCCATTTATTGTACACACAGGCTACGCTCTTAAAATCCCAAACTATTGGCTTTCCTCCCTCCTCCCATCCAACCCACTTAATGGTTAATCTTCAATCTACACCTCCATTTATTGCACACACAGGCTACGCTCTTAAAATCCCAAACTATTGGCTTTCCTCCTCCCATCCAACCCACTTAATGGTTAATCTTCAATCTACACCTCCATTTATTGTACACACAGGCTACGCTCTTAAAATCCCAAACTATTGGCTTTCCTCCTCCCATCCAACCCACTTAACGGTTAATCTTCAATCTACACCTCCATTTATTGTACACACAGGCTACGCTCTTAAAAACCCAGACAATTGGCTTTCCTCCTCCCATCCAACCCACTTAACGGTTAATCTTCAATCTACACCTCCATTTATTGTACACACAGGCTACGCTCTTAAAATCCCAAACTATTGGCTTTCCTCCTCCCATCCAACCCACTTAATGGTTAATCTTCAATCTACACCTCCATTTATTGTACACACAAACTACGCTCTTAAAATCCCAAACTATTGGCTTTCCTCCTCCCATCCAACCCACTTAATGGTTAATCTTCAATCTACACCTCCATTTATTGCACACACAGGCTACGCTCTTAAAATCCCAGACAATTGGCTTTTCTCCTCCCATCCAACCCACTTAACGGTTAATCTTCAATCTACACCTCAATTTATTGTACACACAGGCTACGCTTTTAAAATCCCAAACTATTGGCTTTCCTCCTCCCTTCCAACCCACTTAACGTATAATCTTAATCTCCATTTTTGTTCCACACACCAGCAATATCGGCCAATCTCAGTATTACCTTCTGTAAGTAAGGACTTTGAAAAATTGTACTACGAACGACTAGTCAGTTTTCTGGATAGATACAACATCTTGTCCTGAAATCAGTTTAATTTTCGATAAAAATAATCAACCATAGACGTAGTTGCAAATCTTAAGGAGGAACATGTTTCAAATGTACTTCTTGACCTCTCCAAGGCTTTTGACTGTGTCCATCACGCAACTATATTACATAAGCTTGAAAAACGTGGGATCGGAAGTCTGCAACTGAAGTGGTTGGCATTTGGTTTCAGAGACAGAAGTCGGTGTTTACAAGTCACCAATGTTCTGTCACTGATTGCTGTCATGACCCAGTGTGTTCCTTAGAGATATATTCTAGGTCCTATTTTATTTTTAATTTATGTCAATGATCTTAGATCATCGATTCATATTGGATTACACGGCTCTCTGAGTCAAGAAGTCATCAAATGATGAATTATAAATGGAAACGTTTATTAGATAAACACTTGTATTCAGCACTTTGCTTAACTTAACCATCAGACAAATCACTCAGAGTCAAAGTATATTAATTTTCATCTCCGACTGCGTAATAATAAGTTAGAGCCATCTGTCTTGGTTGAGGACACATTTTTAGAGGAAGCTGAATGTACTCGGTGTTTGGGTTTGTACCTTGACAGAGGTTTGACTAGGAAAGATCATGTTGATAATGTCTATTCGAAGGTTACTTAAAGTATACAAATAGTAACCTTCCGTAACCTGGCACAATTTTGCTCCCTTGAGGCTTCAAAGACAGCTTATTTTATTCGTCCATATTTAATCTGAGGTTTCGCTTATGTAAGGAAGCTGTACCAAATATTAATCTGAGTTTTCGAATTACAGAAAAAAAAACTGTTACGATTCTTTTTAGAGGGTCGTGTCGTGAAGCTTTCAGAGAGCTTGGTTTACTGACTTTACTAGACAGAGACCTTTATCCTTGAGGTAATTTTACACTGTCGATTCCAGAGTGAACTGATTTAGGTTGGTAATGTACATTCATACAACATCAGAGGTAGGAAAAACTAATGAACGTAGTTTCATAGAACTTATGTGTTTGAAAAACTTTCCATCAGAATCTGGAGTCAGATTAATCAACCAAGTACCGGAAAGCATTACAGAGTTCCAAGCAATTCCAACTCAATTTAAAGCTCAGCTAAAACACATTTTGGTATCAAAAGCATTTTACTCTGTACGTATTCTTATCTCACCTCTGGGATTAAGGAAGGCAACATTTCAGAACTAGTACGGACACTTATTTCAATATAACGCAATTTTAGTTGACAGAATGAATATTTTTTGTATGTATGAATATGAGGTGTTCAGTAATATATTATATTTACTGACGTATGCAATACAGTGTCAATTCTCATACTGCAATAAGGATACATTATTACTACCAATCGCTTGTGAAGTTCCTTACTAGTGGCTTTCCTCATACCTCCCAACCCACTTAACGTACAGACTTCATCTCCATTTATCTTGCACACACGTAACGCTCTTGACGTTCCAAGTTAGTGGCTTTCCTCCTACCTCCCAACCCACTTAACATACAATCTTCATTTCAATTTGTCATGCACACACGTAACGCTCTTGACGTTCCAAACTAGTGGCTTTCCTCCTACCTCCCACCCCACTTAACGTACTATCTTTATTTCCATTTATCTTGCACACACGTAACGCTCATGACGTTCCAAACTAGTGGCTTTCCTCCTACCTCCCAACCCACTTAACATACAATCTTCATTTCAATTTGTCATGCACACACGTAACGCTCTTGACGTTCCAAACTAGTGGCTTTCCTCCTACCTCCCACCCCACTTAACGTACTATCTTTATTTCCATTTATCTTGCACACACGTAACGCTCATGACGTTCCAAACTAGTGGCTTTCCTCATACCTCCCAACCCACTTAACGTACAATATTCATCTCCATTTAACTTGCACACACGTAACGCTCTTGACGTTCCAAACTAGTGGCCTTCCTCTTACCTTCCCTTCCACTTAACGTACAATCTTTATCTATTTATCTTGCACTCACGTAACGCACATGACGTTCGTTCACCATACCCTCCCACAAGTACACGCTTAATGAATAGGCCTACTATGTATGTATGTCTATAAAACTCCTAAAGTTTTTTTTTTATATACAAAGTGCTCCTTCTTTCTAAATTACAACCTTAAATGAGATACATTACTTACAAAATCGGCGTGTTCTTCTCATCTACCTACCCACGTAACAGTACAGCCTTAAAAGAAACATCTATTTATTATGCATACTTATAAAATATTCGCTTACATAACTTGACACACATAAACAGGGCTGTTCGAAGGGGCACCACGGCTAAGGGGCGCTTAATTTTTGGGAATAAGTAACTAGCACATTATTCCCAAAAATGGTTAAAGAAAAGTTCTTAAAAAAATAATATAAACTCTAATTATAACACCCGACGAGAAATTAAATAACAATCAACCTCTTTATGGTTGCATGTCTAGACAGAGACCAACATTACGGTAAACCAAAAGTAGATACTTGCAGATTGCTGCTGCCGTCGATCCACCATCGGTCGGCACCAGCAGCCGGCATATCAAAGGCGAGCCGCCCTCGATACTAAAGACTCCTGTCTTTGCCAATATCGTTCATTATTACGATGATGTGTATTTATAAACACGTTATCCCTAGATTATGTGTACATCATCGGTATTATTTGTTTAAAATTTAATTGTTTTTATCACACTTACATTTTATTTCTTGTTTAGGAGTCAACGTACTATTTTTATGCTTTTTTTATGGACTTAAATGCATACATGGTTAATTTGGGAAACTAGGTATTTGTAAAAACACTGTTTAGTTAAACATTTTTTATAGGTATTGTTTGAATTTTAAAAATTCATCTATCTCTGACAGCTTAAGTGCTAATTAAGAGAGTAACATACTCGCTTTTGTTTTAAAACAGTTTAAAATCATGATAAATTGAAGGACTGAAATGTCTGTATCTGATGTTGTAGGAATAGGCTACTGATGGGCCTTTACAAGTTTTTGTTCTTTAACGTAGGAAATCTTCAAACATTTAGACCTAGATAGCAGGTGCGGTTAATAAGCGTAGTTCTTTAAAATGAACTTTACACTGTTCTGTTTGTTTAATTTTTAAAATTCATCTTAACAGCTCTCTTTTGAAGAACAAATATGTTATTGTAACTAGACATGCGGAATTATCATCTTTGAAGATAGTACGGTGGTTGCCAGGAAGGTAGTCAATTATGTCATTGATTAGAATAGAATAGATGTATAAAATGAATAAAATGTGGAAGTTCAAATGTGACATTTTTGAGTTAAAGGTGTATTACACGCGTGGTCTTGTTCACGAGCATGTCCACTTCAGGATGCTCACGAGCAAGTCATCCCGTGTACAAAAATATAGGGTTTTTTATGTAGACCTGCTGTTGTGGACATGCTCGTTAACATCCAATTGGTTTGATATTTTGGATTTGCTCACGAGCATGTCCCGCGTGCAAGTCCACGCCAACTGAGCGTACTGCGTTAGCGCGCCTCCATTTTACCTACCAGCGCCACAACGCTGTTTGTCGTGTTTATATTATATTTACCTGTCTGATTGCTGAATTTTAACTATTTTTTAACGTTTTCCGTGTGATTTTTAACGTTTCAGTCCATACCTTTTTATTATTGGTATTTTCTTTGGCTATTAGTCCTATTAATTAAAATGAAGGAGACTAAATAATAGTTTAGAGAATAGTGAACTAACTTTTCATACAGGAGTGTAAATTGTTTATGAAGGGTAAAAAGTAAGGAATAATTGGGCAAGAACTAAAAGACAGCTTATAATACACAATTTTGACTGTCAGTATTCTCCCCTTTTTATTTATCAGGAATCCCAGGAGCCCACGAGTTTAGGGCTTAATAGGTCCTTCAGCAAGTCCACAAGCTTGTCCACAACCATGTCCTCAGGTGTAATAAGTTCGTCAGCAAGGCCACGAGCTTGCCCACCAGAATTCTCACGAGCATATCCTCGCGTGTAGGTCCTTCAGCAAGTCCACAAACTTGCCCACAACCATGTCCTCAGGCGTAATAGGTTCGTCAGCAAGGCCACGAGCTTGCCCACCAGCATGTTCACGAGCATATCCTCGTGTTTAACATAAGAAGATTTTCCGATCATGTTTTTATCGAAAAGTCAACTTTGGTTATTTGATGCCTATCGGATAGAAATGACTCCCACACCAAAAGAAGCGAGTTTTTGTATTATAAAATAAATAAAAATTAAAAAACCAATTAATGGAACTTATTTCTCAAATATCAGTGATTCATTCCGACATAACTCAGTTTACACCACGTTCATTGTTTTTGGTCAACGCCAGGGACGGCCCTGCACATAAAATAAGTTATTAAATGACGCAAATACGCATGCTCACATACACGCACTGAAATTCAGCGGCTTTATATCACACCAACTAAATTTCAGTTCTCTAAGATGTTGTTTCACTGTTTTTTTCGTGTTTTACTCTGTCTGATAGAAATTTGTAAATTAAACATACATACATCTGAAGTACATAGACATCTGTTTATAACATAATCTAAAAAACCCATGTCTCACTTCTCGCTCTCATTGTGGTAGTAGATACTTAAAGCTTTCTTAATTGAAGTTCTTGTTCCAATAAGGTTTAGATAGTATCCTCTGCCTCTGGCCAATACATGACTCACATAAATAGTATACCATATAAAAATGTTTAACGCAATGGCAATAATGGAAATGCAGCTTTTCAATAAAGCCCGTTCATATAATTTGCATTTTATTAGTGGGATATGAATGTTAAAATTATTCATGTTCGGTGGTTTTGGCCTACACACCCACCCATACATGTACGGTGGTTTTGGCTTACCCACCCACCCATACACGTACGGTGGTTTTGGCCTACCCACCCATTCATATACGTACGGTTGTATTGGCCCACCAACTCACTCAAACGCATACAGTGGTATTGGCCTACCTACCCACCCATACACGTACCCAAAGACGTACGGTGATTTTAAATGCATCGAACCTGAACATAAACAATGTTGTTAGGAGGTACGTCTCTTTGTTAATGTATTAGTAAACCAAATAAATTTATATGTTTCCACCCGTTACAAATGTATATACTGTACTACAGTATTAATTTCTTTTATAACATTAAGAATTCAATAAATGATTGAAGGATGTAATAAGCATAGTCATATTATAACGTCATTTATCTGACGAATACATTCACTATGTTACTGCTGCAGGAATTTAATACGAGTACATCTAATTGTACTACATGTAGTTTGTTACACAGTGCTGACTGTTCATAGTCATATTATAACGTCATTTATCTGACGAATACATTCACTATGTTACTGCTGCAGTAATGTAGTACGAGTACATCTAATTGTACTACATGTAGTTTGTTACGCAGTGCTGACTGTTCATAGTCATATTATAACGTCATTTATCTGACGAATACATTCACTATGTTGCAGTAATGTAGTACGAGTACATCTAATTGTACTACATGTAGTTTGTTACACAGTGCTGACTGTTCATAGTCATATTATAACGTCATTTATCTGACGAATACATTCACTATGTTACTGCTGCAGTAATGTAGTACGAGTACATCTAATTGTACTACATGTAGTTTGTTACACAGTGCTGACTGTTCATAGTCATATTATAACGTCATTTATCTGACGAATACATTCACTATGTTACTGCTGCAGTAATGTAGTACGAGTACATCTAATTGTACTACATGTAGATTGTTACATAGTGCTGACTGTTCATAGTCATATTATAACGTCATTTATCTGACGAATACATTCACTATGTTACTGCTGCAGTAATGTAGTACGAGTACATCTAATTGTACTACATGTAGATTGTTACATAGTGCTGACTGTTCATAGTCATATTATAACGTCATTTATCTGACGAATACATTCACTATGTTACTGCTGCAGTAATGTAGTACGAGTACATCTAATTGTACTACATGTAGTTTGTTACACAGTGCTGACTGTTCATAGTCATATTATAACGTCATTTATCTGACGAATACATTCACTATGTTACTGCTGCAGTAATGTAGTACGAGTACATCTAATTGTACTACATGTAGATTGTTACATAGTGCTGACTGTTCATAGTCATATTATAACGTCATTTATCTGACGAATACATTCACTATGTTACTGCTGCAGTAATGTAGTACGAGTACATCTAATTGTACTACATGTAGTTTGTTACACAGTGCTGACTGTTCATAGTCATATTATAACGTCATTTATCTGACGAATACATTCACTATGTTACTGCTGCAGTAATGTAGTACGAGTACATCTAATTGTACTACATGTAGTTTGTTACACAGTGCTGACTGTTCATAGTCATATTATAACGTCATTTATCTGACGAATACATTCACTATGTTACTGCTGCAGTAATGTAGTACGAGTACATCTAATTGTACTACATGTAGTTTGTTACACAGTGCTGACTGTTCATAGTCATATTATAACGTCATTTATCTGACGAATACATTCACTATGTTACTGCTGCAGTAATGTAGTACGAGTACATCTAATTGTACTACATGTAGTTTGTTACACAGTGCTGACTGTTCATAGTCATATTATAACGTCATTTATCTGACGAATACATTCACTATGTTACTGCTGCAGTAATGTAGTACGAGTACATCTAATTGTACTACATGTAGTTTGTTACATAGTGCTGACTGTTCATAGTCATATTATAACGTCATTTATCTGACGAATACATTCACTATGTTACTGCTGCAGTAATGTAGTACGAGTACATCTAATTGTACTACATGTAGTTTGTTACACAGTGCTGACTGTTCATAGTCATATTATAACGTCATTTATCTGACGAATACATTCACTATGTTACTGCTGCAGTAATGTAGTACGAGTACATCTAATTGTACTACATGTAGTTTGTTACATAGTGCTGACTGTTCATAGTCATATTATAACGTCATTTATCTGACGAATACATTCACTATGTTACTGCTGCAGTAATGTAGTACGAGTACATCTAATTGTACTACATGTAGATTGTTGCACAGTGCTGACTGCGAACATTACGGATACTTAAGTAAATCTTTGCTTTGGAGTACGCCACAGAATTACAGTACGAGAACCACGTACCATTCTAAGTAGGGCACATAAACACACTTGAGTGAACTCAATAGAGGGTCGATTGACGACTGCGCTTCCCTCTATATTCATCTCAACCCCTAAACAATAAAAAATACGCTAAACAAGCATTTTTCTTACCTGTTGTTTTTTACATTTGTTTCTTGTTTAATCCTGTCGATAATTCAAATGACTATCACTTATGATACATTTTAATAGAACGTAATGTGCTGTAAATAAATTTACTCAATGCAATTATGTAATGTTAGGCCTATTTTGCACCCCGCAGCATTGTTAACTCTCTCTCCACAGCATTGTTTGCGAATCATTTTGTACCCCTCTCCCCACAGCATTGTCAGCAAATAATTTTGCACCCCTCTCTCCAAGCATTATGTTTAGCGTAACATTTTATTACCCTATATCCCATCATTATGTTAGCGTAACATTTTACACCCCTCTCCCACCAGCTTCATGTTAGCGTAACATTTTACACCCCTCTCTCCCAGAAGTATGTTAGCGTAACATTTTACACTCCTCTCCCACCAGCTTCATGTTAGCGTAACATTTTACACCCCTCTTCCCCAGCAGTATGTTAGCGTAACATTTTACTCCCCTCTCTCCCAGAAGTATGTTAGCGTAACATTTTACACCCCTCTCCCCCAGCATTATGTTAGCGTAACATTTTACTCCCCTCTCCCCCAGCAGTATGTTAGCGTAACATTTTACACCCCTCTTCCCCAGAAGTATGTTAGCGTAACATTTAACACCCCTCTCCCCCAGAAGTATGTTAGCGTAACATTTTACTCCCCTCTTCCCCAGCAGTATGTTAGCCTAACATTTTACTCCCCTCTTCCCCAGCAGTATGTTAGCGTAACATTTTACACCCCTCTCCCCCAGAAGTGTGTTAGCGTAACATTTTACTCCCCTCTTCCCCAGCAGTATGTTAGCGTAACATTTTACACCCCTCTCCCCCAGAAGTATGTTAGCGTAACATTTTACACCCCTCTCCCCCAGAAGTATGTTAGCGTAACATTTTACTCCCCTCTCCCCCAGCAGTATGTTAGCGTAACATTTTACTCTCCTCTCCCGCAGAAGTATGTTAGCGAAACATTTTACTCCCCTCTCCCCCAGCAGTATGTTAGCGTAACATTTTACTCCCCTCTCCCCCAGCAGTATGTTAGCGTAACATTTTACTCCCCTCTCCCCCAGCAGTATGTTAGAGTAACATTTTACTCTCCTCTCCCGCAGAAGTATGTTAGCGTAACATTTTACTCTCCTCTCCCGCAGAAGTATGTTAGCGAAACATTTTACTGCCCTCTCCCCCAGCAGTATGTTAGCGTAACATTTTACTCCCCTCTCCCCCAGCAGTATGTTAGCGTAACATTTTACACCCCTCTCCCCCAGCAGTATGTTAGCGTAACATTTTACACCCCTCTCCCCCAGAAGTATGATAGCGTAACATTTTACTCCCCTCTCCCCCAGAAGTATGTTAGCGTAACATTTTACTCCCCTCTCCCCCAGCAGTATGTTAGTGAAACATTTTCCTCTCCCCCAGCAGTATGTTAGCGTAATATTTTACACCCCTCTCCCCCAGAAGTATGTTAGCGTAACATTTTACTCCCCTCTCCCCCAGAAGTATGTTAGCGTAACATTTTACTCCCCTCTCCCCCAGCAGTATGTTAGTGAAACATTTTACTCCCCTCTCCCCCAGCAGTATGTTAGCGTAACATTTTACACCCCTCTCCCCCAGAAGTATATTAGCGTAATATTATACACCCCTCTCCCACAGAAGTATATTATTGAGATATTTTACTCCCCTCTCCCCCAGCAGTATGTTAGCGTAACATTTTACACCCCTCTCCCCCAGAAGTATGTTAGTGAAACATTTTACTCCCCTCTTCCCCAGCAGTATGTTAGCGTAACATTTTACACCCCTCTCCCCCAACAGTATATTAGCGTAACATTTTACTCCCCTCTCCCCCAGAAGTATGTTAGCGTAACATTTTACACCCCTCTCCCCCAGAAGTATGTTAGTGAAACATTTTACACCCCTCTCCCCCAGAAGTATGTTAGCGTAACATTTTACTCCCCTCTCCCCCAGCAGTATGTTAGCGTAACATTTTACACCCCTCTCCCCCAGAAGTATGTTAGCGTAACATTTTACTCCCCTCTCCCCCAGCAGTATGTTAGCGTAACATTTTACTCTCCTCTCCCCCAAAAGTATTTTAGCGTAACATTTTACACCCCTTTCCCCCAGAAGTATGTTAGCGTAACATTTTACTCCCCTCTCCCCCAGTAGTATGTTAGCGTAACATTTTACACCCCTCTCCCCCAGAAGTATGTTAGCGTAACATTTTACACCCCTCTCCCCCCGAAGTATGTTAGCGTAACATTTTACTCCCCTCTCCCCCAGAAGTATGTTAGCGTAACATTTTACTCCCCCAGACGTATGTTAGCGTAACATTTTACTCCCCTCTCCCCCAGCAGTATGTTAGCGTAACATTTTACTCTCCTCTCCCGCAGAAGTATGTTAGCGTAACATTTTACACCCCTCTCCCCCAGCAGTATGTTAGCGTAACATTTTACTCTCCTCTCCCGCAGAAGTATGTTAGCGTAACATTTTACTCTCCTCTCCCGCAGAAGTATGTTAGCGAAACATTTAACTCCCCTCTCCCCCAGCAGTATGTTAGCGTAACATTTTACTCCCCTCTCCCCCAGCAGTATGTTAGCGTAACATTTTACACCCCTCTCCCCCAGCAGTATGTTAGGGTAACATTTTACACCCCTCTCCCCCAGAAGTATGATAGCGTAACATTTTACTCCCCTCTCCCCCAGAAGTATGTTAGCGTAACATTTTACTCCCCTCTCCCCCAGCAGTATGTTAGTGAAACATTTTCCTCTCCCCCAGCAGTATGTTAGCGTAACATTTTACACCCCTCTCCCCCAGAAGTATGTTAGCGTAACATTTTACTCCCCTCTCCCCCAGCAGTATGTTAGCGTAACATTTTACACCCCTCTCCCCCAGAAGTATGTTAGCGTAACATTTTACACCCCTCTCCCCCCAAAGTATGTTAGCGTAACATTTTACTCCCCTCTCCCCCAGAAGTATGTTAGCGTAACATTTTACTCCCCTCTCCCCCAGACGTATGTTAGCGTAACATTTTACTCCCCTCTCCCCCAGCAGTATGTTAGCGTAACATTTTACTCTCCTCTCCCGCAGAAGTATGTTAGCGTAACATTTTACACCCCTCTCCCCCAGCAGTATGTTAGCGTAACATTTTACTCTCCTCTCCCGCAGAAGTATGTTAGCGTAACATTTTACTCTCCTCTCCCGCAGAAGTATGTTAGCGAAACATTTTACTCCCCTCTCCCCCAGCAGTATGTTAGCGTAACATTTTACTCCCCTCTCCCCCAGTAGTATGTTAGCGTAACATTTTACATCCCTCTCCCCCAGCAGTATGTTAGCGTAACATTTTACACCCCTCTCCCCCAGAAGTATGATAGAGTAACATTTTACTCCCCTCTCCCCCAGAAGTATGTTAGCGTAACATTTTACGCCCCTCTCCCCCAGCAGTATGTTAGTGAAACATTTTCCTCTCCCCCAGCAGTATGTTAGCGTAACATTTTACACCCCTCTCCCCCAGAAGTATGTTAGCGTAACATTTTACACCCCTCTCCCCCAGAAGTATGTTAGCGTAATATTTTACACCCCTCTCCCCCAGAAGTATATTATTGAGATATTTTACTCCCCTCTCCCCCAGCAGTATGTTAGCGTAACATTTTACACCCCTCTCCCCCAGAAGTATGTTAGTGAAACATTTTCCTCTCCCCCAGCAGTATGTTAGCGTAACATTTTACACCCCTCTCCCCCAGAAGTATGTTAGCGTAACATTTTACTCCCCTCTCCCCCAGAAGTATGTTAGCGTAACATTTTACTCCCCTCTCCCCCAGCAGTATGTTAGTGAAACATTTTACTCCCCTCTCCCCCAGCAGTATGTTAGCGTAACATTTTACACCCCTCTCCCCCAGAAGTATGTTAGCGTAATATTTTACACCCCTCTCCCCCAGAAGTATATTATTGAGATATTTTACTCCCCTCTCCCCCAGCAGTATGTTAGCGTAACATTTTACACCCCTCTCCCCCAGAAGTATGTTAGTGAAACATTTTACTCCCCTCTCCCCCAGCAGTATGTTAGCGTAACATTTTACACCCCTCTCCCCCAGCAGTATATTAGCGTAACATTTTACACCCCTCTCCCCCAGAAGTATGTTAGCGTAACATTTTACACCCCTCTCCCCCAGAAGTATGTTAGTGAAACATTTTACACCCCTCTCCCCCAGAAGTATGTTAGCGTAACATTTTACTCCCCTCTCCCCCAGCAGTATGTTAGCGTAACATTTTACACCCCTCTCCCCCAGAAGTATGTTAGCGTAACATTTTACTCCCCTCTCCCCCAGCAGTATGTTAGCGTAACATTTTACTCTCCTCTCCCCCAGAAGTATGTTAGCGTAACATTTTACACCCCTCTCCCCCAGAAGTATGTTAGCGTAACATTTTACTCCCCTCTCCCCCAGCAGTATGTTAGCGTAACATTTTACACCCCTCTCCCCCAGAAGTATGTTAGCGTAACATTTTACACCCCTCTCCCCCCGAAGTATGTTAGCGTAACATTTTACTCCCCTCTCCCCCAGAAGTATGTTAGCGTAACATTTTACTCCCCTCTCCCCCAGACGTATGTTAGCGTAACATTTTACTCCCCTCTCCCCCAGCAGTATGTTAGCGTAACATTTTACTCTCCTCTCCCGCAGAATTATGTTAGCGTAACATTTTACACCCCTCTCCTCTAGCAGTATGTTAGCGTAACATTTTACTCTCCTCTCCCGCAGAAGTATGTTAGCGTAACATTTTACTCTCCTCTCCCGCAGAAGTATGTTAGCGAAACATTTTACTCCCCTCTCCCCCAGCAGTATGTTAGCGTAACATTTTACTCCCCTCTCCCCCAGCAGTATGTTAGCGTAACATTTTACACCCCTCTCCCCCAGCAGTATGTTAGCGTAACATTTTACACCCCTCTCCCCCAGCAGTATGTTAGTGAAACATTTTCCTCTCCCCCAACAGTATGTTAGCGTAACATTTTACACCCCTCTCCCCCAGAAGTATGTTAGCGTAACATTTTACTCCCCTCTCCCCCAGCAGTATGTTAGCGTAACATTTTACACCCCTCTCCCCCAGAAGTATGTTAGCGTAACATTTTACACCCCTCTCCCCCCCAAGTATGTTAGCGTAACATTTTACTCCCCTCTCCCCCAGAAGTATGTTAGCGTAACATTTTACTCCCCTCTCCCCCAGACGTATGTTAGCGTAACATTTTACTCTCCTCTCCCGCAGAAGTATGTTAGCGTAACATTTTACTCTCCTCTCCCGCAGAAGTATGTTAGCGAAACATTTTACTCCCCTCTCCCCCAGCAGTATGTTAGCGTAACATTTTACTCCCCTCTCCCCCAGCAGTATGTTAGCGTAACATTTTACACCCCTCTCCCCCAGCAGTATGTTAGCGTAACATTTTACACCCCTCTCCCCCAGAAGTATGATAGCGTAACATTTTACTCCCCTCTCCCCCAGAAGTATGTTAGCGTAACATTTTACTCCCCTCTCCCCCAGCAGTATGTTAGTGAAACATTTTCCTCTCCCCCAGCAGTATGTTAGCGTAACATTTTACACCCCTCTCCCCCAGAAGTATGTTAGCGTAACATTTTACTCCCCTCTCCCCCAGAAGTATGTTAGCGTAACATTTTACTCCCCTCTCCCCCAGCAGTATGTTAGTGAAACATTTTACTCCCCTCTCCCCCAGCAGTATGTTAGCGTAACATTTTACACCCCTCTCCCCCAGAAGTATGTTAGCGTAATATTTTACACCCCTCTCCCCCAGAAGTATATTATTGAGATATTTTACTCCCCTCTCCCCCAGCAGTATGTTAGCGTAACATTTTACACCCCTCTCCCCCAGAAGTATGTTAGTGAAACATTTTACTCCCCTCTCCCCCAGCAGTATGTTAGCGTAACATTTTACACCCCTCTCCCCCAGCAGTATATTAGCGTAACATTTTACACCCCTCTCCCCCAGAAGTATGTTAGCGTAACATTTTACACCCCTCTCCCCCAGAAGTATGTTAGTGAAACATTTTACACCCCTCTCCCCCAGAAGTATGTTAGCGTAACATTTTACTCCCCTCTCCCCCAGCAGTATGTTAGCGTAACATTTTACACCCCTCTCCCCCAGAAGTATGTTAGCGTAACATTTTACTCCCCTCTCCCCCAGCAGTATGTTAGCGTAACATTTTACTCTCCTCTCCCTCAGCAGTATGTTAGCGTAACATTTTACACCCCTCTCCCCCAGCAGTATGTTAGCGTAACATTTTACTCCCCTCTCCCCCAGCAGTATGTTAGCGTAACATTTTACACCCCTCTCCCCCAGAAGTATGTTAGCGTAACATTTTACACCCCTCTCCCCCCGAAGTATGTTAGCGTAACATTTTACTCCCCTCTCCCCCAGAAGTATGTTAGCGTAACATTTTACTCCCCTCTCCCCCAGACGTATGTTAGCGTAACATTTTACTCCCCTCTCCCCCAGCAGTATGTTAGCGTAACATTTTACTCTCCTCTCCCGCAGAAGTATGTTAGCGTAACATTTTACACCCTTCTCCCACCAGCTTTATGTTAGCGAAACATTGTACACCCCTCTCCCCCAGCAGTATGTTAGCGTTATGTTAGTGGGATGTTTTCACCCCTCTTCAATGGTAAAACCTGTTGATATATGCATAGGTTTTGTGAAGATGTTAGTAGGACAAATGTAAACCTATTACTTTACGAAGATGTTAGGACTAATGTAATATCATAATCATTTCATTATTCATTGAATTTTTATTTCAATAAAATACAAGAGAAGCACACATGCTGAGGGGATGGCAATGCGTACAGTATAGCTGTCCCATGTTTACCCCCCACAGAGACACCCTGCGGTCGACGCCGCGACCTCCCCAGACAAACAGAATAAATTTATTCCACTTGTTTTGCATGTGCTACTTAAAATTCAAAAAGCGTTTTATAATAATTATATCTCATTTAGACCATTATAATGATTTAATTTATTTTGAGAGGATATTTTTATCTATTATGAACGAATCAATACCTCTCTGATTCCATACATAATCAAAAACGCACCGAAGTTTATTGCACAACATTTTATCAGATACAATTTTATAGAAGAAAACGTAATTATAATAACCAATATAGTTGCATCCAACCTTAACCCTCGATCCGGCAGTCATTTTTGCCCAAAATGGCGGGTCATTTTTGGTGATTTTGCAGTGATGTTTTATAAAATTCGTAAAAAATATTATATTACAATAAAAGTACAATTGTGTGGTATCAAACTGTTCACAAGAATGTGGGCTATCATATAATACATAATTCATAACCTATAGTTTTTTTTTTATGCTATGAAATAGTTGTAAATTTTTTTAAAAATCGCGGAAAATAGGGGGGGACCACCCCCTATGATCAATGTTGTGATGATAAAAAAAGAAATGTGAGATAGCCAAAATGTTGTAAATTTTATCTAGTTTCAGAAAATATATAGTTTATGTAGGTTTGTAAGTAAAAATTATTTTTTATAAATTTTTAAATGGAACGTATACAAAAACCTGAAAATTAGTAACCACGGTTACTATAACATTCAAAAATATGATACAAATTTTCTATAAACACTACAGAGTTCTATTATATACTAAAATGTTAAATAGATTATCAGACATCTATATAAAATAAAAACACTGTCACTAACCTATTTATAACTATACAATATATGAAGTATAGTTGTAAATAAATAAATATTACACTACACAATAGGGCTAGGAAGGCCTAAACTAAATCTCTGAATTTACAATAATTTTGTAAATTTGAAACAATAAATAACACTTCACAACACTAAAACAACACTCTAATACAATATAATACACTTCTAAACACACTAGAAGTGATAATTACACTGTAAACGATAATTATTTACCGATAATTATAGTTGAAATCAGGCCCGGCAGACTATACAACAACAACAATGGCGAGACTGTTCCATCTTCAACTTTCACTACGTTTTAAAATAAAGCCGATAAAGTGCAGTGTGCGATGTTGCATACCACTGGAATCGTCTGTTCACGCTGAGTACATAGAGTATAAAAACATCGAAGTAGCTTGATTTTTGCGCATTATAAATATGGTAAATCTCCGACGCTGCAATTATACGAAAATTCGTCAAATGCCAGTTTCATGACGAAAAAATTGTACGAAATTTTGTAAAATGCCGGATCTAGGGTTAAGCAAATAAATATACAATTATGGTTTAAATAATCAGAAATAAATACATAGGTACAAAAAACTAGTTCGTTGTTTTATTTTGAAAATAAAAGAACACGATTATTTTGTTTCATGTGTAAACTAATATAAACATAAGACGTTTACATCTACCGAATGTAGCTACCGAACCAATAACAAAATTAAAAATAATAGTAATAAATAATATCTAAATAAAATGAAGTCTTCAGTAAAAAGTAGTTGTGTTTTAGTGTCTAAATATTGTTCTAACGTCATCAACTCAACTATGTGCTTGGTAGCATCTCAACAGGTACTTGCCTAATTAGTTGTATCAATTAACTATGTACTTGGTAACACCTCATCGAGTACTTGCCTAATTAGTTGCATCAACTATGTGCTTGGTAGCATCTCAACAGGTGCTTGTCTAATTAGTTGCATCAACTATGTGCTTGGTAGCATCTCAACAGGTACTTGCCTAATTAGTTGTATCAATTAACTATGTACTTGGTAACACCTCATCGAGTACTTGCCTAATTAGTTGCATCAACTATGTGCTTAGTAGCATCTCAACAGGTACTTAATTAGGTGCATCAAGTATGTGCTTAGTAGCATCTCAACAGGTACTTAATTAGGTGCATTAACTATGTGCTTAGTAGCATCTCAGCAGGTACTTGCCTAATTGGTTATATCAACTATGTCCACATCAACTAACTAAAAATCACATACAGACACACAGAGAGAAAGCCATTCGAGATATGACTTGCCTATTCAGTTGCTTCAACTATGTGCGTGGTAGCATCTCAACAGGTACTTGCCTATTCAGTTACATCAACTATGTGCTTAGTAACATCTCAACAGGTACTTGTCTAATTAGTTGCATCAACTATGTGCTTGTTAGCATCTCAACAGGTACTTGCCTAATTAGTTGCATCAACTATGTGCTTGTTAGCATCTCAACAGGTACTTGCCTAATTAGTTGCATCAACTATGTGCTTGTTAGCATCTCAACAGGTACTTAATTAGGTGTATTAACTATGTGCTTGGTAGCATCTCAACAGGTACTTGCCTTTCCTGTTGTATCAACTAACTATGTTCACATCAACTAACTAAAAATCACACACAGAAAGCCATTCGAGATATGACATATGTTATACTGTATTGTTTGCCTTATTGACCTGCTGAACGACACGGCACAGTTTGCTCAAATGGTTGCAGGAATATAATTGGTGAATGGTGTTAAATGGTAAAAGTATTAAATGAGATGGTGACTTTTATATAGTATGGTGGGTTAGAGGGAGCGATCGGGAATGGAACCAGCTAAACCGTTCTCCCTGGGGAACTAGATACGCCGCCCCCCATCTGTTTATCCTCAACAAGTCCATCGTAACCATGTTATTTGGACCATATGGGATCGTGTTACTGCGTAAATCATTGTTGTTCAAAAATCCCTTAATTAAACACTCGTGCATTCACTACTCGTTCCTCAATAACACACAATTTCTATAAGACAGAAAGGAAATTGTTATAAAGTTGTCTATTGTCGTTGCAGAAATTATTTGTACCCGAGTTTGATGGTTGTTAACTAAGAAACTTGGGAGGTCCTATGGAATATTCAATCACACCGTTGTTTTCCTATTTATTTGTACGCTACGATATAGGAATTTTTGAATTTTATCATAAGTTTTAATTTTTATTCTATTTAGAAGAAAAAAGTACTGGAATTAGCTAGTTTTCAACTTAACTCTTTTTATTACTATAAAATCCATCAATGTATTGCATTCATATTCATACCTGATTCACAGGTAGATATCTGTAGATTTTATAAATTTCAGATTTTAATTTTTCAAGAAAATAGTTGTTATCAATTTCCTGAAATGACGTATTCTGGCTTCTATCAGTCGTAAAACTTCTATCACGTCATAATCCTTATGGAATGCTTAGTTACGTTATGTTACTTTCATATGCGTAAGTAAATGTAGTGCCTTTCAATTTGAAATTACTGCATTTACTTACGCATAAGAAAGTAATGTATCGTAATTATAGATTACGACTTGACCGAGTAATTAATTTTACGATCTCTAGAAGTCAAGAGAAAACGTTGTTTCAGGAAATTCACGAGAACTTTTTTTAATGTTAAATTTCTGAAATTCATGGAACTTTTAGGAAACATTCCTATCAACCACGTATTAAATTTAAAATGTGTTACATTAACGGGTTAAAAGTGTAAATTTGATGTACAGTGAAAACTAGTTATGATCCCGGTACTTTTTTTGTTTCTACTAGGATAAAACCATTAAAGCTTATAATTAATTTTTTTTTAATTTCTAAATGTCAGCACGTACAATTAAAAACAAGTAAAACAATGGTGTGATTTGAGTTTTCGTAGGCCTCTTAGTTTCTTAGTAAACAACCTTCAAACTCGAGTGCACATAATTTCTACGACGACAGTAGTACATATTAGCTAGGAACTACCAAGTAGGACTGCTTCGGGACCACAAAGAAGGACTGCCTCGGGACCACCAAGTAGGACTGCCTCGGGACCACCAAGTAAGACTGCCTTGGGTTCACCAAGTAGGATTGCCTCGGGTCAACCAAGTAGGACTGCCTCGGGACCACCAAGTAGGACTGCCTCGGGACCACCAAGTAGGACTGCCTCGGGACCACAAAGTAGGACTGCCTCGGGACCACCAAGTAGGACTGGCTCGGGACCACAAAGTAGGACTGCTTCTGGTCCACAAAGTAGGACTGCCTCGGGACCACCAAGTAGGACTGCCTCGGGTCCACCAAGTAGGACTGCCTCGGGACCACCAAGTAAGACTGCCTTGTGTTCACCAAGTAGGATTACCTCGGGTCCACCAAGTAGGACTACCTCGCGACCACCAAGTAGGACCGCCTCAGGTTAAATCACTGGGTTTCTCATTAGCAACAGTCATTGTGATTAATCGGTAGAGAGGACGAAATAGTCCTAACTTCCCTATATTAATAAAGGATTTTTTACTTAATTTCAAAAAACGTTATATGAAATAAACGTCTTGTATCAGTCTGCTACCCATTTAAAGCTGTAAACTTTTGAAATTAATTTTCTGGAACCTCAACTATGGCAGCTTTTGTATATACATAAACATTTATACAAAGGTGGAAAGAAAATATAGAAACGCTTTCACAACTGTTGTATGACTTCACTTGTAAAAGTGAAATCGTGTACATCATCATGGTTATAAAGAACACAATTGACGCCATTAGCAACATTTCAACTTTTCAGGGGGGACGGCTCACGAGGAGTTGAATGAAATCTTCGACGTGAGCCTAAGTCGAGTTTGGTATAAAATAAAAGGTATATTCAAGAGAAATTAATTGCCGCAAACCGGACTTCGAAAGGTCCAGAGTAGCGGTCATTTAAATTTCAAAGTAACTAATTTAAACAATATTATTTTCCGATATTTAACGGTTTCAAGTAAATTATTCTGATAAAAAATTATGCTTTTTGGAACACATTATTACAAAAAATGAAATTATCAAATTATCTAGGAAAAATAACGTTGTTGTGAAAGCGTTTCCATATTTTTTCCACCCTGTATATTATTCCTCTTTCTCATATTATGAAGTGTGTATTATACTAAAATTTAAATGATATATATATATATATATATATATATGCAGTCAAATTATATTTACGGTAATAAATAATATGAATTTGGTTTTAAAATAGATTTTTAAATTAAAATATGATGACATATCGTACAATAAGAGATTCTTGTATGCGACTGTTAATTTAATCAGCGATTCTTTGTCCCAACTATTCTTATCAACTATTATTATTCAAAACGAGAGGGGGTGTTTTCACTGTAAAAAATTAGTATTATTATTCAGTTCCGAAGAAAATAGTGCCATTAAAAACTAGCTTTCCATTTCAAATGTGTAAAATTTTACTTTTTTGATTCCCTCAACATTTTAACGTTGGGAATTATTGTATTGACACTCATTTTGCAAGATCAAAATACATTTTAAAACTAGCAAATAAGTTTAAATCTTATCTGGGGCACATATTTCGGATCTTTTCCGTTAATTCACTACCTTAACCAAAACTTAGGTTAACCTAACATAACATAACGTAACTAAACCTAACATAACCTAAACAAACGTAACAACCTAACCTAAGTGGTGGTAGTGAATAACGGAATAGGTAACATTATAGTAATTTTTAAACGCTAACAAACAATAAATTTCGTTAACTATACAGTAGATTTAATTGAAAAATGCAATTGCATGCATCAGTATAGTAGTGGGGTTCTGAGGCGCTCCTAGTATGAGTTTTCACCCTATGTACGAGCAGCGTACGTGCATGGTTTTCGGTACCCTCCAAGGAACACCCGCTAAACTTTAAAGGCCCGCCCGCCCACCAATTATCATCATCCCATCCCCACTCCTAGAAGTGGAAGGTTGTGATTGGTATTTTATTTTACTATCGTGGTTATCATTTTACTATTTATGAGCGTCGTGTGCCTCACCCAAGCATAGGTTTTGTCAAACCTCCTAAGAGGATTATGTTCAGTGAGTTTAAATCCAATATATATATATATTGGAATCACTCTCAAAATGTTGTGTGACACCACAGAGAAGAAAGAAACAGAGGTCTCTCTCTTATGACCTCAGCAAACGTCTCAGTGGCTGTTATACAGGATGTCCCAAAAGTAAAGTGCCAAACTTCAGGAAATGGCTATATAGGTCAAAATAGAAAATCTATAATCATTTTTTCCCCACAAAAAACGCTTCATTTACGAGATATCCGCCATTTCGTTTTTTTCACAAAAGAATTGTTATTTCCGAGTTGGCTCAATCGATCTTTATGAAACTCGCTATGCCTATTAATATAATAGAGACCAATTATAGAAAAAAAATCAACATGATCCAATACAATATTTCAAAATGGCGGCCATGTTAAATTTTTAAACGGAAATTGTGGGAAAACGGCAAAAAATGCAAAAAAAAATACTAAGTACATGTTTTTGAAAGATAATTTTATTGCCAATTTGTCAGTATTAAAAAAGTTAGAATCGGACAAAAAATAACCGTGACATATTGACATTTGTGTTGAGAGGCAGCAAAAAAGCATCTTGTATCAATACAATATGTCTTGGTTATTGTTTTCCGATTCTAACTTTTTTTAATACTAGTAGATTGGTGATAAAATTATCACCGAAAAAAAGAAAAAAAACATGTACTTAGTACTTTTTTTGTATTTTGCCGTGTTCCCGCAATTACCGTTTAAACATTTAAAATTGTGGTATTTTAAATTGGATCAAATAGATTTTTTCTATAATAGTTCTCTATTATCTTAACATACATAATGAGTTTCATAAAGATCAGTTGAGCCAACTCGGGAATAAAAATTCTTTTATGAAAAAAACGAAATAGCGGATATCTGGGAGACCAGATGACTGACAACCGGCGCCGGAAGTGGGAATTAGGCATGAATGAATGTGTGACTGAAAATTATGTATGTTTGAATGAGGTTTCAATGTGGTATGAATGTACTAATTTGAATATTTGTAATATGACGATTGCTATACATTTTATAATGTCTTGGCAAAATAAACTTGATTTGATTTGATCTGAGATCAAATCAAATTCGAAGCGTTTTTTGGAAAACAATTATTCTAGATTTTCTCTTTATTTTGACCTATATAACCGTTTCCCGAAGTTTGGCACTTTACTTTTGGGACACTATATGTAGATTGCACCTAATGTACATATTTACACATCTATAGTAATAATTACTTCGTCTATCTTTCAGGATTTAGGGGTACAAATGAGGGGGGTGGGTGGTTGACAAGATGCTGGCTCTACCATCGCTTGGCAATCTGTTCAAATAATAATTCGAAACTCTTACTCAACACTAATTTAGTCGATGTGACCTCTGTTTCTTTCTTAAATTGTTGAGACTGGACCTCGTTTATTTTTTATTTTTATTTGTTGTAATTGATACACCGATTAATGATTATTTGTGAGTTTAATGGATTTGTTGTTTATCTGTTACAGTCCACCACAGAAACCGTCTGCTCAGCCGACACCACGGTCAGCAGCCCAACTGGTGAGTTTTTGCACTGTTGGATTCCTTAATTATAGTTTTGTATTAATTGGGAATAGACAAATTTAAATATCGTATGGTGTTTAGTAGGGAGAGATGCTTAATTACGACTCTGTTCCTCCCGCCTGCTTAGACGAGCTCATTTTTGTTTTGTACGCTCTTTGGATCAACGGCTTAACATTACTTCCGAACGACAATAGCGACACAAGGGTACGGATGGCAACGATATATCGGAATGATCGATAAATATGTGTCGATATATCGATATATTAGTATCGATGTTTTCTTTCGATAATATAGGACATATCGATAAGTTGGTCCGATGTATCATATCACTATACAATGACGTTATTCTCTCTCCTCAAAATCATAGATTCGAAAAAAACAAATTTAAATTGCCTCTTTTGGGTACTAAACATGCATTTAAATTATAAAGTAACTTTATTTAGTTTTTTTTTTTTTTTTTTTTTTCGTGAGGTTAACGCACTAAAGTGTAATTTATTGTAGATCAGTGGGTGGAACAGTTAAATGAAGTTGTGTGTGAGTTGACAAAGCTGACTCTAAGATGCCTAATTTAAATGCTTAGTTAATTAATTTGTAGTGTTTATAAGAAGCCTAAAGGCATTTTTAAATGTGAAAATCAAAAATAACAATCTTATCACATTTTTATTTTATAATTAACATAATAAGGTATAGTTATTCTTATTTTGAATTTTTTAAATTCAGTATCACAGACCACAATTTATTTCGTGTCGAGAATTAATTGTATTTACTTTTTTCATTCACTATGCTATTCTAAATAGTGACATCAAAACATGAGCATTTTTGCTCATGCCATGAGTGAATTCATAATTTTAAACAAATAAATCATTTACAATTCAATATATAGGTTACCCGATATATCGATATTTTTCTTTCGATATCATCGTTAGATCGATATTTGGTTTGCGATATATCGTTAATTTGAAAATATTTGCCATCCCTATACAAGGGTAAAATTTGTTATAGCCACACCGGGAATCGATCCCGAACCATCTGCTAAGCAATCTACCGCCTTAGCCCCTTATCTACGGCCACTCCAATTGGAATGCCCATTCATTTAAAAACTCATTTAACATGAAAACTAAAGCTCATTCTTACATTCACTTATCATTTACATGAAGTAGTGAAAAAACCCCACTTAATTTATAAAAAGGTGTAAAAATGAATAACTAGTAATAACTAGGAAGTAATATTTTATTACCCCTTTTTGTATTAATTCTCATTTTATCGTAATTTTAGTATGAATATTGGGTTTAGGGGCGAATAAATCAGTGTTTGTACACTCATTTCAATACATTGTACCAAAGTGTTTCAACCGCCTGCCAATTAATATTAAGGCAGTCAGACTTCAGAAAGACCGTACTGGTAGCTTAAGTACCTATATTTTAAGATTGGTAATAGATAGGGTAATTTTTCTTTTAATTAATTTTTTTTTTTTTTTTTTTTTTTTGCTCCTAAACTAGTTCCGTACATGAGTTTTTTTTTTTATTTTTTTTAACTATGCTTAACTGAACAACTACACATTTTTTTAAATTGTATTTTTTACTAATTTGACAAAATTTTTACTCGTACTTAAGAGATATTCATAAATCCCCACATAAGGAACTAGATAATACTGTATAAAATATTGGGTAAAAATTAACCAATTAAAAAGCATAACCAAAGATTATAGATATATTAGAATTACCAAATTATAAACTCTATTTCTATAATCCTTGGCACTAGTAATGGGGGTGGTGAAGACGCAACGGTGCCGGGCAGGTCACTTACGGCTGTGTAGAACTGGAACATGCGTTCTAATGAGCGCGCGCACGACGGAGCCTGGCTGGTAGCAGTGAGCTAAGCTCAAAGCGAGAGGAATTGCCAGGTCGATTGTTACATAGCAGTAAGCGGAGATGGTTCAACGCGCGCATGCGCATTTCGTTAGTTTATTACAGTCACTCAGTGGATCCTTTTCAACACGTTTTCGTTGGGACTATCAATCCGTCCGAAGACCGTGATCTACCCATCAAATGACAATGAGGGATTCCATTGTGACGAGAAGTACACACATTACAATTTGATAACTTTTAATTAAAGAGGGTTTTATGATACAATTTGAAAACAATTTCAAGTAACATTTATTAAAGTTTCTATAATTTTTTTGTAATAAAGTGAATATTGCAATGAATAGAATTACAATAGAAGTTACATTTATGCTATATGTTACAATGCTCAGAGACTGATAGGCCTAACGTTAAGATTGAAAAAAAGTATACAATTTTTCTTTTATTGCAAAAGCAGACATTAAATAAAAATATTTTAAATTATTCTTACTTTGCCGAATATATTCTGTTATTACAAATAAATACAAAAACTTTATGTTTTATATGACAGTAAAAAACAAAGAATATATTTTTAATGTATGTCAAATACACATTGTAAATTTGGAACACATACTGATTCATACATAGTGATGTACTAAATTTGGAACACATACTGATCTATACATAGTGATGTACTAAATTTGGAACACATACTGATCTATACATAGTGATGTACTAAATTTGGAACACATACTGATTCATACATAGTGATGTACTAAATTTGGAACACATACTGATTCATATATAGTGATGTACTAAATTTGGAACACATACTGATTCATACATAGTGATGTTCTAAATTTGGAACACATACTGATCTATACATAGTGATGTACTAAATTTGGAACACATACTGATTCATACATAGTGATGTACTAAATTTGGAATATAAAATGCCGAATGCACATTTAATTGATTTTCTTGTTCTTGAGTGACGTTCATTATACATTTCTTCATTAGGAAAGATATTGAAAGAGTCCTTGTCAGTAGGAACTGTCATGTGGAGCGGTTGTAAAATATCCCACAACACTTCGACTGTTTCCTTTATAATTTTACCTCCTGTCGACGCTCCCGATCTGAAAGCAAAGAAAAGTGATGCACCAGTTGCTAAATATCGGAGCGCAAGTACTATCCTATCTGCTTGCGTTATTGGATCTTTGTGCCAATTTATCGTAATTTTTTTTAGAGCGTACAGGGGACTTAGGTTAGGTTGGGATAGAATCCTTTTGCTGTCTAGGAGAAACTAGTTTTTTAATGTAGCCGAATTTATTTTCGTTCGTTCTGACGTACTGAAAAAAAACTGACAGCAGAGTTTTCTAAAAGAAAAGACTCTTCATCAATGGAACACGTCATCAAGATGACAAGGGCGACAGGTGACTGACTGAGCGTTGTTGTATAAGTCCAACTTCCCACCAGGTAACCCGCTAGGCTACCAGCGGGTATGCGAGTAGGCTGCGTCGTTTTTACCCTAAACCCCAGGACTCTATGACTGGGATATAGCTAGCGCCGGTTCGATTCCAGTCTTAACAGTTAGTTTTTATCAGTAATATTCACCTTGTATTGTACTGGTTTTCCTCCTTGCTCTGTCTGATGTTCCCCGCACAGATCAATAGTCTAGAAAGGGTAGAGTAAGATCGGTCTCTCCTTAAAAAAACGTTTGTTTAATATTATTTGCAACAAAACATTTACTTGGCTTTCAACTCAACAGGATATTAATTATTTAAATTATATTATCGTATGAATCAGAATAATTGAGGAAAAAAGTTTTATTTTGATTTTTACTTTTAAAATAATGTATAATATAATGACAATATTTGATTAATTATTTGAACAATGTATTCTTCCCATTCATTCTTCATCTTCTTACAAGTTTTAATTTGTGATGTTGGACTCACTTTAGTTAACTTTGTTAAAGCCAATAGCAAGCATTGGTGTTTATAATCATTTATATTTTGTAATCTTAGTTTTATTGCGTGATGTTTAGTCGTAATGTAGCTTTGTAGACGCTGCAGGTGACGAACTGTTATTTTCTTTTGATGTAGACGCTGCAGGTGACGGAACTGTTATTTTGTTTTCATGTAAACGCTGCAGGTGACGAACCGTAATTTTGTTTTCATGTAGACGCTGTATGTGCCAAATTGTAATTTTGTTTTCATGTAGACGCTGCATGTGACGAACTGTTATTCTGTTTTCATGTAGACGCTGCAGGTGACGAACTGTTATTTTGTTTTCATATAGACACTGCAGGTGACGAACAGTTATTTTGTTTTCATGTAGATTCTAGACTCTTTGTTTATTGTAACTGGCCACAACACTTGATATGTTGCCTGTAAATGTCTAACAATTATTAATGTTACAGCATTATCATAGGAAATAACATTAATTTATTCATTGTTGTTAGCTTATTTAACTCTCATTATAATTATTAACCTCTGAATTTGATAACATTTTAATGAGAAGACCTTCAGAGTGCAAAATCTATCGCTGCTTAGGGATGCATAGAGATCTATATGTACAAGTAACGCCTAAACCAGGGAGTATAGAGAAAAACCAGAGATCCAATGGCAATATTTTTGGCGCTAGTTCAATCACATTTGTGTATTCCTTTAAATTTGAGTATTTTTATAAATTTTACTGTTAAATATGTGAAACTTTAATTGCGACTTTTTACAATTAAACTTGAAAAACTCTTTAATTGAAAGGACCTTTAATAATTGTACAGCGTTCATTATAGCTCATTATGACAATTAACACAAAATAAAGTTTAAATATAAAAGTCCAGGAAGACGTGGCAACAGCGCGAACAGTGACCTGGCCGGCCACGGGCTTCAGTTATGCTTCAGCGCACATTGATGTCTGTTTATTTATCAGGTGATATAAAATCACAGGATATTATTATAATAGCCCAAAATATATTTCGCTATTTATAAGCAATATTGAAATGTTGTGTGATTAGCCTTCTGAGATTGCAAGGGTTTAAAATAATAACAAGAAATGTTTTCGAAAGTAACATTTCAGGAACTACCCGTACGGTAAAAAGCTTTATGCTTAGAATGTTGAAATAGTCGAAATTGCAACAATCTAAGCTTAACAGTTTTTTGTACAACATTTTAAAGTGGAACCTTGTTTCAAAATTTCTAAAACTAAGTGTTTTTCTTTTTCACAAAACCACATTAAAAATTATTTTTGGTTAAAATAAAAAAGTGCTACTTATATGAAATGAAATTTAAATTGTCTTTATCAGTGGTGAAGTTAGGACCCAAGTGGAAGTAGAGTTTTATGTGGTGAGACGCAGAATCAAACGAGCTAAAATTAGGATTTAATTTTTAGAAATTAAATTAATATTAGATTTATACCGAAGTTCAAACCCTAATAAATTGCATTTTGAAACTGACAGTAGATCCTACGGGTGCTGCTATCGAGGTGTTGAGAAGTTGGCCCAGCCGGCTGACTCAGCCATCACCAATCTCACACGCCAGTTACTGACACGCCAATTACTCACACGCCAGTAATTCGCTCACCAGTTACTACTCACACACTAGTTACTCGAACGCCAGTCTGTGATACATCAGTTACCCACACGCCAGTAATTCGCACACCAGTTACTCACATGCCAGTCACTAAAACACCAGTTACCTACATGCCTGTGATTTTCTCACCATTTACTCACACGCCAGTCACTAAGACACCAGCTACCCACACGAATGTAATTTGCTCACCAGGTACTACTCGCACACCAGTTACTCAAACGCCAGTCTCTTACACACCAGTTTCCTACACGCCTGTAATTCGCTCACCAGGTATTCGCAAACCAATTACTCACACGCCAGTCATTGACACACCAGTTACTACCCACATGCCTGTGATTCGCTCACCAGTTACTCGCACACCAGTTACTCACACGCCAGTCACTATAACACCAGTTACCCACGCCTGTAATTCACTCACCAGTTACTCACACGCCAATTACTCATACGCCTGTAATTCGCTCACCAGTTACTCGCACACTAGTTACCCACACGCCTGTAATTCGCTCACCAGTTACTCACACGCCTGTAATTCACAGGCCATTCACTCTATTGACGCTCTCTATTGAGAATGCATTGAAACTGCACTCATAAAAACTTGTGTTTAATTCATCGTGCTCCTTTAGCGGATTAGGTGAAAGTTTTAGTGAAACATATCGTAGAATCAAAGATGCATGTCTGATGAATATTATTTTATATTTAAAACAGAATGACATTTTTGTTTAGTTTGCTTATCTGTGTTTTTCGCTGAGCACAATGGTTTACAAGACTCCAACTGAGACTTGTAATAAACTTTGCAACTTTGTAATATACTTCGTGCTAGGTGTTTGAAGTTTAAGGATGTTTAGATTCTCGAAGCAAAACCATCAAGAGTGGGTTGTTGGGTTTTTATAATTTAATAATTATAGCATTAAACTTCCGGTAATTATTAAGTTATAGATAAGTAATATTTGATATTTAACGTAATTTTATATTTTTTTACAGTTCTGTCTGTTTTTATCTTTTACCTACAAATGGTAAAATAGTAATCCAGAACTAAGTGATTTGAAGTTCTGGCTTTTTATGACTTACATTACTCTAAACAACGTCATTCAATCAGCCAATCGTTTAAAACAAATTAGTCTTAATATTATTATTTTGTCTGCTTTCTATATCCTCCATGTTTTTACACTAACGTGAATCTTTAACATAAAAGAAAACCCTAAATGATTACTGAAGTAAAACCAATCTAACAATGTTAATGAAACTCCCTAAATTCTACAATGAAATAAATCACACTTTACAGATATTTTTTAAAAGATACCACGTTTGTTCATGTAGATTCTAAAATGTTTGAAATAATACGGACAAGAAATTTCCAAACAGGAAGTTGCACAACTATTTACAAATCTTAAGTTCAATTCAAATAGTTAAACCCCTCGTTCCGAAAGATAATACTTTGGGTTTTATACCGGGTGTCCCAAAAGTCTTAGAACTTCGTTTTAATTTGTTATTAGTTATAGAACTATAAAGCTTTAGAGTTTCGTCATTGGTATTGTTTCCTACGTTATGACACATTTTTCAGTAATTTTGCCTTACTGGGGAACGTCCCATGGAGGAAGTCGTTACAATTTCAAATGTAAGCCAAGTTTAGAATTTAGAGTTCGGCATGATGTAAAGAAATATAAGCATCCTTTAGATTTTTTCAGCCATACGTTAGATAGTTTGACAATTTAAACTTCACTAAATCTTTTAATGTTAGGAGAAATATTGAAGACGACGTGACTATCTTAAGAAGAGTTTGGCTCGGTACTACTTTAATACCAATGTACTCCAGTTGCATGTATATATAAGTACTATAAGTGAAGAGTATTAGAATCCACTCACCTACTTATACACGTACAATGGAACTAACCCACCCGCCCACCCATACACGTACAGTGGAACTGCATTGTAATACAATACAATACAATACAAATCTGCGTGTATGGGTGGGAGGGTGGGTCTATACCAATGTGCGTGTATGGGTGGGAGGGTGGGTCAATACCAATGTGCTTGTATGGGTGGGAGTGTGGGTTAATACCAATGTGCGTGTTTGGGTGGGAGGGTAAGTCATTACCAATGTGCGTGTATGGGTGGGAGGGTGGGTAAATACTAATGTGCGTGAATGGGTGGGAGGGTGGGTCAATACCAATGTGCGTGTATGGGTGAGAGGGTGGGTCAATAACAATGTGCGTGTATGGGTGGGAGGGTGGGTCAATACCAATGTATGTGTATGGGTGGGAGGGTGGGTCAATACCAATGTGCGTGTATGGGTGGGAGGGTGGGTCAATACCAATGTATGTGTATGGGTGGGAGGGTGGGTCAATACCAATGTGCGTGTATGGGTGAGAGGGTGGGTCAATAACAATGTGCGTGTATGGGTGGGAGGGTGGGTCAGTACCAATGTATGTGTATGGGTGGGAGGGTGGGTCAATACCAATGTGTGTGTATGGGTGAGAGGGTGGGTCAATACCAATGTGCGTGTATGGGTGGAAGGGTGGGTCATTACCAATGTACGTGTATGGGTGCGAGGGTGGGTCAATCCTACTGTACGTGTAGGGGTGGGAGGGTGGGTCAGTATCACTGTACGTGTAGGGGTGGGAGGGTTATAAATGTCATAAAACGTAGCACCTAATTTTAAAGTTATTTGGTTTTTAAAATACAATGCCGCAAATGTGACTTCAAGAGGTTCACTTATTCAAAAATGGCAGCCCTTTAAAGTTTTGCTTGATGAAAGCCAAACATTAGGATTATAACGTTATTAGTAAATGTAGAACTATGACATTTTAGCGTTTCGTCATTGGTATTGTTTCCTACGTTATGACACATTTTTCATTTATTTCGCCTAATGGGGGACGTCTCGTGGAGGATGTCGTGGCAATTTCAAATGTAAGCCTAGGTCGAGTAGCACTTCATTTTAAAGATTTTTGTTTTAAAATACAATGCCGTAGATTCGACTTCAAAAAGTTCACTCAGTCAAAAATGTTTTTAAGTTTTTTTAATTTTACTAACGGTTTTACTTGGGATAATTCTGCGCGTCACAGTAAGTGTCTAAAAACCATCCTACTAATTGAACAAATAAACACTTTTTAGGACTTCTGCATGTTCATTTTATTCCTTGAAAAAAAATACACGTTATAGCCTTAATGTGTAGCTTTCATAAAACACAACTTGAAAGGGCTGTCATTTTTGAATAAGTGAGCCTTTTGCAGTCGCATTTGCGGAATTATATTTTAAAACCAAATACCTTTAAAATGAGGTGCTACTCGGCCTTGGCTTACATTTGAAATTGCCACGACTTCCTCCACGGGACGTTCCCCCTGTTAGCGAAATAACTGAAAAGTGTGTCGTAACGTAGCAAAAAATTCCAATGACGAAAAGCTAAAATTTCATAGTTATAAATTTACTAATAAAGAAATTATTACGAAGTTCTAAGACTTTTGGGACACCCGGTACTGAATGTAATTCATGTTTTTCGGTTACTTATATTAATTTGTAAAGTGTTATTCAATAGCATACATTTAGTCGGCACTAGCGGTGCAGTGCTGTAACCCAGCTACTTGTGGACAGTGTTACGGAGATTGTAGGCGATAGGTTCTATACCCGGTCCTCTTAATACTGTCACAGCGTCCGCTCAATGGGTTTCCTTCAACGTGGATACGACTACAGTCTGGGTTGTCCGAGTTGGGTTGTAATAATTGTACTTATCTTGCGTAAAGCAGATAACTGACCATCAGGCCTGTCAATTAACTGAAAAATCAGACTAATAATACGTGGTTCAGATCCCACGTAAAGCTGTAGGTCCTTAGTGTAGGCCTTAATTGCCCTGGCTATTGGGATATTAATAAATGGATCTTTTTGAGGAACAATCAACCTTAGCAAGTAACAATGACCTTACTCATTAATTTACACTCATTCACATCTCATTTATCTCACCATGTTTCTACGATCACTGTCTTAAAAATGAATAATGAATATTGCCCTCCCGTTCAAGTCTAATTGAAACAATGTTAGAAATATTCAAAATGAATTAAGTTTTAATATTTTATAGATTTATCCGTATGAGTGTGTTACTACAAAAACCACGCAATAGCAAATATGGCAGCTGTCATAATTTAACCAACTGAAATCAGTGGATACCTTTTATTAATGTCTATTAATAATGTAACTTTTATTATGGTTTGCAGTATACAAACTTCTTCAACGTATTTGAATTTAAGAATTTTTGGAACTATGGAATTGTTAGTTTCTTTTTCTAATAATTCTTTGCAGATCTTTAATAAATGTTCGATTTATAAGATCGTTAATTTTAATTTAAATGCTAAAGAATAGTCTATGCACTTTCTGCAGGTCCACTAGGTAATTCTTTCTTTCTTTTTTTTTTTTTATTTCAATAAAAACATTAAAAAGTTTCTTTTTTACTCAATTTTCGAATGAAACTTAAAACACATTGTCATACATAAATATATATTACTTTAATAAAATTAATTATACTCAGTAATTTTCAATCATGAAACTCTTAAAATAGTTTGTTCTTTGTACATATTTTTATTATTTTAAGAGTTAATGCAATAAAGCAATAGAACTGTGCTGTATTTATCTAAAACATATTTATTAATCGATGGTTCTCTAATTTTATTAGTCATATGTTTTTATTGCTATTACAATTTTTATTAAAAGAACGATGTCTAGTAATTTATCAGATGAATTGAACTTTGATTGCATTGTTATTATTTGTGACCTAGTTATTGTTATAAAATATTGTATAATCAAAATTCCTCATAGTACATTAATATTATTAACAACAAACACTTAAAAATTCGTTATAAAATGGATTTAAAACTTGTTGGTAGTGATTGATTGGTTTTTATTAAGGTTGACTTTTATGGATTAATTACAACATCAGTTAAAGTTTATAAACGTAATAAAATATTTATAACTTCATAATGTTGGGTTTTTATAAAATAATGGTGGGATTTTATCTATCAGTAAAATTGTAATGGGGAAAATCAAACATTCATGTTGGTACTCCTGCATCCGGTAGCTCAAACAGTTTTGTTTACAGTCATTAAAAACTGTGTAAATTGCTCTGCTAATTGTTAACCTTTATTTTTTCATACGTTAACAATTACAATTACAGGTTGTGTTTTCATTACAAACCATGTTTTCTGATGAAGAAACAATTATTGTTGGTAAGTGAACAAAATTCATAGATTTAAGTAAAGTGTCTTGTAAGTATCCAGCCAAACTTCTGGCGGCCAAACTTCCTTGGGTTAAAACAAACAAAAAATGTCATGTGTACAAATCGTCTATCGCGCATTGTTATCCATCTGACTATGTATGTAATTTTTACAAAAATGTTAATATGTCTGAAGTTATTGGAAATGAAATCATGAAAATTGGAATGTCAGTTGTAGTGTTAATGTACTGTATAAATTTCATTTTAGTGCAATGATTCTTTTCAATTTGGCTGCCATTTTAAATATTTGGTAATTGTGCACTTTCATGCCACCTCTGTAGATACGATTTCTTGTTTTAAAAAAGTAGTAAAATATGACTTTATATCTCCTGAGGAGGGTGATTTCAACCGCGGAAAACTCGTTTTTTACCGAAAATTCGAAAAACTAGTTTTTTTTTCTGAAAGTGAAAAACAATTTTTTTTAAATCGTTATTTTTCACACGAAAATATAATTGGTTTTCCAGTAAAAATACTTTTTCAGCCTGAAAAATGCATTTTTATAGACCTAACCAAACATAACCTAACTGGTTACTAATTGTCTATTTACTCAACAAGAATATGTAATTTCTGTTAAATTCCGGTGCTTGGCCTCCTTGACGGCCTGCCGGCCGTCACTCAAGCGGGAATGTAGGTGAATTAGGTTTTTGTGATTAATAGTTGTTGTAAAATAATCCCGTAATGGCCGCTAATCGCGATTCACCGCGAAAGTAGTTTAACGTTATATATCGCAAAATAATTGTAATAGACCAAAATAGTTTTCAAATTCTTATTCAGCACAGAAAACGCATCAAAATAAAAAAGGTGATTAAAATACCAGTTATTAACGAAAATATGTCATAAATACTAGAAATTATGACATTGGTTTTTTTCAAATTTTTCTGTAAAATACGTTATTTCCGCGGAATAAAAAGCATATCTCGTGAAAATACAGCCAATTCTAAACTCATTTCAAATAACATTTTCAAATTTTGTTAGGTGGCAAGAAACTGCAACAATACAAATTTTTTTAAATTTAAGTATCTTAAAAACCTTAAATTAAAAACCTATCACTTACAAAAATGTTGAAGAATTTATTTCTACAAATAATGGTGTAAACCTTTTAATGTGAAATTAACTGAGAAATTGAAATTTTTAAAAGAACAAATAGATCTCTTTTCCAATGAATTCGGTTATTATTAAATAAAAATTCCAATTTCACTGTAATATTTGTTTGATTTTAAAACGTTTCACAGCAAAGTTTGTAGAAATAAATTCTTCATTTTTTTGTAACTAACAAGCTTTTGTTAAAATTTAAGTTTATTAAGATATTTAGCTTTAATTTTGTACAAATCAAATACAGGCAGACCAACGGATAACGGTGTGAGATAGATTTTTGTACGCATGACATTTTTAGTTTGTTTAAACTTAAGGGGTACGTCTGAGCTTTTTCAAAATATACTTTTTACCTCTAATTTGAATGCTTGTATTTTTCTATATTTCCTATGTATAGTGGTAGTTTAGAATGCAAATATTTCCAATATATGAAGGTATTTTTATGTATAAATTTGTTGTTCTTGCATTATAAACATGTGTAGTTTCTTTTTGAAAAATTTCGTTTGGATATGAGAATAGATTCAAATATGAACAATCCATAAACTGTCAGTATATACATAATTCTGTAAGATTATTTTTGCACAATACTGATAGTTATGATTTTTGTCTGAAAGTTAAATAGTTATGTTTATATCATTATGTTATGTTAGAAACTTATATTTTATATCATTATAGATATTTTAGTTTTTTTTTTTTTTTCTACTTTTGTTGCGAATGTTAGTACATAACATTAGTCATGGTGAGTATTTTATTTATGAGGTCAGTTAGGTGAATTGATAGAAGTGGTGGGTTATAATGCATTAAATTAAACGCTAATTCGTGGTAGAATATTTTAACATTACTTGAAGTTTACAACGAAAATTGAAGTAAATAAAAATAGTTTTTTTGTTATAATAAGATACTGTCTTGTTGTTTTGTCACTTTTGTATGAATATTATTTGATTATGTGTACATTTATTATCGTATACTATCTGGCTTGTAGGTTTCGCCACGTACGTACCACTGTACGTGTATAGGTGGGCGGGTGGGTCAATACCACTGTACGTGTATAGGTGGGCGGGTGGGTCAATACCACTGTACGTGTATAGGTGGGCGGGTGGGTCAATACCACTGTACGTGTATGGGTGGGCGGGTGGGTCAATACCACTGTACGTGTATGGGGGGCCGGGTGGGTCAATACCACTGTATGTGTATATGTGGGTGGGTGGGTCAATACCACTGTACGTGTATAGGTGGGCGGGTGGGTCAATACCACTGTACGTGTATGGGGAGGGGGGCGGGTGGGTCAATACCACTGTATGTGTATGGGTGGACGGGTGGGTCAACACCACTGTACGTGTATAGGTGGGTGGGTGGGTCAATACCACTGTACGTATATAGGTGGGCGAGTGGGTCATGATAGTAAAACTGAATGATTTAAAATTTGATGAAATAATACTTGGTTTCAAGATGTAGAGGTTCTTCAAATATACTAACTTTTGTTTGCTATAGTGATTAATAATTGTATTTAAAAACTAATTTTACTTCGATAATTACTTAGACATATTACTTTACCTAATCCTTGTTGAAAGATTTTGATAAAGCGTTATGTATAAAATTATTCATACATGACTGTTAAGAAATAGTATTGTGGTCAATATAGTAAGGTTAAGAAGGAGGTCGGCCTCTCCTTAGTAATGAAAAAAAATACAGTTTCTGTGTTTATTAAATAATAATAACTTAAGTCAAACAGTAATTGTATAATGTTGATTTGTACTCATACAAAATACTATGAAACCCCGTGGCATTGTTTGTTGATACTAGTAGTGGTTTTAATACCATATATTCTTTTTATAATTTTCAGTTTTTTTAAAGATTATTTTATGTTACCATAGATCGTTGATTTCGTTACATAGATAGTAATAAATAAACATTATCTGCTGTAGCACAGCTACTACTAGACTGAACGACTGTTGACTAATGAAAAGTAATTATATATGATAAAAGTAAGCTTTAAAATGCAAGTCTATGTCTGGAGACAGACAGGTTCGACCACGTTCCTTGGGATAGGCAGGACCATGCAGGACTGTAGTTAGTGCGTGCGACTGATAACTGATTTGACAACACGATGTCCCTCTGAGGCCAAACATAGATGGATTTCCCCTGTAATAAGGACTCACGAGTGTTGCTCGTTTCCCTTATCCCGCTGACTCTCTGGTTTATAAATACCTAAACATAATAATAAGCTATTATTATTTATTATATAAGTTAATAACAATTACAAAAACATTTTTTACACTCCAACAGCGAATAGCAACAATATACAGGGTTCTAATGTTCTTAAGTTTTCTTCATCATTTATGTAAAGGGAATTTCAATCTTATAAATCCTTATGCATGTATAAACATCGTATTTTGTGATGTTCACAACGTTTGGGAGTCATGTGAGGTCCAAGATGTGGAAGTAAATTTGTAAATTATCAATAAGAAGCTGATCACGAGACATATCGTTTAATATTGTCTATTTTGTGATGTTCACAACGTTTGGGAGTCATGTGAGGTCCAAGATGTGTAAGTAAACTTCGAAATTATCAATAAGAAGCTGATCACGCGACATATCGTTTAATATTGTCTATTTTGTGATGTCCACAACGTTTGGGAGTCATGTGAGGTCCAAGACGTGGAAGTAAACTTCTAAATTATCAATAAGAAGCTGATCACGCGACATATCATTTAATATTGTCTATTTTGTGATGTTCACAACGTTTGGGAGTCATGTGAGGTCCAAGATGTGGAAGTAAACTTCTAAATTATCAATAAGAAGCTGATCACGCGACATATCGTTTAATATTGTCTATTTTGTGATGTTCACAACGTTTGGGAGTCATGTGAGGTCCAAGATGTGGAAGTAAACTTCTAAATTATCAATAAGAAGCTGATCACGCGACATATCGTTTAATATTGTCTATTTTATGATGTTCACAACGTTTGGGAGTCATGTGAGGTCCAAGATGTGGAAGTAAACTTTTAAATTATCAATAAGAAGCTGATCACGCGACATATCGTTTAATATTGTCTATTTTCTGATGTTCACAACGTTTGGGAGTCATGTGAGGTCCAAGATGTGGAAGTAAACTTCTAAATTATCAATAAGAAGCTGATCACGCGACATATCATTTAATTTTGTCTATTTTGTGATGTTCACAACGTTTGGGAGTCATGTGAGGTCCAAGATGTGGAAGTAAACTTCTAAATTATCAATAAGAAGCTGATCACGCAACATATCGTTTAATATTGTCTATTTTCTGATGTTCACAACGTTTGGGAGTCATGTGAGGTCCAAGATGTGGAAGTAAACTTCTAAATTATCAATAAAAAGCTCAACACGCGACATATCGTTTAATATTGTCTATTTTCTGATGTTCACAACGTTTGGGAGTCATGTGAGGTCCAAGACGTGGAAGTAAACTTCTAAATTATCAATAAGAAGCTGATCACGCGACATATCATTTAATATTGTCTATTTTGTGATGTTCACACCGTTTGGGAGTCATGTGAGGTCCAAGATGTGGAAGTAAACTTCTAAATTATCAATAAAAAGCTCAACACGCGACATATCGTTTAATATTGTCTATTTTGTGATGTTCACAACGTTTGGGAGTCATGTGAGGTCCAAGACGTGGAAGTAAACTTCTAAATTATCAATAAGAAGCTGATCACGCGACATCATTTAATATTGTCTATTTTGTGATGTTCACAACGTTTGGGAGTCATGTGAGGTCCAAGATGTGGAAGTAAACTTCTAAATTATTAATAAGAAGCTGATCACGCGACATATCGTTTAATATTGTCTATTTTGTGATGTTCACAACGTTTGGGAGTCATGTGAGGTCCAAGATGTGGAAGTAAACTTCTAAATTATCAATAAGAAGCTGATCACGCGACATATCGTTTAATATTGTCTATTTTGTGATGTTCACAACGTTTGGGGGTCATGTGAGGTCCAAGATGTGGAAGTAAACTTCTAAATTATCAATAAGAAGCTGATCACGCGACATATCGTTTAATATTGTCTATTTTGTAATGTTCACAACGTTTGGGAGTCATGTGAGGTCCAAGATGTGGAAGTAAATTTGTAAATTATCAATAAGAAGCTGATCACGAGACATATCGTTTAATATTGTCTATTTTGTGATGTTCACAACGTTTGGGAGTCATGTGAGGTCCAAGATGTGTAAGTAAACTTCGAAATTATCAATAAGAAGCTGATCACGCAACATATCGTTTAATATTGTCTATTTTGTGATGTTCACAACGTTTGGGAGTCATGTGAGGTCCAAGACGTGGAAGTAAACTTCTAAATTATCAATAAGAAGCTGATCACGCGACATATCATTTAATATTGTCTATTTTGTGATGTTCACACCGTTTGGGAGTCATGTGAGGTCCAAGATGTGGAAGTAAACTTCTAAATTATTAATAAGAAGCTTATCACGCGACATATCGTTTAATATTGTCTATTTTGTGATGTTCACAACGTTTGGGAGTCATGTGAGGTCCAAGATGTGGAAGTAAACTTCTAAATTATCAATAAGAAGCTGATCACGCGACATATCGTTTAATATTGTCTATTTTGTGATGTTCACAACGTTTGGAAGTCATGTGAGGTCCAAGATGTGGAAGTAAACTTCTAAATTATCAATAAGAAGCTGATCACGCGACATATCGTTTAATATTGTCTATTTTTCCTGAAAAGAATAGCGCAATTAAAACTAAAAAAGGGTTGTTCAGTTTTTGAGAAATTCTCAGTTGTAATATTTTAGAAGCCAACTCGTATATTATTCATAATCCACTTGTTAGACGCCGATCGTAGAGATGTGGGAATAATGAGGGGCGAATGAGTGTGATGATTGTAGACGAACGAGTGCAGTCATTGTTACTAACCAAGTCGGATGTTCCTCAGAATGAGCTATTTATTACTAGCCCAATAGCCAGGGCAACTAAGGGACCTGCATGTTTACGTTGAATCCGAACCACGTAGTATTAGTCTGATTTTCACCTGACCGACAATCCTTACACTCAGTTCTCTACCATACTCAACATCTGAACCTTGACTACATGGAGACCCCAGACTTCTCTAGTAGTGTCCACATCGATGGCAACCATTAAGAGGACTCTCCACAACAGGATTGTATAAAACTTGTCATCCAAATGCATTTCAGTTTTAATTAGTGCGATGAATACGTGATACATTTTATGTTTTTTTCATCAATTTTTTTGTCAGAAAAATACAATATTAAATTATACGTCACATGATCGGCTTCTTTTCATAACCTTAAATTTGCCTCATATGTCTTAAACCATCGAGTTTCTCGAAAACGGAACAACCTTTTTTGTTTTAATCGCTTGGTTGTTTTTAGGGAAAAAGACCATATTAAATAATATGTCACTTGACCAGCTTCTCATTAAGAATTTTGAATTTGACCTTCACATCTTGGACGTCAAATGACTCCCAACAGTTTTGAACGTCACAAAAGATAAATTTTTATACGTGTAAAATGATTGGTGTGGTTAAATTAATAAATATTACAAGTTGAGCAATATTTTTAATAAAGTACCCTTTATTAATTGTTGTATAACAAATCACTAATCAGTTTCGGCCTCAGGCCATCCATCTTCAAAATGTATAAATATAACCTAGTTGAAAGAAATTATTAATTACAAAATTAAAATAAAAAAAAACATCTTTAAATAACATACGATTAATTAATATGATTTTAATTGTCTTATTTTTCATAAAAGGGTTTTTTTGTGTTGGTTTATGTAATTAATATTTTCTGTGATTCATTTGTAACTCTTTATGTATTATCTTTTGAATTCATTTTTTTCTCCTTTCTTTTCAAAATGTAAAATGGACACATTTTCATTAATATTTTTATTGCTGTCATTGGAGAGTATGTATATTAGTAGCCCTAACTTACGGACCGAAATATAAATTTAATAATGAATATTCGAGTTTAAGTGATAAAATATGGGAGTGTGGATTTTGACTGTGTAATAACTGAACAATTTTTATTTCATGTTTCATTTCACCAAACCAAACTTTCACTTTACATTCAACTATTGTTTTGTGTCTTTCAGGAAACCCACTGAGGAACATTTCGGAGTTGTTGGGCCTCAACATGCCTCGTGGGCCCACCCTGGGACAGAGCTCTCAGAGTCAGTGGTCTCCTCCTGCGCAACCTACTGAAAATAAGGTAAACACTACTTCTTTCCACGTGATCACTATACAATAAGGTAAACACTAGTACTTTCCACGTGATCACTATACAATAAGGTAAACACTAGTTCTTTCCACGTGATCACTATTCAATAAGGTAAACACTACTTCATTCCACTGATCACTATACAATAAGGTAAACACTAGTACTTTCCACGTGATCACTATTCAATAAGGTAAACACTACTTCATTCCACGTGATCACTATACAATAAGGTAAACACTAGTACTTTCCACGTGATCACTATTCAATAAGGTAAACACTACTTCATTCCACGTGATCACTATACAATAAGGTAAACACTACTTCTTTCCACGTGATCACTATTCAATAAGGTAAACACTACTTCATTCCACGTGATCACTATACAATAAGGTAAACACTACTTCGTTCCACGTGATCACTATTCAATAAGGTAAACACTACTTCATTCCACGTGATCACTATTCAATAAGGTAAACACTAGTTCTTTCCACGTGATCACTATTCAATAAGGTAAACACTACTTCTTTTCACGTGATTACTATACAATAAGGTAAACACTACTTCTTTTCACGTGATCACTATACAATAAGGTAAACACTACTTCTTTTCACGTGATTACTATACAATAAGGTAAACAACACTACTTCTTTCCACGTGATCACTATACAATAAGGTAAACACTACTTCTTTTCACGTAATCACTATACAATAAGGTAAACACTACTTCTTTTCACGTGATTACTATACAATAAGGTAAACACTACTTCTTTTCACATGATTACTATACAATAAGGTAAAGATAACTTCTTTTCACGTGATCACTATACAATAAGGTAAACACTACTTCTTTCCACGTGATCACTATACAATAAGGTAAACACTACTTCTTTTCACGTGATCACTATACAATAAGGTAAACACTACTTCTTTTCACGTGATTACTATACAATAAGGTAAACACTACTTTTTTCACGTCATTACTATACAATAAGGTAAACAGTAGGCCTACTTCTTTTCACGTGATCACTATACAATAAGGTAAACACTACTTCTTTTCACGTGATCACTATACAATAAGGTAAACACTACTTTTTTCACGTCATTACTATACAATAAGGTAAACAGTACTTCTTTTCACGTGATCACTATACAATAAGGTAAACACTACTTCTTTTCACGTGATCACTATACAATAAGGTAAACACTACTTCTTTTCACGTGATCACTATACAATAAGGTAAACACTACTTCTTTTCACGTGATCACTATACAATAAGGTAAAGACAACATCTTTTCACGTGATCACTATACAATAAGGTAATCACTACTTCTTTTCACGTGATTACTATACAATAAGGTAAACACTACTTCTTTTCACATGATTACTATACAATAAGGTAAAGACAACATATTTTCACGTGATCACTATACAATAAGGTAATCACTACTTCTTTTCACGTGATTACTATACAATAAGGTAAACACTACTTCTTTTCACATGATTACTATACAATAAGGTAAAGACAACATCTTTTCACGTGATTACTATACAATAAGGTAAAGACAACATCTTTTCACGTGATCACTATACAATAAGGTAAACACTACTTCTTTTCACGTGATCACTATACAATAAGGTAAACACTACTTCTTTTCACGTGATTACTATACAATAAGGTAAACACTACTTCTTTTCACGTGATCACTACAAAATACAACACCATGAATGTGTTTCATAAATACGTTCATGTGATGATCCATTCTAATTGTTACAAAACTAGGGGACACCTCTGCACGCTTCAAATGCCAACCTCGTGTCTCAGATCGTGACACCTTGGCATTCGGCCTCGGCCTCGGCATGTGACTTTTGACTGTATAAGTGATTAAACTGTATTAAGTAAAATCATAGTATGTAAATTTATTTACAGAAACTCGCTCAGTATATTTTAAAAACTGACTATTTAATTTAACAGTTGGTGATAAATTAAATGAATGAAAAATCTCTATTAGATTACCATTTGAACTTAAATGGCCAGTGGGGCAAGTGTGACTATAAAAGTGTGATTTATAACTTTCTCTGGAAAAATAAATAACTTCCCCAAAATGTCATGACGATCGGATAAATGGTGTAGCAGTGTATAACTAAAAACGAGACTAGTTAAAATAATTATGAAAATTGGGTGGAACGCTTGTATACCATAATTACCATCTGGTTTGTTCAAGTATAACAAACAATATACAGTCGTTTATATCTGAGTCCCAAACTCATGAACGTACGTGGCTCTAGTTACCAAAGGACCTGAAAGTTTTCCTTACTAAGATTATTTTTACTAATTCATTTTTAACTTTATTTAAACATTAGAAGCAGGCTCGATGAGATTTTTTCAGTCTGCTTGATTACTTCTCAAATTAATGACGCCTCATCCTGAAGACGCCCATTGCAACGTAGATGAAACGGTTGGCACCTTAAGTTTAAGGAGGCCGTTCCCCAAACCGCCAAGTCACCACTGGGAAGTCGGCAGGCCTATAGTAGCCATGCAATATCACAGTCAGTCGGTTTCAACTATATACATATACATACATATATACATATACAATACAATTCAACTATATACATATACAAATATACATGCTGTTATATTTTAACGTGTTTAGTATTATAATTAGTTATAATAAAAACAGTATAATTATCAGAGGTACAGTCTAGTGGACAAAAAATTTACATGACATGTTTAACTTAAAATAGTCAGGAATGATATTCAAAGTTTCGCATGTAATATAAAATAAATAAATTTTTTTTTAATCAAGACTATACAAAAATTATTTCATGGTCCACTAGGACACTTCACCTTCAAATGCCACTTCAAGTGTTACAATACGATCATTATTACGGACCGAATCCTTGAAATAGAAATCGCCATATTTTGGGCGTTTTTAGGAGCGAAACGGTCCCCTAAAGCAGGCGCAGCGTGGAGCCCAGAAGTTTTGTTGTAATTCATTTTTATCTTAGAAAAAATATAAACAGATCGAGTTTGAATGTTGCCGATACGATTTTCTCCTGAAGGAAATAAAATACCGATGTGAGCCTGTTTTAAAATAGCTATGTACTATATTTTTGTAACGATAGTTAAAGTTAAAATATTAAATATAGGCAATTTAATAAACGTTATAATTGATTTTCTACCATTTCTTTTACTAATTAATTTTTAACTTTATTTAAACTTTAAAAACAGACTCGATGAGATTTTTTTAGTCTGCTTGATTGCTTCTCAAATGAATGACTCCTCATCCTGAAGACGCCATTGCAACGTAGATGAAACGGTTGGCACGGACACCGTAATATACATACAGGGTGGAAAAAATACGGAAACGCTTCCACCACTTTGGTATGAATTCACTTGTAAAAGTGAAATATTGTACGTGATCATGGTTACAAAGAACATACTTTTTGACGCCAATAGTGACATTTCATCTTTTCAGGGGGACGGCCCACGAGGAGTTGAAAGAAATTTTTCAACGTAAGTCTAGGTCGAGTTTGGTATCAAATAAAAGGTCTATTCAAGAGAAATTAATTGCCACAAACCGGACTTCGAAAGATTTATTCATTTCAGAGAAGCGGTCATTTGAATTTCATGATGAATAATTTGAACAGTATCTTTTCTCCGCTTTTTAACGGTTTTAAGTAAATTATTTCTCATCAAAATTATACTTTATGGAATACAATTATTTTAAAAAAATTATCAAATTATCTATGTAAAAAAATAACGTTGTTGTGAAAGCGTTTCCATATTTTGTTTCAACCTGTATAAATTGGTTATACAATAATACTTTTAGTTAAAATAGGCTTTCCGATCCTGGAAAATATGTAACCTATTATCTGTTCCTTGGCTTAGTTGGAAAGCTCACACTAACTCACTTAGCTCTCGTCTGTCAAGGGTTACATTTTGTCTAAAGACATTAAGGTTGTGTGTTAGTCTTAATGTACTCATTAAGGCATACTTTGGATTGTTTCACTCTCGTATTTCTTATGGCACAATTACGTGGGGCAACTCAGTTGAAACTATACAAGTCCCAAAAGAAAGATATACGTAGTATTGTGGGAATCTGGTTCACAAATTCATGCAAGCCACATTAAAAAAAAGACTAAAAAGTCTTGGAATACTCACACTTCCCTGTTTTTTTATTTTATGATTGTTAGTATTTGTAAAATAAACCCAATAATTTTGTTTATTTATTTCATACATATTACATTATAGGTTCTGCTAAGTTTTAAAACTTGTCAGCAGAGTCCATTTATTCAAAATTATTTAGATTTAATTAGAGTAATATATTGTTTTTAATTAATAAGTTTTATGTCAAAATTGTCTGTATACTGTTAATTCATATTTTAATTACCTCAATTTCGTAGTTGTTTTTACCGTTTATAATAATTTACAGCATTTTTATATGGCACTGGATGGGCTAATTGTTGCATGATAATATTTTGGCTATCTTAATAATATTAAAAACAGAATAAAACTATGAAAATATAACAATAACACCAACTGTAACAAATATCTGACTAAAAAATATATAACAATAAAAAAGTAGTCAGCTATATTTAAGAAGTTTAATTTAACAAGTCAGACATATCCACACAATACCAGGTTTCAGGACAACGCAGATTTAAGGAATGTTAGACTATGTAAAACACAACAAACATATTTATAAAGGTGTGCAACTGTTCAATAAGTTACTTGCCACAAGTAGAACAGCAAGAATATCACATTTTGAACGCAAATTTTGAATTAGGCGATCCAGTGGCCGAGCGGTCTAAGGCGTCAGGACTTCGAGCTTGGGTTAGTGATAGCGCTGGTTCGAATCCGGTCTAGACTGAAAGATGTATCAGTAATATTCACATTGCACTGTACTGGTTTGCCCCCTTTACTCTGTCTGAATAGTTCCCCTCACACATATCAATAGTCTATATGAAATGGGTAGAGGAAGGCTAAGAAAGTTTTTACTAAATGGTTACAAAGAAAATCATTTTATTCCTTGGATGAAATTTACTTACAGGACCTTAGGGATTTAGTTTTTAATGAAGTAATTTTTTTTTAATATACGAGTTTAAATTATGTACAGTGAAATTGTTACTGTATGTACAATTTACATGACGAGGTAGATACAGGTGTGATTCAATGATTTATTGAATATAACATTGTCAAAAATCATTTCAGGGCTTATGTTAACAGGAACTTTTTTATTTTGATTGAATAAACCATTTTATTAAGTTTGGGAACTAATTATGTAAGCACCTTACCATATAAAGTTATGTTGAAACATATGTTAGTACAATAAAAAAGAGTATTAAAAAATAATGTTTAAAAATATATGCAAATCATATTCCTGTTTAAAACCTAGCACAAAATCTCATTTCATAGCAGTAATTTTACTAAAATAATTGCATATTTTACTAAAGACTCGTGTCTTTGTGTCCGTGGGAAAAATAGTGTGGCGCAGGGGTTTTTGTTTTTTTGTTTGTACTGAAATGGTTAAACAAGAGTCCCATTCAACCGAGAGTTTATCTTGTAATAAAAAACAAAAGAGATGGTTTCGTTTGTTGCCAAAGCTGCCATTCTTAAGGAATGAGGGCTGCAGCTTGTCGTAGCCTGTTTACAACAAATTAAGTAATTTTACGGAAGATTTTTAAAATTTAATTCAAAAAAATCTTACAACATTTGGCCGTGTTACGTTTCAAAAAATTATCAAGAGGAGCCATTTTAAAATACATTATACAATTCAAACAAATATATAATTTACGATACATTTGCCTCGGAACGGCCAATATTTTAAATAAATATAAAAATTACTTTTGTTTTAAATAATATTTCCCCACTTCACACTAAATGCTTACTTATTCTAGGACCACCATCATATACTGGACAGGCTAAAGATTTCTTGAATGTAAATGTGTTGGCTAACCTGAGTGACATTCAACAAAAAAGGAAAAGAATTCCATCACTTGACTATTTTGTACTCATTCCATAAACCAAATCTATAAAAACTATCGTTATTTTATGTTTGTGTCTCCTTTGCAGTCTAGTTCCTACACCTATTTACGTAGAAAGAAAAGTTGAAAATATATTTAAAAACACATTAAACTCTTTAAAACCCAAAAATGAATAAAAACTTATCTCACCATATAATTTGCCGGCGTGGTGGCTCAGTGGATAAGAGTTCGGACTGTGGAGGTAGGGCCAAGGTTCGAATCCCCACTGAGCCCACAGTCGGTACTTCACTCGTTGATTAAAGTTAACGCACAGGCCTGTAGGCCCATGTCAACTGGTGAGTGAAGTAAAAAAAAAAAAAAAAAAAAAAACGGCCAAATAATCATCTCCCCTGTCTTTTATGTAAATTGTTTACTGACTACTTATAAATTAATTGTAAAGTTCTTTCTCAAAAATAACTAACCTAAGTTGTTAGTGGTTTTTCTTTTTGTACACTAATAAAACCTTTTAAAGATTGCTCAATCTGAGATTTTTGTCATATTTTCCACTTATTTGTATGTCGCCAACCTCTATGGAATTTATAAACAGGTATGTGTATAATATATTAACACCATTTTCAAAATACACTTTAACTTAACGCATATTTAGGCTCTTTCATTTCACTTACGTATAAATATCTTATAGAAAATATAAATTCAATACCAAACAATTTAATAGCTAAAAATCTTCCAGATAACAACATTTAACAATAGCAACGTAACAATGGGCATACCAATAATATTCTAACTAACAACAGGAGAAACGTAATTAAAATTAGGTCTACTATAATAAATTCAACAGGAAAATGAAAAATTAATCAACATTAATATATATTGTAACCAACAATACCAATAAAATTTGACTTCTAGCAACAATAACAATACTACCTTTATTCAAATATGAAATAAAACAACGTTAATATCTTCTGACTCTGACATGATTGCACTAGTTTGCAACCCCCTACTAAAGTATACTTATGGGGTTTTGTAGACTATAAAACTTTGTTGCCTAGAGAATGGCAGCAGGCTGATCTTTAATACTGATGTGATGGTTTAGAGAGAACCACGGAGTGAAGAGAGAGCCCCCCCCCCGCAGCGAAGCAAGGGCCTTCGGCTAGGCTCTAATTATGATGGATTATAAGTATAGAATATAATAAAATTTATATTTAGATTGTAAATTTCTGAATTTGTCCGTGGTGACTGTAAAGTTCATAATTGACCATGCAGAATTGTTATGGTATTTGATATTAAGACTTAAAATCAATAAATTTCTTTAAACAAAACATGCCTAAAAGAATAACATGGTAACTTTGTAGAATTTGGGATGGAACCCAAACGAAAGTTTCAAAGATTCAAACTCCTTATAGTCTCCTCAAACATTTCTACATTAAATCGGGGGTTTTTCGTGGGTGTTACCAAATAGATACAGGATACAGACTGTCCATTACTGAGAATTTCCTGTAGACGACGTCTCTGCTGATATCTATTGGTGATTTGTTTAAAATAAGGTCTTGAAACACTGTTTGGCGTATTGTTAGCTCAACTACTAGTTACTTTAGGGTGTGCTGTAGAGAGACACAGTGTGGCTAAGAGATAGACTGGCGCTACCTGTGAGGACCGAACATGAACTACTTTCAACATAAAACAAATCCTACTTCACAGGACTCATATAAGTGGACAGTTTCTTGTTCCCTTAATTTTTACCGTTTTACCGACTAACAGACACTGACATTATGCTATCTAGGATTCTTTAGTGTGCAAAACGTGAATAAATGCAACATTTACACAATTTTAACAAATATGCAGACATAAACTATTATTTCATATCATCCTAAAGGTACTCTTGTTTTCCCTTGAAATGTTAACAGTACAAGTGTAACCAAAGGCAGTTTGACAAAAATGTAGATAAGCCTGGTTTAAGATGTTCTTGTATATGAAATCTGAATATATGAAAAATGTACAACATTCTAAGTAAAATACAGACAAAAATCTTACTATTTTAAATATATCATATAAAACAGTACCACTGTAAGTGTATGGGTGGGTGAGTGGGTCAATACTACTTTACGTGAATGAGTAGTTGGGTGGTAATATTCACCCACCCACCCACCCCTATACGTACGGTGGAAAAAATACTTAAATTTTCACCAAAAAGCTCATTTGCTCACAACGTAAAATAGTTTTTGTATTAGCACTAAAGAGTCACTTTTATCATACTTCGTTAATATAAGAATTCATATTATAACTGTTTTAAATTGATGCACCAGTGACCGAGCAGTCTAAGGCGTTAACTTTGTAATGGAGTTTCGCGGGTTCGAATCCGCCCTAGACTGGAAGTATTTATCAGTAATGTGCACTTTGTACTGTACTGGTTCTCCCCCTTACTCTGTCGTAATGCCCCTTGCAGAGATCAATGGTCTTGGGAAATGGGCAGAGTAGGGTTAAAAATTAGAGATGTCTCTTCTAAAAAACAAAACAAAAATAATAATAAAATAGTATAACCGAAACCGATAGAGCTCTGTCAACTTCACAATTTCCACAGTCTAATCACACTGATTGTATCTTTATATCTTTGGAACATTGACTTTGACTTTCTATGGCTGGCCTAACCACAAGTCGATAACGGTATAGAGGTCTGTTATTGGCAGACATATCAGTAATCGACATATTCTGCCTCAGATAAACCCCTCTGATTGCATTTGCATCTTTGTTATCGTGTCTGAGAATCAATGGAATTTCTTTTGAAATTGGCTTCTACACTTGCCAATAAATAAACCCCGTCACTGTCTTACCATTATACATGCTCCGCTTGGTTTTGTCGATGCACAGGAAAGACACTGATTTCTTCTGTAAAAAACAATTTACAATATTACATTCACGTTACAAAGAAAAAATCGCTAATTGGCCACAATAACAGTTGTACTTTGCTTTGATAACATTATCAACTTTCATAAAGTTGTAACAAACCCTTAAATAGTAAAATAATCTACAAGAACCAAATTACATTGTCCAAATAGTGTTTTGTTTCAATGTAACTTACTTGATACGACTACCAATGTTGAACTAATTGGTATTACATTGTTCAAGTAGTGTTTTGTTTCAATGTAACTTACTTGATACGACTACCAATGTTGAACTACTTGGTATTACATTGTTCAAGTAGTGTTTTGTCTCAATGTAACTTGCTTGATAAGACTACCAATGTTGAACTACTTGGTATTATATTGTTCAAGTAGTGTTTTGTCTCAATGTAACTTACTTGATAAGACTACCAATGTTGAACTACTTGGTATTACATTGTTCAAGTAGTGTTTTGTTTCAATGTAACTTACTTGATAAGACTACCAATGTTGAACTACTTGGTATTACATTGTTCAAGTAGTGTTTTGTTTCAATGTAACTTACTTGATAAGACTACCAATGTTGAACTACTTGGTATTACATTGTTCAATTAGTGTTTTGTCTCAATGTAACTTACTTGATAAGACTACCAATGTTGAACTACTTGGTATTACATTGTTCAAGTAGTGTTTTGTCTCAATGTAACTTACTTGATAAGACTACCAATGTTGAACTACTTGGTATTACATTGTTCAAATAGTGTTCATATTTATGTAATTTGAACCACCGTCTCCAATTTGTACTGGTAATTGATACTATCTCTTAACCCCAGACCAACCTCAACACTCAGCAGAATTTAGAACTCTTTATTGATTTACAGCAACGTAATACTGTATAGTAGGGTCATATACACTATCGTAAAATAAAAACTATTTATAAGAACTCACAAATGAAAGGAACCTTTAATACTTATTAAAATTTCACAAAATAGTCTGAAAGTGTAAAGAGACAACTAAAAACACAACGGTACTATCAAAAAACCCCCAACGTCGTAATAACACCGTTCAAGCAGGAGCTTTTCGACTTCCCTTCAAAGGCCTCGAGTCGAGTCTAGTCTCATCTTTCAAATACACCGCAGTGCATTATAGAGCACGAAAGTCCACTAACATTTTAATGAGTTTCAACAAAGTGGGTTTTATGTTTTGGAGCGATACGTGTAATCTCGAGGTTACAATGATGTGAGTTTGAGCAGTGTCAACACTGTTATAAGTTATAGACAAATTAAACCGTTCGAAAATGTATATGGATGGAAATGTTTATGATGGAAAAGAGAAATTCATACGAATACATCTTTATACGTCTTTTCAAATATCACTCGAATTGCAGGTTTTAGTCATTTAAATACTGCATGACCTTTGATCTCACTCATTCATCTCCCCGTATTTCAACAGCAAAAGTTAAATATGCATAAATCACTACATAGTATGATTCCATAGGTGAATTAAAAAAATATATTCCCTGATCTTTTTGAAAATGTAACTATATGCTTACTAAAATTAATACTTTCAATTTTATCCCAAGGGATTTTGTAAAATGGCAAGGTGGAGGTGAGGAATAGGCCCGAGGACCGAAGCCTTTGAAACTCCTTTCAAACGTCCAGAGGAAGATGATTGTGCTAGTTAGAAACATTATCCATCAGTAAAAGGAATTTTAACTAAATGACTTTTGTCTATAAGATATCTGGCCACCTGTATGTGAGAAACGCCTTTAACACAAAGACGGTACAACTTCTGAAGAAGCATATTATGGTATATCCTGTCAAAATCCTTAGTAAAGTTGAGGAACAGTCCAACTGTAGGAAGGCCTGAATACAATATTGTACTATTGATGATATAGGCCTAATATAAATGAGTAAACTGCATCAGTTGACTGGACTAACAAAATCTCGTTGTGATCCATAAACAAAAGCAACCTTAAAAGGAAAAGTCGTTCAAAAGTTTTTGACAAGGTTGACGTTATTGTAATAGGCCTGTAGTTGTCGCAAATGCAAACCGTAGCTCGCGAAGAACCGTCTCTTCGTTGTATCAAGGGGAACAAAATAGTCAAATTCATATGAATTAAAAATAAGAAATGTCATTATTACTTTGTAATTAGATCAATAGTTACGACTACCATACATTTGAACAAACCTATTATAATAACATTGATATTTCGAAGGTTTACCAGAAAAGAGCTCGAGCAAGCGACTAGTCCGATCAGAACGGTTGTGGATATTGTTCGTTCCTGCCTTAATGGCCACAGTCACTTTTTTTTAAGTATCTAAATTTCTTTGCTGCTTTCAATACGTGTTCTATAAAACCACTGGGTCACTAAATTTTTTACTCCTTTCTTGAAAGTAGACTAAGTTTTCACACTATATGAACTAATTAATCCGACACAATATCAAGCGGAGTTTTCATGGTAAAATGTCGATAGAAGTACATTCACATCACAAAAACAGAACTGTTTGGTACTCTACAGTACGTGAAATCAGATCAACAATTCAATTCATACAATGAAAACGATAACACATTTTACTTATTTTAAACTCCCTATTCAGTGTAGTCTATGTAACTCTGCAGTCTGTATTATGTATTATAGTGGCATTGGGAAACCAATCAAATTGCCATTATAATTTAATCTCATAAAAATGAATGACACAGACTTTATATGTACATTTTTTGACATAAGACAAACTACCCACTTTAAATAGAACAATAGTTGTTGGTAACAACAATAGTTGTTCTATTGTTGGTAACAATAGAACAAAAAAATATAGAATGTTTTATTCATTTGCTTGGCCCAATACTAAAATGAGCAGGGGGCAAGATAACTAGGCTACTCGTTACCTTTGTCATTACGTTTTGGCTTAGGCCTACTGCTAATTTACTTTTGTGTTTGGCTTGAGATTCGAAAATTGACCTGCTTTCATATAACAATGATCGTAATCATTCTCCCTCTTTCTCTCTCTTTTTTCTGCAGGCCTATTGTAATTAAGTCCAAATATTATCCACCAACTCCAAATAAAATATATAGCTAAACTTTCAGATCTACGAACATAACAAGAAATTGTTTGGAAACATTTATATTATACATTATAAAAGAAATAATATACATAAAATCCCAATTGTACTGACCCATTCATCACTGAATCGAAAAAAATCGAAACCTCTGAGGTTGAAATTTTGTACCATGGTTGGTTATGTAAAATATTTTGAAAAATTCTTCGTAGTTCCGAAACGGCAGCCGTCTGTAATGACGAAATTGTAAAATTTCAAAAACAGCGTTTCCTATTGAAAAATTACTATTATTTTCAGCGAAAGATTTGTGACATTGTACACAATTTTTCCTACAATTTGCCCTAGCTCACCTCCTTCTTCATTAAGTATGGTATGATTTTCGATTTTTGTATGTGTGTGTGTGTTACTCTAGCTCACCTCCTTCTTCATTAAGTATGGTGTGATTGTTGTGTGTATGCGCGCGCGCAAGTGCGTGCGTGCGTGTGTGTGCCTCAAAATGGTCAACATGGCGAGGAACCACTGAATCAGGTGCAATTCCGCAGCTTCGCACCCTTTAAAAGTAGACTCAGACTCACAGATTTTTCTAGACTACCAAACTTTGTTACTTAGGATTCAATAAAAAAATGTCAAAATTAAATTGAATACAAAGATCATTAATCCTACGAGCCATGGGGCCTTCTCATAGGTATGGCAAAACCTGTGTAAAAACCTGCCTTTATGACTTACTTCTTTACTGTTTGATCACTTTATTTAGAGAGTCTATGACGCTGACATTTGGTATACGTTCGCTGTATTGGATCTCCTTATGGTGAATATGTGCAATAAAGTTTTGGAAATACAAATTATCCATTAAGACTATTTAGAGGCTTTCATTGTGAAATGTTGAATATCATTCCCACTGACTCTGACATGATCGCGCTGCTTGCAAATTCAATTTGCAACCCTCCTAAAGTAGACTTAGAGGGTTTGCAGGACTATAAAACTTTGTCCTATAGCAGAACAACCTGATTTAAATGAGAAACTAGTAATATTTTCAAGAATACAGTAATAGCCCTGTCATAAGGCATCGTCGAATACCGTGAAATAAGCTTCTTTAAGACTGTTTTTCTGCGAGTTTGATCACTTAGTTTCTGCCAGTTGAGATTATTAGAAATCAGAAACTTAACACAAAAGCACGGATACTGTGAAGTATTGATAAATGGTGATACTACAGGCCAAGCGTTTTACTCATAAAGTGACGACGCTGCAAGACGAGCTTTTATATTGATGTGATGGGTTAGAGGGAGCCAGGGGAAGAATATAACCAAGCGTAGAGAAACACCCCGGAGCGAAACAAGGGCAGTAGGCTAGTTTACAATAAAAGCCTGGTGTGTTTGTTTGAAGAGGCCTCTTTGTTCTGATTCAACGAAGCACGGAAACGTATTAGACAATCCTGGCCTAGTTGTGGTGCCTTCCTTGTGATGAAAAAATAGTTTACAGTTATATTATCATTAGTATATAGAGAATAGTGAGGTTACTCTATTAGGAAAATATAAAAGATATGAATTCAGAATACAACATCGATTTGATCAACAGTTCAGACACAAATATACGTGAACTGAGCCCAAGCGTAAATTACAGTCTCTTATATACTATATAATTAGCAAAAAAATACAAGAATGTTTGATTTCAGGGTACAGAGAGGGATGAAAACATTCCCCCAATGTGAAACTGAACATTTCTTAGTTTGGGGTAAGATTATATTTACACGGGCAGTAAAATCTAGGGCAGAATTTCAATCTGAAAATGATTTGAAGATCTAGGAAACTAGATTTTACTTAGATTGATTTAAAAAAAATTCAACAACTTTTCTCAATAAGAAAAGGCTAAATGTTGAAACCGAACAAATTTCTTATCTTCTGCTATACAAATATATGCAACAACACAATTCATTCTAAAACGACATTTTTAGAGAACTTGCACGTATTTCTTGAGATCATTGATCTCTCGGTGGTTGAAATGTTTTACCGATTTAACTGTTGTGTTTTGGATCTCTACAACCAGACATGCCCCACTACCTACTAAAGAGAATATCTAAAAAAGATCCTCACTCTGGATTAAGAATGAAATCAGATTCTAGGTGGCTCGAGGGAATATTATAAACTAAAAATAAAGAAAATCAAGAGATTCAGTCGACATCAACGTAATGTAGTCAAGCAACAAGTTGGAGGTTCTAATAGCTATATTCTAAATTACTATATTTGCAATATATTTCTAGATCAAGGTTACTCTTCAACCAATATGATGAGAAACGGAAAGTCTTGCTTGTGCGAAACTACAAAACCTCAATAGCGATTGATATTCCTGTAGACTATTTAAATGATTTGTTCGTCAACACCTCTGTACCAAACGACCAAGATTCAATCATACAAACCTTATCCATCATTTACCATTGAAACATTCTGTTTTAGGCACATATTTCAAATTGATACTTATGCCTATACGTAAAATCAGCGGTAATGCTACTTGGAGTGGATGGCATCTCAATTAAAATGATCAACAGCATAATTGTTACTGTCGTTCCCGTCAATGCAGCTATATTCAGTTAGTCATTTAAAACAAACACTTTTCCCAGTGAGTGGACATTTTTCTGCTCTTTTTCTCGCATTAAACAAATTCCAGCACCATCAAAATCCAAACAATTCATTGAACTAAACATTTTGTTCGCTCTTTTCAAACGTTTTATAAAAACCTCGGTTCTCAAATGAATTAAAAATGTCTTAGACAGAATAATATTTATAATCCATGTCAGTTAGGATTTTAATCTAATCATAGCACAGAAATGACTCTTCTCGGTGTCACAGAAGACATTCGTAGAACCGTGGATTTGAGGAAATGCACAATCTTAACTTTATTCGACTTTTCAAATGCTTACTTGTGTCATTACACCCCTTGTTAAACTCGATAACATTGTTTTTTTTTTTCAGTCATAGGTTTTATGTTTATGTAAAATATCACCTTCATATCTAACGACAGTGTGTGCGCGTGGATGATAGAGTATCGAGCTTTAAATCTTTATCATCTGGCGTACCTCAAAGGTCAATATTGGACACTTGTTTTTCCTTTCATACATTGATGGCCTTCACTAATCATCACATGTACGCTCAAGAATTTCATTGTTGTGCCTATTTAGTGTAAAATGTTTAGAAAATCCAGATCAACATAGATATTACAAATATAGTCAAATAATTATCTCTGACAAATTTCAATTCGGCTTAAAAGTTGGTGCTAAGGACACACGCTCAATCTCGTCAAAACTACGATTATCTATCAACAGAACATCAATTTATACAAATTATTTCATACTAACAGCCGATAAACCGTGGAATAAACTCTTGCATTTAAAATCCTGGAATAATGGAGCTCGGGGCATGGCGTCAATGAAATCATTTTTACTGGAGCAGATGGTGCCGGTGGGTGGCTGGGGACTGGAGTCTGGGATTGAGGTTGAAGGAGTAAATGCTTGAGAAAATTGATATTTCAGACTATATAAAAGTGTTATATTTTATTTAAACTGAGCAATCATACAAGTAAATTAAATAATACTACCACATATGGATGAGTAGGTGGGTAGACACTATGTACGGGTATGGGTGGGCTTGTAGGTCAATATCACGTGAAAAGGAAGACGGGTGGGTATGGGTGAGCGGGTAGTTCAATACCTCCATATTCGTATGGGTGAGCGGGTGGGTTAATACCACCATAAGTGTATGGGCGAGTGAGTGGGTCAATACCACCATAAGTGTATGGGTGAGAGGGTGGGCCAACACCACCATATGTGTATGGGTGAGAGGGTGGGTCAATACCACCATATGTGTATGAAAGGATGGGTGGATCAATACCACGTCACGTGTATCGGTAGACGGGTATGTTAGTATTAAAACAGTAATTAAATGTATTTAGTGTGTTTTATTTTTTTTTTTTTAATTGATAGTCTTGATTTATTTTCAACTCTTTAATATGAGGCTTTGTCGATAGAGGAAAATATTAGTCCTGTGTTAGCCTGTTGAACCATAATTGTATAATAAAGTGATTATTATTAAACTATTAATTAGTTTAACGTAGCCACGTCGAATAAAATCCTATCTTCCATTATTATGTCCGTATTTATTCGTAAAGTCTGTAAGAAACCATGATCACGTGATAACGACCATCTGATATGAGACGAGAAGCTGGGAGTAGTTTTGGACAGTTGTTTTGCTGCCAACTCGTCCCCACACCCACCCCAGCCTTGATGAACGGAGTACTACTACTGGTCACAATTCACCCGATGCTGTCCCAGACAGAACTGCGTCTCCTTATACACGATCCCTCTTCACTACTCCTTAACTCTTCTAAGTGAATGGATCAAAATTAGGTATTAATGCACTCTCTAGACGTTTATGAAAATACGATTTCTTGGTGAAAAAGAGGTAAAAAGTTAGTTTATATTAAATAATAATAACTCTTTACTTACCGAAATATTACAATTGACATTGTTGTTGATTTACGTACACAAATCGGTAAATAATAGGTACCCCCTATTCGTAAACTAAAATAGTAGGTACCAACTGTGTAATAAATAAATTCATTAAAATTATAATATTAGATTAAAAAGAGATAATTTTTGCTAGAGTAGGGCTACATGTACAAAAAAATAAATAAATAAAATAAAAGTAAAAACTAAAATACACAACCAACCAAAAATACTTACATACATACACTATTGCATGTCAACACAATATCAAATTAAGTTACAAAACAAAAAATCATGTTCACAATAATATTATAACGTAGTTAGTAGAATTTTAAAATAAACACAGTACCAATTAAAACGAACGATATTTTAAATATATTCTTGAAATTCCATAAACAAAATTTATCCAAATAAAGCTTCAACATCATCAATGTTTAAAAGAAGCTTTTTTTAATTTACCCAAATATCCCGTGGTATCACTGTCCTGAAAAATAATAGTTACTGTCTTATTGAGTAGTTTACAGTAGGTGCAGTGTAGCTGTAAAAAAGTTTGAGTTGTGTTAAAAACGGTCTGGGAATTGGCGTAGAAAGATTATTTCGTAAACTATAATGACCCACCCGCTCTCTCACGATAATAGGTTTACCTACCCGCCGTCCCATTAACGTACAGTGATAATGACCCACCCGCGCCCACACACACGTACTTAAGTAAACTATGCCACTTCGATTTGCAACACATCTAATAAAACATAATGTTAAAACTTTAAATATATACAAATTTCAAAAAGGAAATATATTTAACTGAATGAATATTGGTCTACAATATTCCATAATCCGTCTTCTGGTTATAATTCTGATTATACATTTTTGTAATGTAATTATTGATTAAGCACTGAGATATACGTGCCACCCCAAAAGGATAGAGCACATCCCAATCCAGACTCCACTAGTGCATGGTATAAAGACACTAGGATTTTTCGTGGACACAGATCTCTCAAAAAATAGAACTTTCGTCTCAAAAAATCTATTATAAGACCTAAATATTTAATTCCACTGACCTTCTCAATGTCCATACAATCAATGCAATTTTTCTTATTAAAACAAAGAGGTGTGTGACATTTTAGTTTATTTTCAACATTTTGTTGTTTCGACAAAATAAAAATCATAGATTTAGTTTTATCGCTCAAGGTGAGAATATGTTTTTAAACCATAATTGTAGAAGCTCAAGATCACTTTCCATACTTTCCTGCGAATTTTCAAGATTTTGGACACAGTAACTTAAAGCTGTATCATCGGCAAAGGCCGAGATTTTACGATTTAATTGTGCATTACAAAGATCGTTTACATATATTAAAAATATAATTGGCCCTAATACTGAACCTTATGCCTGACGAAACCCGGTTCACTTACATTATTTGAAAGTTTCACCTTTTGCGTTCTACCCTTTCAATAACTTGAAAACCAATCATAAGCCAATGCTCTGGTTCCTGCCCACCGTAATTTTTCAAGTAAAACTTCGTTTATCAACAGTATCGAACGCTTTGGTTATGTCAAAATATATTGCTCCACACAAAACTCCATTATTTATACCTTCATGAATATGTTCAAGAAAATTTAGCAAAGCATCCGCTGTAGATAATTTTTCGGTAAACCCATATTGATTTTTACTGAAGTGTTTATTAGATACTAAAAAAACTATTGATTGTCATTTGATAATTTTTTTAAATATTTTTTTAAATATAGAAAGCAATGAAATTGGTCTGTAATTAGATAAACAATTTATATCACCCTTTTGGTACAAGGTATTACAATTGCAGATTTTAAACAATGTGGCAATTCGCCTTGTGCCATTCAACCTGCCTCAATTTATAACCATTGAAAACTCGTTTTTTACCAAAAAATCAAATACTTGTTTTTATCTGACAGTGAAAAAACGTTTTTTAAAACATTTCTTATAACAATAGTTTGTCTAGTTCACATGTTTTTTGTGCTGAAGAAGACTTTATAATTTGTTTTGCAATATTTTCGGTCCGAAAATACATTTTTTACTTACTTAAGCAAACATAACCTGACTTATCCTAATTGTAATTAACTCAACAAAACTTCTTAATTTGTGTTAAAATCCGATATCTGGCGGTAGGACGTTCGTCCTACGAATTTCAACCTACATACCGAGTACAGAGGAAATTTAACTTATATTACTTTTACCAACGGCTTAAAATAAACTTAATTTATGAGTAATAATAACTTTCAATAATATGTAAGTATATTGTATGGATTACTATTGCTACCGTCTCTCACACTATCTACAATTAGTAAACTTATGAAAGGAAAAGTTCACACGTTTATTAAATATTGAAAAGCATTTCACCATCATAAAGTTTTCGAGTGGCTTTGACTGGAGGGTTCCGATGCTATTGCAAGATCAAGCGTGGCTGTTCCTTAGATGGGTGACCGGTAAGCGATCCTGTCCTCACACGCAGTCCGCCTGCCTGGTCACCGACATGGGTAACCATGTTAATTGTTACGTAAATCCCTGCACGTGGCCCTGTACGTTGGGTGGATGTGATAATTAAGATGTGTTGGCTACTTCCATTTTACTGAAAGGGAGTTACGAATATTTCCATTTATTATACGACAGGGGGCTGAGGAGGGGGTTTATTATGAAGTGGTTGCCATAATGTTGTTTGGAAAGCCATTTTCCTTTATTCCGGTAAAACTATTTTTCATGAGGTGTAAGTGGTTTTTCAAACTATTAAATTAATGGAAATTAGATTTCCCCGGACCTTTTACGCTTTATTTCACAGCTATAAATCAGCGTACTGAATCAAAATACAAAATCAAAATTTACTTTACAATAATTTAAAAATAGCTAAGTGATTCAATTTAAGCTAGAAGTGTATTGTATCCCTATGTTAAATAAAGTAGATGGTTAAGGTTCTTTATTCAAAAGTAATTTCGAATGTACCCACATTTTTGCCATTGAAAAACACATTCTTAGTAACATATTTCTTGAGGAAATGGAGTGGATGATGGGAAAGAATGACCCATCCTACTCCTGGCAAGGCAAGTCGAAGCATGACAATGAAAGCCACCTTCAGTCGATATCAAACTGCGAAGTCGCGACGAGTTGACTGGCATTCCACCCTTCCCAAGTTCTTTTCAAAAGGCTTACGGTCATAATGAACTGCGAAAGGCATGTTGGTATGTTAATCTTCAGTTGGCAAGCATATTTTAGTGTACTATATTGTAGGAATTGTTCTTATTAATTAGCAAGACGCTGATCGTTGAGATAAGGGTGAATAATAGGGACGAATGAGTGTAGTAATTGTTACTAAGGTCAACTGTTCCTCATAAAGAACTATTCATTAATAGCCCAATAGCCCGGGCTATTAATGAATAGTTGGGGTGTCCATGTAGGATAGTAGTCGACGTTCAGATGTTGTGTAGGGAAAGGGAACTGAGTGTCAGGCTTAGAATAGAATAGAAATTTCTTTATTTTGAAAATTAATTATACAATTAATTTACAAAAAAGGCGAAGTTAGGGCCACATGGCCCTTTCTTACACTTAACCTTAAGGTAACAAGCTAGGCTTGTCAGCTAGCTGAAAATCAGAATAAAACTAAGTGGTTCGGATTCCACGTAAAGCTGTAGGTCCCTTAGTTACCATGGCTATTGGGCTACATGGTAATGACCCACCCGCCCACCCATACACGTACGGTGATACTGACGTGTCACCATTACCACTGTACGTGTTTGGGTGGGTGGGTGGTCAATGCCACTGAACGTGTATGAGTGGGCGGGTACACCACTGTACGTGTGTGGGTGTGCGGATGGATCAACACCACAGTATGTGTGTGGGTGTGCGAGTGGGTCATTACCACTGTACGTGTATTGGTGGGCGGGTGGGTCAATACCACTGCACGTGTATGGGTGGGCGGGTGGGTCAATACCATTTTACATGTAAGGGTGGGCGGTTGGGTCAATACCACTGTACGTGTATGGGGGGTGAGAGGGTTAATACCACTGTACATGTATGGGTGGGCGAGAGGGTCAATACCACTGTACGTGTATGGGTGGGCGGGTGGGTACCGTTTCAAGAAACCCTTGAAGCAATATTGGATATTGTTTCAAGGGTCTCTTATGTAACTAGAATTAAGAAAACTTAATTTAAATTGACCAACCCTTTTAGAGAAACTAATAAACGTTTCGCTGCTTGTTGCTGAGGCTTAATTATGATGACCAAGTTGTGGAATGAGGAAAAAGCATAAACTGTTACTGGAAGATGTACATCAAGCTTTAGATACAGATCAATGTTGTAAACTAGTGTTTTATTATTTAATTGTAACCACACATGCATGGTTATAATCATTCTTAGACATTTTTCTGTTTTATTTTTTCTGTAGAAACATATTTGTGAAGGAATTCACCTTTTTTTACAGGAATCTACGAAGTTATTGTGAAAATCGCCTTATTTTTTAAGAAGTGGTAGCTTATCATTTAAATTTTCTTCTTCAACTAATTTGTCTGTTGGTATAGTTTCATTCGGATTTATTAAAGTTGCAAGAATCAATAAAGCTTCGTGTCAAACTACCAACCCTTATAAAGAAACTAATAAATTTGTCACTGCTTCTTGCTATAGTATAGATTGGTCGCCTAGAAAGTTACCTACTTAACGCACCTGTGCGAGAGAGGTGGACTGAGCTATGGAAGTGAGAGAGACTACTCTTCCATCACTATGTTATTCCATTTATTGTTGTCATGGCAACTGAGAGGATGGTAGGCTGGCAGTGCAGTAACAATCTCCGGCCACTAGTCATTAGCAGTAGTGACCAGTGGTCGGTAACGTAGTTGGTTAAAGCCCAGCGTCACAAGACTAGGTTGTCAGTTCGATCCCAATCAGAGTCAGACAAAATGTTGAAAGGGATAACCATCGGCTGTTCATTTGTCATTGGGCTATTAATTTAATGATACTGTCTAAGGAGTAGTCGGCCTTAGTTTTGAACAATGACTACATTCGCTCATTTAGACTAATTCGAAATCCATATTCGCCAATATATGGGCGTCTTAAAAATAAATAAATAAATTTAAATTAATCAATTCAAGCTTTATTACATGAACCCATTATTTTGTATTAAAATGAAAATTAATAGTAAAATAACACATAAATAATAATGTAAACAATAGATAGCAACTAAACAAACTTGTACAGTTCATTAGAGCTTTTTTCAAGTAAATACTGTTGTGGAAGTGACACTTGAAGGTTGGCGTTAGTCACGTCCATGACAGACGGCAGCTGAGTGGTGGAACGATTCCCCTCCACTGATGAAACCACTGTATGTGCTAAATATAACACACAGGTAACTTTCTGTCCAGCCTAGTTATAAGACAGTTATTGCTCCATCGTCTTGACTGAGTTATTTAACAATGAAAGAGACATTATATACACCAATGGTACGAAGTAATACAGGTATAAATGTTGGTAACGTTTATTTTGTGTATGCTGTTGCAAGCAGGACTGTGTTAAGAACGCAGTCAGAAGATCATATCTGTTCCTCAATGTTGTTTATCTAAAAGTGAGAAACAGCAAATAAAATATTCGCAGAGTAGACATTCTTTACTGTTTTCATCCCTCTAAGATTTCATTGGTCACGAACAAGTTTGCTTCATGGATAAAGATGGTATCAACCAAACCACTCTATCTACTTTACCACAAAAATCGTACCAATCATTGTAAATTATTTAAACTACACTGTCACCTCTAAATATAATGGTTTTTAATAAAATGCCTAATTTTTCAAAGCAAATAACTATTAATAAACAGTAACTGTGAGGTTGGTAGTATTGGTATTTCACGCGTTTGGTGTTATCAACATTCATATTATCTTTGGGAGTAAATATGCTTTAAAGTCTACATATGACCCTACAAAAACTGTAAGGTTGGTAGTACTGATATATCACACGTTTGATGTTAATGAACTTTCGTATTATTGTTGGGATTAAATATGCTGTAAAGTCTACATATGACACTACAGGAACTGTTAAGTTGGTAGTACTGATATATCACACGTTTGGTGTTAATCAACATTCGTATTATTGTTGGGAGTAAATATGCTTTAAAGTCTACATATGACACTACAGGAACTGTTAAGTTGGTAGTACTGATATATCACACGTTTGGTGTTAATGAACTTTCATATTATTGTTGGGATTAAATATGCTTTAAAGTCTACATATGACACTACAGGAACTGTTAAGTTGGTAGTACTGATATATCACACGTTTGGTGTTAATCAACATTCGTATTATTGTTGGGAGTAAATATGCTTTAAAGTCTACATATGACACTACAGGAACTGTTAAGTTGGTAGTACTGATATATCACACGTTTGGTGTTAATGAACTTTCATATTATTGTTGGGAGTAAATATGCTTTGAAGTCTACATATGACACTACAGGAACTGTTAAGTTGGTAGTACTGATATATCACACGTTTGGTGTTAATCAACTTTCGTATTATTGTTGGGATTAAATATGCTTTAAAATCTACATATGACACTACAGGAACTGTTAAGTTGGTAGTACTGATATATCACACGTTTGGTGTTAATCAACTTTCGTATTATTGTTGGGATTAAATATGCTTTAAAGTCTACATATGACACTACAGGAACTGTTAAGTTGGTAGTACTGATATATCACACGTTTGGTGTTAATCAACATTCGTATTATTGTTGGGAGTAAATATGCTTTAAAGTCTACATATGACACTACAGGAACTGTTAAGTTGGTAGTACTGATATATCACACGTTTGGTGTTAATCAACATTCGTATTATTGTTGGGAGTAAATATTCTTTAAAGTCTACATATGACACTACAGGAACTATGAGGTTGGTAGTACTGATATATCACACATTCGGGTGTAAATATGCTTTAGAGTTTACAATAAAGTCTACAGGGAACACGGTACCTCATGAAGATATCATTTCTTACTCAATGATTGTGAGTCATGCAAACATTTCTTATCATCTGGAAAAGTTATCATAACAAGTTATATGTACCTTTTTCTATGTTCTAAGTAAATTATTAATTGATAATGGGTTTTGAAAAGAAGTTTAAAACGTTTGTAGTTTTTTGTTGAACTTACAGTGGCTTATGACTTAGTATGGAACAAAGATTTTTTTATTAAAACCTCCTTCCTTGTATATTTATTTTGCGACTTTTTGAGTCAAAAGTAAGTGCCAGGCAAATAAAAGTTTATTTTGTTCGTGATAAAAGCTCTTTTAAAAGCTGAACTATGGTCTGCCACAGGGGTTTGTACTTGCTCCAATTTTGTTCTAGATATATACCGCTGACATTCTAACCAAAAAAGTATACAGTATATGCAAATAATGATACTTAAGCTTACCAACACAAGGACTCCATAGGTACTGAGGAAACACCCAAAAGTGACCTTGCAGCCATCAAAGAATTTTTTTTAAACCTGGCAACTAAATCCTAACCTATCCAAAACCGAAGTGGCTTGCTTCCATTTAAGTAACCGACTAGCTGAATTCGAAAATGTATCATCCTTTTAAATTGTGTAAAACTCCCATCACAATGATCACCCACAGTACCTTGGAGTAATAATAGATCGATCGCTGAAGTTTAAGATCCATCTTCAAAAACAGGGTAAATAAATGTACTACATCGTATTGCCGGATCAACTTGGGGACCCAATGCACACGTCCTAAAACTGCTTTGTCACTGGCTTATTCAGTTCCTGAATACAGTGATCTTGTATGATTCATGAGAGCTGTTAGTGGCATTCTCATGGCAACTCCACTTCCTTGGCTCCCAGGGCTGTGCAATGTGACTCCTACAGAGGTAGGACGTCAGAATACACTGCTTAAGAACTCAATAAGGATCTCCTACGTCAGAACGGTCGCTTAATATCATAAAACCGACACATACGTACTGCTTTTCAGTTGAACAGATCGAATTTCTCGCCCAATACCAGCTGGGCCGTAGTGTGGAACAGTTTTGATGAACGAAATAAGTTCCTTATTATCGATCCGTCAATATCTGTAGGTGGGATGAACCTCCTTTGTAGGCAATGGATATTGTTGAATCAGTTCTGAACTGGCGTGGGTAGATTTAACTAAGTTACTTAAAATATAAATGGAGAGATTAGATCAATCAAGTGATTGCGGAGAGTCTGTACAAACAGTGCATCTCATAATTACAGAGTCCCCCCCACGCTGTTTTATGGAGAGCACTTTGTATTTTTACTAATATAACGTGACTTTTGAAGTTTTTCCAAATATATTACAGCTTATTTATTTATTTTTTTTAATTAATAAATTGTAGCTGACATCAAACCATACACGATGTATATACATAGTATATTACTACTAATATTTTTGTACGTGTATGGGTGGGTGGGTCAATATCACTGTACGTGTATGGGTGGGTGGGTCAATACTACTGTAGGTATGGGTGTATGGATGAGTCAATACCACTGTACTGTATATGTGAGCGAGTGGGTTGATACCACTGTACGTGTATGGGTGGGTAGGCCTCTTACTTCAATTACGTTTTGATGTCCCTCCCATTTACTTTAAAAAATTATTTCAATTTACATCAAGCTTTCATAACATGATATATTCTACCACCCACCCACCCATACACGTATTATGGGTAATTATTGACCATCCACCCACTCATTCACGTATGGGTCAATATTATTGTTGACCCACACCCCCAAACACGTTCGATGGTATTGACCCACCCACCCTCCCAGTGCGGTAATATTGACCCACCCATACAAGTACAGTTAGGTGTAACAGAGAAATTTTAATCCTAACCTAACCAATCGTTACAAAAGTTTTCAATAAAGTCATCATTTATTTAATTCGTTTCAATAGTTTAATTTGTATTCTTAATTTCATTTAGGAATATTGGCCCGCCCACCCATACGTGTACAGTAATGTTGACCCACCCACCGTCAAATACGCGTACAGTAATATTTACCAACCTACCCATATTTGTACAGTAATGTTGACCCACCCACCCTCAAATACGCGTACAGTAATATTTACCAACCCACCTGTACGTGTACAGTAATTCTGACCCACGCACACTCAAATACGCGTACAGTAATGTTGATCCACCTACCCTCAAATACGCGTACAGTAATATTCACCAACCCACCCATACGTGTACAGTAATGTTGACCCACCCACTCTCAAATACGCGTACAGTAATATTTACCAACCCACTCATACGTGTACAGTAATGTTAACCCACCCACCCTCAAATACGCGTACAGAAATATTTACCAACCCACCCATACGCGTACAGTAATATTGACCCACCAACCTGTACACGTAGGGTAATACTGACCCACTCATCAACCCATACACGTACAGAAATATTGGCCCATAAACTCACCCTTACACGAACAGAGGTGTTGATTTAATAAGGTGACACACATCATTAAACTCAACAAAAGCTGTACTGTGAATTGTTGCAAAAGGAATAATGATCCACAAGCTACTTATTTCCACCTCTATTTAATTCTTAGTTAACAAGACCAAAACATCTTTTGCATCCAGTTATAGCACATGCCTTGTTTGTTAGAAAGTAATTGATTGATCAGATGTTTAAAATATTTTATATAAACACATTGTTATTTCAAACCAACCAATGAAACATAGCCATCTATAAAAACAATCTTGGTTAAAACTAGGATTATAAATAATTTTAATTGTAATTCATAATTAGACTTTTTATTTCAAACTATCATAATATATTTTGCATTAAATATGTCTTCCTACATATAAATATAAACTATCCCTCTTTTCCAAAAAAGGTTTTGTGTCATATCTCCTGTAAAAACCCAGTTCAATATAACAAAGACTTGTGTATTCACGTCATATAACTCCAATGTAACCTAATTTTGATATAATATATTTTAAAGTTTTTTTTTATTTACAAAATAAATATAAAATAAATAAATAGAAAGCAGTCCTAGTAAGATGGTGTTTAGACGGATTGCGCTAAAATAAATATAACATTTGGAAGCAAATCAATGAAAATGTTATGTGATCGAAGTTCGATTTTAATTTTTCCTCAAAAAAGGCAGCGTTGCTTTAAATATCGGTACAAGAACTTACCAACAAATCTACTTAATATTTCAACGTCAACTATTGTAAAACCTCAAGTGAAGTTAGCAGAAACAGTCAAAGCAATAATCATCACCGCATAGCTAAGGCTCAGTGCGAAATGTCACCTATTTTCAATAACAATAAAGTTGTATGTTCTCTAATTCCTTGTTTAACGATCTGAAATGGACAAATGTTTTTGTATTGATCTATTCCGAAAACATCTCCTGACACTCCACGGCTAGCTAGTTCAAAAATGTTCACATCAGCAAGAGGAAGGGTATGTCACACGTTCAATTTGTACTTATATGTCAATTGATCGTGATTTTTAATTATTTTTTCGTATTAATTTTGTTTGGTATTTTCTTGTAAGTATTTGGACAGCTTTGCGTATCTATAAGACTGATTATCTTAATTTTGAACATTACTATAAGATTTTTTAAACTTTTGGTAAGCTCAATGTAAGAGCTACCTCGATCCCCTACTCCATGTTTGTGAACCATAACACTTAATTTTACAATAGGCTAGATTCAGAACCACGTCCCTCATGTTCTTTAATTTACATAAAAATTCTTCAAAACTGTTTTCAATATTAGGAAGCAAATGTTAAGTTACCAAAAGTTGACTAGGCTTGTTGGTCGAGTTCCATTTTGCAAACTGCTGAATACTGTGTCCAAAACAAAGCAAAACTTTCAAAAATTCAATCTCATATGCAAACAATGTTGCCAAGATGAGTCATATTAGTAACGAGTGTTAGGTGTTTACGTCAAGGTAGCTTGTGAACAAATGGTTACTTTTATATGCATGGCCTATTTATGCTAATGAATCGTACATAAATCAATAGTTTGTTTATACTTCGTCAATAATTATTATACTGTTGTAATATATATCTGTTTGGATATTCGTGTGTTAAATATTACAATGGGGCACAGATTTTTACAGTCATGGAAGTAAGCTGACCGACGACGCCTTCAATGTTTTGACGTGATTTATGTAATGTTAGCAAGAGGTATCGATCAGTTTGAAGGCGTTCCGCAATACTGTTCATGAACATCAGACTAACTGTACAACATATTACAGTGAGGCAGAGATTTTTACAGTCCAAGGAAGTAAGCTGACTGACGACGCCTTCAATGTTTTGACGTGATTTAGGTACTGTTAGAGAGTGGTATCGACCGGTTGAAGGCGTGCCACAATACTGTTCATGAACATTAGACTACCTATACAACTGTTTAAATATTCATGTGTTGTGATATTACAGTGAGGAACACATTTTTACAGTCAATGGAAGTAAGCTGACCAACGACGCCTTCAATGCTTTGACGTGATTTAGGTACTAGTAGCGAGTGGTATCGACCGGTTGAAGGCGTTCCGCAATACTGTTCATGAACATCAGACTAACTGTACAACATATTACAGTGAGGCACAGATTTTTACAGTCCAAGGAAGTAAGCTGACCGACGACGCCTTCAATGTTTTGACGTGATTTAGGTACTGTTAGTGAGTGGTATCGACCGGTTGAAGGCGTGCCACAATACTGTTCATGAACATTAGACTACCTATACAACTGTTTAAATATTCATGTGTTGTGATATTACAGTGAGGAACGCATTTTTACAGTCAATGGAAGTAAGCTGACCGACGACGCCTTCAATGCTTTGACGTGATTTAGGTACTGTTAGCGAGTGGTATCGACCGGTTGAATGCGTTCCACAATACTGTTCATGAACATCAAACTAACTGTACAACATATTACAGTGAGGCAGAGATTTTTACAGTCCAAGGAAGTAAGCTGACTGACGACGCCTTCAATGTTTTGACGTGATTTAGGTACTGTTAGTGAGTGGTATCGACCGGTTGAAGGCGTTCCGCAATACTGTTCATGAACATTAGACTACCTATACAACTGTTTAAATATTCATGTGTTGTGATATTACAGTGAGGAATACATTTTTACAGTCAATGGAAGTAAGCTGACCGACGACGCCTTCAATGTTTTGACGTGATTTAGGTATTGTTAGTGAGTGGTATCGACCGGTTGAAGGCGTGCCACAATACTGTTCATGAACATTAGACTACCTATACAACTGTTTAAATATTCATGTGTTGTGATATTACAGTGAGGAATACATTTTTACAGTCAATGGAAGTAAGCTGACCGACGACGCCTTCAATGTTTTGACGTGATTTAGGTATTGTTAGTGAGTGGTATCGACCGGTTGAAGGCGTTCCGCAATACTGTTCATGAACATTAGACTACCTATACAACTGTTTAAATATTCATGTGTTGTGATATTACAGTGAGGAATACATTTTTACAGTCAATGGAAGTAAGCTGACTGACGACGCCTTCAATGTTTTGACGTGATTTAGGTATTGTTAGTGAGTGGTATCGACCGGTTGAAGGCGTTCCGCAATACTGTTCATGAACATTAGACTACCTATACAACTGTTTAAATATTCATGTGTTGTGATATTACAGTGAGGAACGCATTTTTACAGTCAATGGAAGTAAGCTGACCGACGACGCCTTCAATGTTTTGACGTGATTTAGGTACTGTTAGTGAGTGGTATCGACCGGTTGAAGGCGTGCCACAATACTGTTCATGAACATTAGACTACCTATACAACTGTTTAAATATTCATGTGTTGTGATATTACAGTGAGGAACACATTTTTACAGTCAATGGAAGTAAGCTGACCGACGACGCCTTCAATGCTGTGACATGATTTAGGTACTGTTAGCGAGTGGTATCGACCGGTTGAAGGCGTTCCGCAATACTGTTCATGAACATCAAACTAACTGTACAACATATTACAGTGAGGCAGAGATTTTTACAGTCCAAGGAAGTAAGCTGACTGACGACGCCTTCAATGTTTTGACGTGATTTAGGTACTGTTAGCGAGTGGTATCGACCGGTTGAAGGCGTTCCGCAATACTGTTCATGAACATCAGACTAACTGTACAACATATTACAGTGAGGCACAGATTTTTACAGTCCAAGGAAGTAAGCTGACCGACGACGCCTTCAATGTTTTGACGTGATTTAGGTACTGTTAGTGAGTGGTATCGACCGGTTGAAGGCGTGCCACAATACTGTTCATGAACATTAGACTACCTATACAACTGTTTAAATATTCATGTGTTGTGATATTACAGTGAGGAACACATTTTTACAGTCAATGGAAGTAAGCTGACCGACGACGCCTTCAATGCTTTGACGTGATTTAGGTACTGTTAGCGAGTGGTATCGACCGGTTGAAGGCGTTCCGCAATACTGTTCATGAACATCAGACTAACTGTACAACATATTACAGTGAGGCACAGATTTTTACAGTCAATGGAAGTAAGCTGACCGACGACGCCTTCAATGCTGTGACGTGATTTAGGTACTGTTAGCGAGTGGTATCGACCGGTTGAAGGCGTGCCACAATACTGTTCATGAACATTAGACTACCTATACAACTGTTTAAATATTCATGTGTTGTGATATTACAGTGAGGAACACATTTTTACAGTCAATGGAAGTAAGCTGACCGACGACGCCTTCAATGCTTTGACGTGATTTAGGTACTGTTAGCGAGTGGTATCGACCGGTTGAAGGCGTTCCACAATACTGTTCATGAACATCAAACTAACTGTACAACATATTACAGTGAGGCACAGATTTTTACAGTCCAAGGAAGTAAGCTGACCGACGACGCCTTCAATGTTTTGACGTGATTTCGGTACTGTTAGTGAGTGGTATCGACCGGTTGAAGGCGTGCCACAATACTGTTCATGAACATTAGACTACCTATACAACTGTTTAAATATTCATGTGTTGTGATATTACAGTGAGGAACACATTTTTACAGTCAATGGAAGTAAGCTGACCGACGACGCCTTCAATGTTTTGACGTGATTTATGTAATGTTAGCAAGAGGTATCGATCAGTTTGAAGGCGTTCCACAATACTGTTCATGAACATTAGACTACTGTACAACATATTACAGTAAGGCAGAGATTTTTACAGTCCAAGGAAGTAAGCTGACCGACGACGCCTTCAATGCTTTGACGTGATTTAAGTACTGTTAGAGAGTGGTATCGACCGGTTGAAGGCGTTCCGCAATACTGTTCATGAAACTAACTGTACAGCCGCATTGTTTACTTACGATGCTGCACTGATGTTAAACGGTTTATATATTAGTTTGATGTATGCTTAATGTGAATTGTCAATTTAAATCATCATAATAATATATTTAACAATTTTATTTTTTTTAACAATTCTAATAAAATATATGTGATGTGCAGTTAAGAACTCTAACAATTACAGTTTAAGAATTACAATTATAATTTAGAGTTAAGAAACTCTAAGTTCAAGAAGTCTCTTACAATTACATTTTTTGTAAATATTTTTGCTTAATTTACTGTCGATTCAAATTATGTTTGATTTGTGTTGTATACTTTTGAAATAAAATGTTCTCATTGGGAAAGCCTTTAAAATATTATAGTTATGTTATAATTAATGTTCCAAATAATTTTATTATTGTTGTGTGTAAGAACGATTCAGTATTTTAAATTTTGTTGTAAATAGATGATGTAACATAAGAGTTTTTTTATTTGCTTGTATCATCACTCAAAATAAATTGAAATTATTATATTATAATATAAAACACACAATTGATTTTAATTTATTTTTTTTTAATCGACTATTTAGTTGCATTTAAATAGTATTCTATTGAGGGAATAATTTAGATTTACATAACACAAATCGAAAGTTGATGCAATATATTTGTTGACATCCTTCGTATGTAAAGCACTCGTTTCAAGTAAACCAGTTGTTGGGATGTTTTTCAATTTGAAAATGGCATTAGATTTGGTGGGCCTATCACTACTCCTGATTGACTCAAGATGGCTGGGACTAAAAAGGTATTGTTCTCTCTTGAATGTAATCTCATTTATGAAACAGGACATAATCTGTTAAAATATCGTACATAGATAATAATAGGCTCACGAGATAGGCCGAATATTCTCCTGCATATGTCCTTCAAGGAGTCATCAGAAGGTGCTGGAGCCTATTTTATTTCTCTTGTATATCACTGATTTTCCTTCCACGATCTCCGACGATAGTACAAAATTGTGTATGTATGCTGATGACACGTTAGCTTCAGTAAGCTCTGAAAACCACCACAAACTAGAAATAATATCTTTAGAGAAGATAAATACCTATATCCAGTTGTTTACTCCGAATCGGCTGCATGTAAATAAAGGTAAAATAAATAAAAGATGTTCAAATCAACAACACACGAACGTCAATACCCCTTTCATTTTCGGTAGATAGGATCATTTTTCAACAACTAAATTTTTGGGAATACACATTGACAGTAATTTTAAATTTAACCAACAGCTGATTTTGTTTGCCAAAAAATTCTTATTTTTGTTTTAAAAATGTAACAAAAATATTAGAGACACTCGTTCTTATGGCAGATTATTATGCGCTTATATATGCGTACTTATCTATGCGGAGAGGAGATAGGGGCAATGCATCGCACAGGACTGATCTAATATTTAAACTTCAGAAAATTACTGTTGAAGTAATATTCAAAAAGAAGTATAGATCCTGTTGTAAGCTGTTGTTTAGAGAGAACAAACTACTGACGTTTCCTTCCATTTACTTTCTGAGGTCAGTCTATAAGAAATGCCCCTCTTTCTTAATAAATGTGTACACCATGAGCAAGGATCCTATACAACAGGTTGCCTCATTCTCATATTGTATATATAAGTCGAGTTGTGACGTCAGAGGGAGACCTCCAACCACAGAGTAAGTTTACTACTTTTTCTGTGCCTCCAACACAGTGTGCTGAACAATTAAAACTACATACTAAAAATTATTACTGTATTGTTTTCAAGAGTAGTTTAGAATTGTTTAAAATTCTTGTATTTTAATATTATACGGCTATTATTACAAACTGCAACGGCACACCTCACTTCAGGCATTTCACAAACATAGTCATTGTATTGAATTCACAATTCAATACAAAACCATATTCAAAATTAAACAACGCAAACCGAAGTGTCATCGAGAATACGAATATCATATGTTTTACATTGTTGCTGTTTGTTTTGTTTACACCAGTGAAGGTAGAAAAAACAGCTGACGTCTCTCTATGACGTAAATGCTACCTGCGCGGTATGGACGCGTGCTTGTTTATAAGTAAACCTTGCACCATGAGTACAATTTAGAGGCCAATAATGACAAACTGTTACCAAGATAAAGATCCACTTTTTTAGGGGAGGTTGTTTTACAGTGGCTTTAAAACTGTTGAATTCGACCCCGGACACTAAAGAAATTGCCAAGACAAACTTTGAAAGAAAGGCAAGATATCTGATAGTCCGAGCATGTTGTCATAGTATAAATACAGTACAAATAAAACGTCACACAATACAAAAATTTATTACAATATAATCACAAAATGCACAAATATATTACAATACAAGTACAAAATGCACAAATATTATGGTGATCGATTTCGGTGAACCACGCTCACCTTCCTCAGACCAGGATTCACAAAAGGTGTGCGCTTCATTCTTTTTAATTATGCTAATTAAAAAAATATAGTTTAAATGAATTTTTAAATAAGTAAACTGTTTGCTCTCAATATTAGTTGGAAACGTTTTTACCTTTATTGTGTGAAGAATGTGCTCTGTTTTCTTTTGATGTTTTTGATTTTGTTACTTTATAATGTTATAAGATCTGAGTATGTAACAACGTATTGAGTGACGCAATTATGTGGCGCACACGCTGTTTTGAAAAGAGAGTTTATGATTTCTGATGATAACAGCGTCACTTATAAGTATTTTTAGCTTGAAATTTCAAAGTAATTCAAAGGAAAGGAAAACGTTGTTACGTAGTTTAATAGCCAATCAAATAAGATCTTTGTGACACGTTTCGAGAAGGAAAATAATAAATGCTCCAAATAAATTATACCGAGAACTAGCTGACAGTAATGTTATCCGTCTCCAAGGCAACAAACCACTGTCACACTCCTCAACAGGTGTTATTAGAGTCAGTTATCACTTGTGGTATTAAGTCTTGACTAGTTTCCTTCTCTGGCTGGTACAAGAAGATACTATTACCTGGCAAAGGATTGTGTGCAGTTAATCGATAAAACTGACGGCTTTCCCCAACTTAGTTAAAACACTAAATTTGGCAAAATATTATTCTTTTCATAGTAATGAGAAGCATTTTGTTTAGTCACTCATATACCACCGTACGTGTATGGGTGGGCGGGTGGGCCACTGTAAAATTGCTGTACATATCCAAAATGATCAGCTTACCCATCATAAATTATCCATATTTCACTAATTATTATCAAATCGTTTATTTAATTAGCACTACGTGTTGGTACAGACACAATAACAGTGACATTTTTGCTTATTATTTCATTAAAAATAATTATTACGTATGAAAATACATATTATAAGTTGTAGGTTATAACGTTTTGCAGGAATTAAATGTTATGTATCTGTATATTTGATACCTTTGATTTGAAAAGTATTTTAATGAATGAGCATATTTTTTTAGTAGACGTTACAATAGTGTTTTGAATGGCGCATGTTTACTGAAAATAGTCGTATAAGCATTAAAGTAATTCTGGATAGGCTCGCAGTGATTAATCATGCGAATTAATTTGGCGTCGCTCTGTCTGCGACGATGTTGGCAGACCTCGCCATATTGTCAGACTTTGGACGCTACAAATGTTGCATGAAATACTCCATGTCTTATAAGTTGTACTTTATTGGGTTATAAAAAAAAATTATGGCTGACAGCATGCACTATTGACTAGCAAGCTTCCATTAAGCATCTCCAGTGATATGCTTTGTTATTTCACCAATACTTTGCAAAATACTGTGGTTGTAAATTGTTTATTTAGGGTTTATCACATGATCGTAGATTACTTCATCTCTCTGAAAACTAACTGAAATCACTTGTACGATAATTTTAATACTTTGTACAAATTATTTCAACAATAAAAAGAATATATCGTATCTTATAGTGCTTTGAAAGTATTTAAAATTCATTGAAATGAAAGAAGGACTCCAGGCCACGAAAATAGACTTCGTGTGGTATCGACCAGTTAGGAGGCGTGCCGTAAAACTGATAATGAACATCAGACTAACTACCTATACAACTGTTTAGATAATCGTGTGTTGTGATATTACAATGAGGCTCACATTTTTACAATCCATGGTAAGCTGACTGACGACGCCTTCAATGCTTTGACGTGATTTAGGTACTGTTAGAGTGGTATCGACCGGTTGAAGGCGTTCCGCAATACTATTCATGAACATCAGACTAACTGTACAACATATTACAGTGAGGCAGAGATTTTTACAGTCCAAGGAAGTAAGCTGACTGACGACGCCTTCAAGCTTTGACTTGATTTAGGTACTGTTAGCGAGTGGTATCGACCGGTTGAAGGCGTTCCGCAATACTGTTCATGAACATCAGACTAACTGTACAACATATTACAGTGAGGCAGAGATTTTTACAGTCCAAGGAAGTAAGCTGACTGACGACGCTTTCAATGCTTTGACTTGATTTAGGTACTGTTAGCGAGTAGTATCGACTAGTTGAAGGCGTTCTGCAATACTGTTCATGAATATCAGACTAACTGTACAACATATTACAGTGAGGCAGAGATTTTTACAATCCAAGGAAGTAAGCTGACTGACGACGCTTTCAATGCTTTGACTTGATTTAGGTACTGTTAGCGAGTAGTATCGACTAGTTGAAGGAGTTCCGCAATACTGTTCATGAATATCAGACTAACTGTACAACATATTACAGTGAGGCAGAGATTTTTACAGTCCAAGGAAGTAAGCTGACTGACGACGCTTTCAATGCTTTGACTTGATTTAGGTACTGTTAGCGAGTGGTATCGACCGGTTGAAGGCGTGCCACAATACTGTTCATGAACATCAGACTAACTGTACAACATATTACAGTGAGGCAGAGATTTTTACAGTCCAAGGAAGTAAGCTGACCGACGACGCCTGCAATGTTTTGACGTGATTTAGGTACTGTTAGCGAGTGGTATCGACCGGTTGAAGGCGTTCCGCAATACTGTTCATGAACATCTAACTAACTGTACAACATATTACAGTGAGGCAGAGATTTTTACAGTCCAAGGAAGTAAGCTGACCGACGACGCCTTCAATGTTTTGACGTGATTTAGGTACTGTTAGCGAGTGGTATCGACCGGTTGAAGGCGTTCCGCAGTACTGTTCATGAACATCAATCTAACTGTGCAACATATTACAGTGAGGCAGAGATTTTTACAGTCCAAGGAAGTAAGCTGACCGACGACGCCTTCAATGTTTTGACGTGATTTAGGTACTGTTAGCGAGTGGTATCGACCGGTTGAAGGCGTTCCGCAATACTGTTCATGAACATCAAACTAACTGTACAACATATTACAGTGAGGCAGAGATTTTTACAGTCCAAGGAAGTAAGCTGACCGACGACGCCTTCAATGTTTTGACGTGATTTAGGTACTGTTAGCGAGTGGTATCGACCGGTTGAAGGCGTTTCGCAATACTGTTCATGAACATCAAACTAACTGTACAACATATTACAGTGAGGCAGAGATTTTACAGTCCAAGGAAGTAAGCTGACTGACGACGCCTTCAATGCTTTGACTTGATTTAGGTACTGTTAGCGAGTAGTATCGACTAGTTGAAGGCGTTCTGCAATACTGTTCATGAATATCAGACTAACTGTACAACATATTACAGTGAGGCAGAGATTTTTACAGTCCAAGGAAGTAAGCTGACTGACGACGCTTTCAATGCTTTGACTTGATTTAGGTACTGTTAGCGAGTAGTATCGACTAGTTGAAGGCGTTCTGCAATACTGTTCATGAACATCAGACTAACTGTACAACATATTACAGTGAGGCAGAGATTTTTACAGTCCAAGGAAGTAAGCTGACTGACGACGCCTTCAATGCTTTGACTTGATTTAGGTACTGTTAGCGAGTAGTATCGACTAGTTGAAGGCGTTCCGCAATACTGTTCATGAATATCAGACTAACTGTACAACATATTACAGTGAGGCAGAGATTTTTACAGTCCAAGGAAGTAAGCTGACTGACGACGCCTTCAATGTTTTGACGTGATTTAGGTACTGTTAGTGAGTGGTATCGACCGGTTGAAGGCGTTCCGCAATACTGTTCATGAACATTAGACTACCTATACAACTGTTTAAATATTCATGTGTTGTGATATTACAGTGAGGAATACATTTTTACAGTCAATGGAAGTAAGCTGACCGACGACGCCTTCAATGTTTTGACGTGATTTAGGTATTGTTAGTGAGTGGTATCGACCGGTTGAAGGCGTGCCACAATACTGTTCATGAACATTAGACTACCTATACAACTGTTTAAATATTCATGTGTTGTGATATTACAGTGAGGAATACATTTTTACAGTCAATGGAAGTAAGCTGACCGACGACGCCTTCAATGTTTTGACGTGATTTAGGTATTGTTAGTGAGTGGTATCGACCGGTTGAAGGCGTTCCGCAATACTGTTCATGAACATTAGACTACCTATACAACTGTTTAAATATTCATGTGTTGTGATATTACAGTGAGGAATACATTTTTACAGTCAATGGAAGTAAGCTGACTGACGACGCCTTCAATGTTTTGACGTGATTTAGGTATTGTTAGTGAGTGGTATCGACCGGTTGAAGGCGTTCCGCAATACTGTTCATGAACATTAGACTACCTATACAACTGTTTAAATATTCATGTGTTGTGATATTACAGTGAGGAACGCATTTTTACAGTCAATGGAAGTAAGCTGACCGACGACGCCTTCAATGTTTTGACGTGATTTAGGTACTGTTAGTGAGTGGTATCGACCGGTTGAAGGCGTGCCACAATACTGTTCATGAACATTAGACTACCTATACAACTGTTTAAATATTCATGTGTTGTGATATTACAGTGAGGAACACATTTTTACAGTCAATGGAAGTAAGCTGACCGACGACGCCTTCAATGCTGTGACATGATTTAGGTACTGTTAGCGAGTGGTATCGACCGGTTGAAGGCGTTCCGCAATACTGTTCATGAACATCAAACTAACTGTACAACATATTACAGTGAGGCAGAGATTTTTACAGTCCAAGGAAGTAAGCTGACTGACGACGCCTTCAATGTTTTGACGTGATTTAGGTACTGTTAGCGAGTGGTATCGACCGGTTGAAGGCGTTCCGCAATACTGTTCATGAACATCAGACTAACTGTACAACATATTACAGTGAGGCACAGATTTTTACAGTCCAAGGAAGTAAGCTGACCGACGACGCCTTCAATGTTTTGACGTGATTTAGGTACTGTTAGTGAGTGGTATCGACCGGTTGAAGGCGTGCCACAATACTGTTCATGAACATTAGACTACCTATACAACTGTTTAAATATTCATGTGTTGTGATATTACAGTGAGGAACACATTTTTACAGTCAATGGAAGTAAGCTGACCGACGACGCCTTCAATGCTTTGACGTGATTTAGGTACTGTTAGCGAGTGGTATCGACCGGTTGAAGGCGTTCCGCAATACTGTTCATGAACATCAGACTAACTGTACAACATATTACAGTGAGGCACAGATTTTTACAGTCAATGGAAGTAAGCTGACCGACGACGCCTTCAATGCTGTGACGTGATTTAGGTACTGTTAGCGAGTGGTATCGACCGGTTGAAGGCGTGCCACAATACTGTTCATGAACATTAGACTACCTATACAACTGTTTAAATATTCATGTGTTGTGATATTACAGTGAGGAACACATTTTTACAGTCAATGGAAGTAAGCTGACCGACGACGCCTTCAATGCTTTGACGTGATTTAGGTACTGTTAGCGAGTGGTATCGACCGGTTGAAGGCGTTCCACAATACTGTTCATGAACATCAAACTAACTGTACAACATATTACAGTGAGGCACAGATTTTTACAGTCCAAGGAAGTAAGCTGACCGACGACGCCTTCAATGTTTTGACGTGATTTCGGTACTGTTAGTGAGTGGTATCGACCGGTTGAAGGCGTGCCACAATACTGTTCATGAACATTAGACTACCTATACAACTGTTTAAATATTCATGTGTTGTGATATTACAGTGAGGAACACATTTTTACAGTCAATGGAAGTAAGCTGACCGACGACGCCTTCAATGTTTTGACGTGATTTATGTAATGTTAGCAAGAGGTATCGATCAGTTTGAAGGCGTTCCACAATACTGTTCATGAACATTAGACTACTGTACAACATATTACAGTAAGGCAGAGATTTTTACAGTCCAAGGAAGTAAGCTGACCGACGACGCCTTCAATGCTTTGACGTGATTTAAGTACTGTTAGAGAGTGGTATCGACCGGTTGAAGGCGTTCCGCAATACTGTTCATGAAACTAACTGTACAGCCGCATTGTTTACTTACGATGCTGCACTGATGTTAAACGGTTTATATATTAGTTTGATGTATGCTTAATGTGAATTGTCAATTTAAATCATCATAATAATATATTTAACAATTTTATTTTTTTTAACAATTCTAATAAAATATATGTGATGTGCAGTTAAGAACTCTAACAATTACAGTTTAAGAATTACAATTATAATTTAGAGTTAAGAAACTCTAAGTTCAAGAAGTCTCTTACAATTACATTTTTTGTAAATATTTTTGCTTAATTTACTGTCGATTCAAATTATGTTTGATTTGTGGTATACTTTTGAAATAAAATGTTCTCATTGGGAAAGCCTTTTAAAATATTATAGTTATGTTATAATTAATGTTCCAAATAATTTTATTATTGTTGTGTGTAAGAACGATTCAGTATTTTAAATTTTGTTGTAAATAGATGATGTAACATAAGAGTTTTTTTATTTGCTTGTATCATCACTCAAAATAAATTGAAATTATTATATTATAATATAAAACACACAATTGATTTTAATTTATTTTTTTTTAATCGACTATTTAGTTGCATTTAAATAGTATTCTATTGAGGGAATAATTTAGATTTACATAACACAAATCGAAAGTTGATGCAATATATTTGTTGACATCCTTCGTATGTAAAGCACTCGTTTCAAGTAAACCAGTTGTTGGGATGTTTTTCAATTTGAAAATGGCATTAGATTTGGTGGGCCTATCACTACTCCTGATTGACTCAAGACGGCTGGGACTAAAAAGGTATTGTTCTCTCTTGAATGTAATCTCGTTTATGAAACAGGACATAATCTGTTAAAATATCGTACATAGATAATAATAGGCTCACGAGATAGGCCGAATCTTCTCCTGCATATGTCCTTCAAGGAGTCATCAGAAGGTGCTGGAGCCTATTTTATTTCTCTTGTATATCACTGATTTTCCTTCCACGATATCCGACGATAGTACAAAATTGTGTATGTATGCTGATGACACGTTAGCTTCAGTAAGCTCTGAAAACCACCACAAACTAGAAATAATATCCTTAGATAAGATAAATACCTTTATCCAGTTGTTTACTCCGAATCGGCTGCATGTAAATAAAGGTAAAATAAATAAAAGATGTTCAAATCAACAACACACGAACGTCAATACCTCTTTCATTTTCGGTAGATAAGATCCTTTTTCAACAACTAAATTTTTGGGAATACACATTGACAGTAATTTTAAATTTAACCAACAGCTGATTTTGTTTGCCAAAAAATTCTTATTTTTGTTTTAAAAATGTAACAAAAATATTAGAGACACTCGTTCTTATGGCAGATTATTATGCGCTTATATATGCGTACTTATCTATGCGGAGAGGAGATAGGGGCAATGCATCGCACAGGACTGATCTAATATTTAAACTTCAGAAAATTACTGTTGAAGTAATATTCAAAAAGAAGTATAGATCCTGTTGTAAGCTGTTGTTTAGAGAGAACAAACTACTGACGTTTCCTTCCATTTACTTTCTGAGGTCAGTCTATAAGAAATGCCCCTCTTTCTTAATAAATGTGTACACCATGAGCAAGGATCCTATACAACAGGTTGCCTCATTCTCATATTGTATATATAAGTCGAGTTGTGACGTCAGAGGGAGACCTCCAACCACAGAGTAAGTTTACTACTTTTTCTGTGCCTCCAACACAGTGTGCTGAACAATTAAAACTACATACTAAAAATTATTACTGTATTGTTTTCAAGAGTAGTTTAGAATTGTTTAAAATTCTTGTATTTTAATATTATACGGCTATTATTACAAACTGCAACGGCACACCTCACTTCAGGCATTTCACAAACATAGTCATTGTATTGAATTCACAATTCAATACAAAACCATATTCAAAATTAAACAACGCAAACCGAAGTGTCATCGAGAATACGAATATCATATGTTTTACATTGTTGCTGTTTGTTTTGTTTACACCAGTGAAGGTAGAAAAAACAGCTGACGTCTCTCTATGACGTAAATGCTACCTGCGCGGTATGGACGCGTGCTTGTTTATAAGTAAACCTTGCACCATGAGTACAATTTAGAGGCCAATAATGACAAACTGTTACCAAGATAAAGATCCACTTTTTTAGGGGAGGTTGTTTTACAGTGGCTTTAAAACTGTTGAATTCGACCCCGGACACTAAAGAAATTGCCAAGACAAACTTTGAAAGAAAGGCAAGATATCTGATAGTCCGAGCATGTTGTCATAGTATAAATACAGTACAAATAAAACGTCACACAATACAAAAATTTATTACAATATAATCACAAAATGCACAAATATATTACAATACAAGTACAAAATGCACAAATATTATGGTGATCGATTTCGGTGAACCACGCTCACCTTCCTCAGACCAGGATTCACAAAAGGTGTGCGCTTCATTCTTTTTAATTATGCTAATTAAAAAAATATAGTTTAAATGAATTTTTAAATAAGTAAACTGTTTGCTCTCAATATTAGTTGGAAACGTTTTTACCTTTATTGTGTGAAGAATGTGCTCTGTTTTCTTTTGATGTTTTTGATTTTGTTACTTTATAATGTTATAAGATCTGAGTATGTAACAACGTATTGAGTGACGCAATTATGTGGCGCACACGCTGTTTTGAAAAGAGAGTTTATGATTTCTGATGATAACAGCGTCACTTATAAGTATTTTTAGCTTGAAATTTCAAAGTAATTCAAAGGAAAGGAAAACGTTGTTACGTAGTTTAATAGCCAATCAAATAAGATCTTTGTGACACGTTTCGAGAAGGAAAATAATAAATGCTCCAAATAAATTATACCGAGAACTAGCTGACAGTAATGTTATCCGTCTCCAAGGCAACAAACCACTGTCACACTCCTCAACAGGTGTTATTAGAGTCAGTTATCACTTGTGGTATTAAGTCTTGACTAGTTTCCTTCTCTGGCTGGTACAAGAAGATACTATTACCTGGCAAAGGATTGTGTGCAGTTAATCGATAAAACTGACGGCTTTCCCCAACTTAGTTAAAACACTAAATTTGGCAAAATATTATTCTTTTCATAGTAATGAGAAGCATTTTGTTTAGTCACTCATATACCACCGTACGTGTATGGGTGGGCGGGTGGGCCACTGTAAAATTGCTGTACATATCCAAAATGATCAGCTTACCCATCATAAATTATCCATATTTCACTAATTATTATCAAATCGTTTATTTAATTAGCACTACGTGTTGGTACATACACAATAACAGTGACATTTTTGCTTATTATTTCATTAAAAATAATTATTACGTATGAAAATACATATTATAAGTTGTAGGTTATAACGTTTTGCAGGAATTAAATGTTATGTATCTGTATATTTGATACCTTTGATTTGAAAAGTATTTTAATGAATGAGCATATTTTTTTAGTAGACGTTACAATAGTGTTTTGAATGGCGCATGTTTACTGAAAATAGTCGTATAAGCATTAAAGTAATTCTGGATAGGCTCGCAGTGATTAATCATGCGAATTAATTTGGCGTCGCTCTGTCTGCGACGATGTTGGCAGACCTCGCCATATTGTCAGACTTTGGACGCTACAAATGTTGCATGAAATACTCCATGTCTTATAAGTTGTACTTTATTGGGTTATAAAAAAAAATTATGGCTGACAGCATGCACTATTGACTAGCAAGCTTCCATTAAGCATCTCCAGTGATATGCTTTGTTATTTCACCAATACTTTGCAAAATACTGTGGTTGTAAATTGTTTATTTAGGGTTTATCACATGATCATAGATTACTTCATCTCTCTGAAAACTAACTGAAATCACTTGTACGATAATTTTAATACTTTGTACAAATTATTTCAACAATAAAAAGAATATATCGTATCTTATAGTGCTTTGAAAGTATTTAAAATTCATTGAAATGAAAGAAGGACTCCAGGCCACGAAAATAGACTTCGTGTGGTATCGACCAGTTAGGAGGCGTGCCGTAAAACTGATAATGAACATCAGACTAACTACCTATACAACTGTTTAGATAATCGTGTGTTGTGATATTACAATGAGGCTCACATTTTTACAATCCATGGTAAGCTGACTGACGACGCCTTCAATGCTTTGACGTGATTTAGGTACTGTTAGAGTGGTATCGACCGGTTGAAGGCGTTCCGCAATACTATTCATGAACATCAGACTAACTGTACAACATATTACAGTGAGGCAGAGATTTTTACAGTCCAAGGAAGTAAGCTGACTGACGACGCCTTCAAGCTTTGACTTGATTTAGGTACTGTTAGCGAGTGGTATCGACCGGTTGAAGGCGTTCCGCAATACTGTTCATGAACATCAGACTAACTGTACAACATATTACAGTGAGGCAGAGATTTTTACAGTCCAAGGAAGTAAGCTGACTGACGACGCTTTCAATGCTTTGACTTGATTTAGGTACTGTTAGCGAGTAGTATCGACTAGTTGAAGGCGTTCTGCAATACTGTTCATGAATATCAGACTAACTGTACAACATATTACAGTGAGGCAGAGATTTTTACAATCCAAGGAAGTAAGCTGACTGACGACGCTTTCAATGCTTTGACTTGATTTAGGTACTGTTAGCGAGTAGTATCGACTAGTTGAAGGAGTTCCGCAATACTGTTCATGAATATCAGACTAACTGTACAACATATTACAGTGAGGCAGAGATTTTTACAGTCCAAGGAAGTAAGCTGACTGACGACGCTTTCAATGCTTTGACTTGATTTAGGTACTGTTAGCGAGTGGTATCGACCGGTTGAAGGCGTGCCACAATACTGTTCATGAACATCAGACTAACTGTACAACATATTACAGTGAGGCAGAGATTTTTACAGTCCAAGGAAGTAAGCTGACCGACGACGCCTGCAATGTTTTGACGTGATTTAGGTACTGTTAGCGAGTGGTATCGACCGGTTGAAGGCGTTCCGCAATACTGTTCATGAACATCTAACTAACTGTACAACATATTACAGTGAGGCAGAGATTTTTACAGTCCAAGGAAGTAAGCTGACCGACGACGCCTTCAATGTTTTGACGTGATTTAGGTACTGTTAGCGAGTGGTATCGACCGGTTGAAGGCGTTCCGCAGTACTGTTCATGAACATCAATCTAACTGTGCAACATATTACAGTGAGGCAGAGATTTTTACAGTCCAAGGAAGTAAGCTGACCGACGACGCCTTCAATGTTTTGACGTGATTTAGGTACTGTTAGCGAGTGGTATCGACCGGTTGAAGGCGTTCCGCAATACTGTTCATGAACATCAAACTAACTGTACAACATATTACAGTGAGGCAGAGATTTTTACAGTCCAAGGAAGTAAGCTGACCGACGACGCCTTCAATGTTTTGACGTGATTTAGGTACTGTTAGCGAGTGGTATCGACCGGTTGAAGGCGTTTCGCAATACTGTTCATGAACATCAAACTAACTGTACAACATATTACAGTGAGGCAGAGATTTTACAGTCCAAGGAAGTAAGCTGACTGACGACGCCTTCAATGCTTTGACTTGATTTAGGTACTGTTAGCGAGTAGTATCGACTAGTTGAAGGCGTTCTGCAATACTGTTCATGAATATCAGACTAACTGTACAACATATTACAGTGAGGCAGAGATTTTTACAGTCCAAGGAAGTAAGCTGACTGACGACGCTTTCAATGCTTTGACTTGATTTAGGTACTGTTAGCGAGTAGTATCGACTAGTTGAAGGCGTTCTGCAATACTGTTCATGAACATCAGACTAACTGTACAACATATTACAGTGAGGCAGAGATTTTTACAGTCCAAGGAAGTAAGCTGACTGACGACGCCTTCAATGCTTTGACTTGATTTAGGTACTGTTAGCGAGTAGTATCGACTAGTTGAAGGCGTTCCGCAATACTGTTCATGAATATCAGACTAACTGTACAACATATTACAGTGAGGCAGAGATTTTTACAGTCCAAGGAAGTAAGCTGACTGACGACGCTTTCAATGCTTTGACTTGATTTAGGTACTGTTAGCGAGTAGTATCGACTAGTTGAAGGCGTTCTGCAATACTGTTCATGAACATCAGACTAACTGTACAACATATTACAGTGAGGCAGAGATTTTTACAGTCCAAGGAAGTAAGCTGACTGACGACGCCTTCAATGCTTTGACTTTATTTAGGTACTGTTAGCGAGTAGTATCGACTAGTTGAAGGCGTTCCGCAATACTGTTCATGAATATCAGACTAACTGTACAACATATTACAGTGAGGCAGAGATTTTTACAGTCCAAGGAAGTAAGCTGACTGACGACGCTTTCAATGCTTTGACTTGATTTAGGTACTGTTAGCGAGTGGTATCGACCGGTTGAAGGCGTGCCACAATACTGTTCATGAACATCAGACTAACTGTACAACATATTACAGTGAGGCAGAGATTTTTACAGTCCAAGGAAGTAAGCTGACCGACGACGCCTGCAATGTTTTGACGTGATTTAGGTACTGTTAGCGAGTGGTATCGACCGGTTGAAGGCGTTCCGCAATACTGTTCATGAACATCTAACTAACTGTACAACATATTACAGTGAGGCAGAGATTTTTACAGTCCAAGGAAGTAAGCTGACCGACGACGCCTTCAATGTTTTGACGTGATTTAGGTACTGTTAGCGAGTAGTATCGACCGGTTGAAGGCGTTCCGCAATACTGTTCATGAACATCAATCTAACTGTACAACATATTACAGTGAGGCAGAGATTTTTACAGTCCAAGGAAGTAAGCTGACTGACGACGCCTTCAATGCTTTGACTTGATTTAGGTACTGTTAGCGAGTAGTATCGACTAGTTGAAGGCGTTCTGCAATACTGTTCATGAATATCAGACTAACTGTACAACATATTACAGTGAGGCAGAGATTTTTACAGTCCAAGGAAGTAAGCTGACTGACGACGCCTTCAATGCTTTGACTTGATTTAGGTACTGTTAGCGAGTGGTATCGACCGGTTGAAGGCGTTCTGCAATACTATTCATGAACATCAGACTAACTAACTGTACAACATATTACAGTGAGGCAGAGATTTTTACAGTCCAAGGAAGTAAGCTGACTGACGACGCCTTCAATGCTTTGACGTGATTTAGGTACTGTTAGCGAGTGGTATCGACCGGTTGAAGGCGTTCTGCAATACTATTCATGAACATCAGACTAACTGTACAACATATTACAGTGAGGCAGAGATTTTTACAGTTCAAGGAAGTAAGCTGACTGACGACGCCTTCAATGCTTTGACTTGATTTAGGTACTGTTAGCGAGTAGTATCGACTAGTTGAAGGCGTTCCGCAATACTGTTCATGAATATCAGACTAACTAACTGTAAAACTGCTAAGATATTTGTGTGTTGTGATATTATAATGAGGCTCACATTTACTCTATCCAAGTAAACTGACCGACGTCGTAACGTAAATACTAGGTTTGGGTCTCCCCCCTAACTTTTTGGTCACCCCCCCCTAATAAACAGGGGTAGCATATATTAGGTGTAGTAAGTGCAGTACAATTGAACGTCACTTAACACAAAAATATTACAAAATAAGCACAAAATGCACAGATAAATTACAATACAAGTACAAAATGCACAAGTGTTATATTTCCATAATATTTGTGCATTTTGTGCTTATACCGTAATATATTTGTGTTGTGTGACGTTCACTTGGACTGTATATGTAAAAACGTGTATTATACTAATTAAAAAACTATAAGTAATTACTGGAATGTCCGGCGAGGTGACTCAGTAGCTGAGGCTTTGGACTACAGAGGTCAATGGCCAAGGTTCGAATCCCAACTGAGCTAATGGTCGGTACTTCACTTGTTAAATAAAGTTCACGCACAGGATGTGGGTCCATCTGAACTGTTTAAAGAAGTTAAAAAAAAACTATCCTAAAATTTCAAATGGTTCAAATCATTGAACAAACTTTATTGAACAATTTGTAACTTATATTCACTGTAGCTGGCGGGGTGGTGGCTAAGGCTAAGGTATGCGGTGGGCTTGGTCCAAGGTTCTAATAGAACCTTGAGCCACTGATCCAACGGTCGGTACTTCACTCGTTGAATAAAGTTTACATAAAGGCCTACAGGCCCATGTGAACTGGCGAGTGAAGTTTTTTTTAAGTAGAACAAAAGTAAGTACGAAAAACAAAGTTATCTATTGATTGATATTGTTAAATTATATATTATTTGTTGATAAGAAATTACAATCAGCTGGTATTTGACTTGTTCCAGCGTATGAGGCCACCAAACTTTCCTTCCTTCGTTAACTTGGACAACGGAAACAAATCGTTGGACTCGCCACATCAGACCAGTTCAATGCCGAATTCTGGGTATCAATATGATCTGACACAATCTCTTGGCCCTATATCGCCCTTGCAAATGCCTCGTGCCATCAGGGGATCTCCACCATTCAGGTAAGAAACTCAATTATATAATTATATTTACATACCCTAATTCACAAGTATTATTAATCTTGCCTTATATTTATATCCACATTTATGCTAATTTCATAATATTCTGAACTATTGAGATTTTTTATGTACGAGTAATGAACTATTTAAAAATTCGTTAATGTGCCCAGGTTAAGTTGTGAGCCATCTGAAGTCAGCCAACAAGGGTGGTAGAAAGGTGGTAACAATACCGAGATCGAACCCCCTTTTCCAGTCTACTACTTCTTGTACACAACTATATATATTTATAAGTACATATATAAATTGCATGCTTTTCAATACCAGTTACCAAACTAATAATGAATTTTAAAACCAGACTAATTAACAATTTCTAAATAAAAATAAAACTACAGTACAAAATTTAAATATTGATATCTCGTCACAGAACCAAATCCAAGTTCGTAAACATTCAACATCTTCTTTTCAGGTCGAATGAAGACCAGCTATTCCCTAGCCCCTGACAAGAAGGCTACGGGCAATCATTAATTATGCAATCCATAGTTTTAACTTTGACTTTGCAATAATATGACTGATCATTTGCCATTCCCCTCTTTTATGCCCAGTTGTTGTATCTCCCCACACCTGTGCGAAAGTGACTCAAAATAGTCAATTCCTTACGAGGAAAGTACATTCCACCAATGACAATCATTCCTATTCTGACACCAGAAATTTTTTCTACTGTCAAACGTATTCCAAGTTAACGCCCAATTGGTTTTTGCGAAGATTTGTTTGGGATTGACTGGGAAGCTAGTCAAAGAGGTGGTTTTCTAGATTTAAGTGGCCCTGCACGCTATGGGGTATCTTGTAAAATGGGGAGATTTGGAGTAGAGAAGATCTTTTTGAACTCTCGGAGGTGTGTTTCTTTGCATCTTATATCCGCAAGAGCTATTTTGCACAGCACTGGAAGCCACGGTACAGGGGTTGCAATAAGGGAAACGCTGATAGCCCCCATCGTCCTATTTAGTTGAATATCAACCTCTAGTACATGTGTACATGTTAAGCCACACGGGAGCATAATATTCACCAGTGGAGTGAATCAGGGACAAACCAGTGTGCGCAGGACCTGCACGTTGGCTCCCCCATGATGATCCTGCAAGTTGCTGCTAGATGTTATTTCTTGTTCTCACTTTAGCTGCTGTTTTCTGTGGGTAACTTTTAAAATAGAGAGATCGATCTAAACTGACTCCCAAGTACGGTGGATGCTTATTGTGTTTCAGCCTAACAACATTGAAAAATATGTTCAATTTTTCATTAGCTAGTATAATACTCAGGTGAAAGCAGGTTATTTCTGTCTTTTTTGGATTGGGCTTCAGCTTCCAAGTTCTAAAATATTTATTGAGGATGGTTAGATCAGTTGTAAGTGTTCTTCCTGATTTTGATCCATCCCTGTGTTGAGTTGCGAGAGCCAGGGTCCAAAAATCGCATTTATGGATATGATAATCTGCATATATGCATTTTCTGGACTTTGAGGTGGGACTTTCGGCAGTGCATACATTGAATAAAAGAGGAGCAATAACAGAGCAATAAAAGAACTTTCTTTGCGACTCAAGAACACTTTAATTAAACAGTTGCCAAGGTGGAACAAAAAAATCACAACAATCGAGGACATAACATTTTTTATTGAAGAATAACATTTTGATGTTCTTAAATGCAAAACATAATGGAAGTGTGACTGTAATGCTTTGTTATTTATTACGAAAAGCCATAACTGCTAATTAATATTAATATTGTTGTTGTAGTGATTGCAGCAGCCCTTCCATAGAGCAAGCATTGCTCCACCTAGCCTCTCGATCCAACTCCCCCTCAGACTCTGTTGGAAGTAATGGCAGTAGTGACTTCTTGGAGATGATGGTAAGCTGCAGGACTAAGTGTGTCATTGAGAGAGCTGTTATAATATAAAATATACCATACTTTTTTTATTTTATGAGGCAAAATTAGGGCAAATGTTCCTTGAATTAATTAAACATTAAAAACTATAGTGTAAAAAACAAAATTACAATTTAACTATAAAAATCTTTATGTATGCTTTCATCTATTCATGGCCTCCTCCAAACTCCTCAAGGATAATATAACCTCTGTAACCTTGCTGTTTTATACTATAGAACATTCCATTGCATACATTGTATAACTGTGAAAATGTTGTCTACTTAGAACGTATGAGTGGGAATCTCACTCTCTGTAACAAAAGTTTGAGGCTTGAGTTTGGATGCATACACAAATTAAACCAGTAAAGCAATGGTTATGAAACTTGTATTAACATTCCTATCAACTCATGAGATTGATGCCGATAACAATTTTTGTGGGTCACGTTTTCATATTTATATTTCAAAGAATGAAAGAGTACCATTTATTCACTCTTTCTGTATAATTTTCAACGCTCATTGCCGTTTTAATTCAACGTTCATACTTCAATAATTTAACATTTTTGTTTTTTCTATTTGTTAAATAATTTGACCATGTCCTTACCTTTATATTACCTATTGCTGTTTACCAAGGTCCAGGGCTGCATAACTTGCTTAACCCCTGACTAAACTTCTGTATTGTAACTTCCTTTTCTTAATATCACCTCTCCTACTTTATCATTCATAAACCTGGATGACTATTTATCTTGTCCTTAAAACTTCAACCCCAGCAGTTGTTTCATGAACCATAAACTTATTTTCTCTTCTATAAACTTCTTCCTCTCACATTCTGCAGGCACTATTTGCTTGGGGTAACTTCGTTTTCATCAAGAATTCTGTATTTCAATTTAATCACTTTGTTACTCATCCATTAATTCAATTTATTTATTTTTTATTTTTTATTCTTAATTTTCTCCTTTGTTTTCACATTCAATCTTTTCGTCATCCCAAACTGGCAATCTCTTTCTTAGAATCCATGGTATCAAAAGAAAAACAAGATCATTATTCATATACAGTAGAAGTAAACGTCACACAACACAAATTTATTACAATATAAGTACAAAATGCACAAATATATCGCAATACAAGTACATAATATTCGTGCATTTTGTACTTATATTGTAATATATTTGTGCATTTTGTGCTTATATTGTAATAAATTTGTGTTGTGTGACGTTTACTTGTACTGTATATATACCAACACATATTATGCTAATTAAAAAACAATTATTCAAATATTGTTGCCATTCAAATGTTTATTTTGTGATTACTATTTTAGTTCAGTAAGCATGTATCGTGTTGCAGCCAATTTAGTATACTGTATTATAGTTTTTAGTTTAAGTTTTCATGTTACCAGTGTTACCAATATTTATCGTTTGTTATTCGTCTGTTATATATACTATCATTACAGATATGATACACTCCCAGAACTAAGCAAGCTTGTTAGTTATTGTCCATTCACTTTGTTAGGGTCAGTATCCATTATTATCGTATATTGAGTCTTGTAGATTTCTCCTCCTATTGCGTTTTGTTACTTTTTATTGTTGATGATGGTTTAGCATTAATACAATTATTATACTTTGTATTTATCTTATGTTTGTATTTTTATCATATCCTGTTGGTACTTGTATTCATTTAATAGTAAGACCCATGATGGTGAGATTGTAATTGGATTGCCCTGGACCATCTTCTGTGATTATTAATATTTATTATTATTAGTAATAATAAATACATGTTTACTTTACCCTTTATTTTATTTAATACTTTGGAGAAACTCAGAAATGCAATAACTGCTATAGTTCATTTATTTATTATTCAACATAAAAACTTAATATGTATATTATTATATTTGTTTTAAAATCGTCTGAAAAAAATCCACTTTAGTAACTTTTTTATAAAATTAATACTTTTTGAGTTACTGTATTCTAATTTAAATATTTTAAATGGTCGCCATTTTGAAATTTATCGCAAAAACTTCACCGAACTTTTTTTATTGATAAATCTAATTATATTTAATGGGCTGCTTAAGTTTGGTTAAATTTGGTTGAGTCTTTTCAAAATATGAAAAAAATAAGAAACATGTATAAACAGAGAGACAGTAATCGAAATAAATTGACCATTTCTTACATTTAGTTTGTGGCTCCTTTTAGTCTATGGAACAATATCCCAAAATTTGTAGCGAGAGTTTTGAAACACCCTGTTCATTTAAATAATCATTTTTCTCCATTAAGAAAAATTTTAAATTATAGAAAATTAACAAGACATAGCTACTTAGATTTTGTAGCAAAAAGACTCCGTAAACATTTATTACTATTCTCATTGAACTTTGTAATTACTTTAAAAAAAAGGCACCAAGAACATACATATAGGTAAACTAATAGAGGATTGCACACTAGATGAATATACATATTGGTCATAATGTACCATTACACCAATATCTGTCAGTCAGTGCTCTGAAGAACCAGTATTGTACTAGTGATATTACTCCGTTAGCATCTGATTTACTAAAACGTTGCATATGGGTGAGATAAAACATATTTCAAAAGAAAAATTTCATTTTTTACTCCAATAGCTTTGCTGGCAATCTAAATCTGATTCATGCAGAAGTGATAATATTTTAATTATGTTAGTTGAAGAACATTTCCAGTTTCCTCTTTTCAAATGTAAATATTACTTTAAACGTACTTAAACAAAATTATTCCTTCATAGTGAAGACTAAAATATTCATTATTGTAAATAAACATTATTAACTGTCTTCGCATCATGCTTGCACCATAAAATATTACATATTATGTTCGACGGCATGTTAAAATTTCACGTATCAGATTTCAGAATCAGATTATTAAATACACCTTCTCCTATGAAATAATAAGGCATGGAGTCTCTCTAGGGACCATTCTTGGGCCACTTTGTCCATCAGGACATTCCTCTTTATGCCATAAAGTTAATTCTTATTTGATTACAGAACAATCTAAGCATCTCAACATCCGGAGGGATATGTTCTCCGCCTACAGAGCTAGAGTTGGCCAACCTAAGAGCACTGCATACTCTCACTAACAACTTGGCTGTACAGAATGTGAATCCTCAACTCCTGCCCTGGCTGTACACATACTCCTCCTTACCACTAGATAACCGACAAAATCCAGTCAATGATAACATCGAAGTGCTTGAAAAAGTAGCAACATTTCACCGTAACCAAGGAGGTAAATAAAAGAAAGTTCTCCTCTAGCTGACTTTAAACTTCATATTACTGCTATTGAATGTATCACAGGAACTATTTATAGCCTTCTCTTTCCTTGAAAAAACCAAATATAAATATCCTAATGCCTCTATCAGTTTTTAATTTAGGGTCAAGATATTACTGGTGAAAGAAAAGATATGTTAAGGAAGATTGTTTATTTCTTAGAATAGTTATAGAAATGTAATTCATGATTTTTAGCTACCTGATGAAGGACTTGAGTTTTGAAATTTTTTTAAAAGTTAGATATCTTAAATAGAGGACAAGGTACACAAAGGTACCTTTTATTAATGAACACTTTTTAGTAAGTGTTCATTAATAAAAGACATGAACCCACCCGCCCGCCCATACACGTACGGTGGTATTCACCAATCTGCCCACCCATACACGTACAGTGGTATTAACCCGCCCATACACGTTCAGTGGTATTCACCCATCCGCCCGCCCATACACGTACAGTGGTATTATAGGAGGGGTCAATACCACTGGACGACGTGTATGGGTGGGTGGGTGGGTCAATACCAATGTACGCCGTGTATGGGTGGGTGGGTGGGTTAATACCACTTGACAACGTGTATGGGTGGGTGGGTGGATTTGAAGTATAAAAAATCAAAGTCAAAAAATTATTATCATTGCCACTGTACATGTATGGGTGGGCGGGTGGGTCATTGCCACTCTACGTGAATGGGTGCATGGTTGGGTCATTACCACTGTATGTGTATGTGTGGGTGAGTGGGTCTGGTATAAGTTAATGTGTTGAGATTGTTAATTTAAATTGTACACGTACATTACCACTTCTTGGAACTCTAATTTTATGTAGAGTTCCATTCGGTGATTTTTTCGGTGGAACTTTTTGGTACTCTACATAAATGTTGGGTGTAGAGTTGTCCAAAACATAAAGAAAAATAAGGATTCACATATCCTTATTTTTCTTTAGTAACAGTGTACGCATCTGAAAGGGTAGGTAGCCCAGTAGCACTGGACATGGCTGGGAGGGTAGGTGGGTTAGTAGCACTCTACGCATCTAGAAGGGTGGGTGGGCTAGTAGAACTGGACATGCCTGGGAGGGCGGATGAGTCAGTAGCACTGTACGCATCTATGAGGGCGAGTGGTCTGTAGCGCTGTACCCGTCTGGGAGTGTGGGTAGGTCAGTAGCACTGTACGCTTCTGGGAGTGTGGGTGAGCTAGTATCATGTCTGGGAGTCGGGTGAGTCAATAGCAAAGTTCACATCTAAGAGGTTGAGTGGGTCGGAAACACTATAAGCGTCTGGGAGTGCGGATGGGTCAGTAGCACTCTTATTATCTAGGCCCTTACGTGGGTCAGTATCAATGTACGCGTCTGGTAGGGTGGGTGAGCTAGTAGCACTGTACATTTCTCTTCAATAACACTGGACACATCTGGGAGTGTGGGTGAGCCAATAGCACTGGACATATCTGGCGGGGTGGATGGGTCAGTAGCTCTGTACGCGTCTAAGAGGGCGGGTGTATCATCACTGTACGTGTATGGGTGGGTGAATGGGATAACCTATCCATACAGGTACGGTGGTACAGACCTACCCTCCCACCCATAAAGGTACAGTGGTATATACCCACCCACCCATCCATATAGGTACAGTGGTATAGATCCACCCTACCACCCATACACGAACAGTGGTATATAATCGTATCTAAGAATATTTTAAGTAAAAGAGTATATTATTGGGTCCTGTGAGTTGTATAGTTACTAAAAGTTGTATAGTATAGTTACTAAAATGAATTCTAATAAATATGCAGGATTATAAAGGTATTTGCAAATATTTGAAAAACATGTCATTTGAGACTTTTATGCATCATTCTTTCTTAAACCATACACTCCCAGATTCATACACATTGGTTCATAGTCCATTCATCCTCCCTTTACATATAAATTGACCCATCCTCCCCTCACAAATGATGCTCAACAACTCATCAATCCTTCCTCACATACTATCATCGTACGTGTATGGATGGGACGGCAGGTCAACAATACCAATGAATGTAAAAAGGTGGGTGGGTCAAGTAAAGTATAAAGGCCATCCCATCTGCCCAATATACACATGGAAACAAGGGACTTCCAATACCCCCAGTACAGACATGGAAACAAGGGACTTCCATACCTCCAGTATACACATGCAAACCAGGGACTTCCAATACCCCCAATACAGACATGGAAACAAGGGACTTCCAATGCCCCTAGTATACACATGGAAACAAGGAACTTCCATACCCCCAGTATACACGTGCAAACCAGGGACTTCCAATACCCCCAGTGTAGACATGGAAACAAGGGACTTCCAATACCCCCAGTGTAGACAAGGAAACAAGGGACTTCCAATACCCCTAGTATACACATGGAAACAAGGGACTTCCAATACCCCCAGTATACACATGGAAACAAGGGACTTCCAATACCCCCAGTGTAGACATGGAAACAAGGGACTTCCAATACCAACAGTGTAGACATGGAAACAAGGGACTTCCAATACCCCCAGTATACACATGGAAACAAGGGACTTCCAATACCCCCAGTATACACATGGAAACAAGGGACTTCCAATACCCCAGTATAGACATGGCATCTAGGAAATTCCCATCCCCTTAGCATAAACCGGCATCAAGATACCTCCCATCTGCCTACTATACACTGGCATCAAAGAATATTCCCCCTGCTCAGTATATGCATTGGCCCACCCGCTCACCCATACATGTTTAATACACATGACATCAAGATGCCTCCTATCCGCCCTCTATACAGATTGCATCCAAGTCCAATATGTTGGCATTTATTCCAGCATTGACTGTTAAGTTTCAATGGGCCAATAGATAAATTTTAAATTCAGTAGGTTAATTTATTAATGCAGTTTAGATGGTAAATATTGGATTCTGCTTAAATTTTCTCATATTTTCTAACTGTTTGCTATTTTTTGTTATAGCTACCTTATATGATGCCACTACAAGTTGGAGAGGAGTTTTGCCACCAAGATTTGTTTCAGACAATCCTACTTACTCCTGCAAGGTAGGGATCAAGCTGCAAGAAAATACGAAAAAAATTATGATTATAATAATTTATAAACGTCAGGAAAATTTGCTGCATGTAAGAATGTTTAAATAGCTATAGCTGTGTTTGGGATGGCAATCTGTCGTTGTTCATTTTTCTATGAACATTGGATTGCATAAGGCTATGTAATAAGACCTCTCCATTTCTCTGAAAAATGTTTTAGTAATTTAGGTTGTACAGCAAATAACTAGTAAGAGAATTAGTTATGGTGAGACATAAATAAACTAGTCAAATATAATGTGGTTATTTGATTGTTTATATACGAATATCTTTATTTATCAAGTGAGTGACGTATATTTTGAAAAGGTTTATAAATTTTCAAGTGAGTGACAAATTTAGTAACTATTACTAAAAACTCATAAATATTTACATAATTGGTAACTGCCACTGAGGCATTCACTGCTGCTGTAAGAAAGTGACTTAGGGTTCTTTTTTCTGTGTGGTATTGTAACACACTAGAACACAGTGCTCACCCATGCACGCGACGCACGGCGAGACGCATTCCACAGCTTCCCCATCACACTAATCAATTATAACACAATTATACCAGTGTTGGTAAAAAATTAGTAAGTAGTGTGTTGACTTGGATAAATTTTTAAGTTCAATGTAAATTAAAGATTACTAATTTTACTTTTCTTCTTATTTACTTACTGATTGTACTTTTTTTTTTTTTTATTTTACTAGAATTTAACTGGATACCTACTGAACATAAATCCCTTATGCAAGGAGTGTGTAGTGTTGTAGTGTTCAGATTAAGTCACATCAGTTATGTTCACAAAGTGTTGAACTATCCAAGTTCTTCTGTATATGAATAATTACTAAAAATGGATTAATGTACTAACAATTTCTGTTTAACATGGTCTTTAATGTGGTAAGTGAGAAGTACAGATACAAGTCCATGGCAAACATGTTTACCATAAATTGGAGTTTTTGTCAGTGATTGTTAGAAGTTACTTGACCTTTAAATCACACTGTAAATGGAGTTTTCCGTGCATGAGAGAAGCTACACGACCTTCAAGTGACACTATAAATGGAGGTGGTGTCAGTGATTGTAAGAAGTTACTTGACTTTCAAATCACACTGTAAATGGAGTTGTCCATGCATGTGAGAAGCTACTTCACCTTCAAGAAACACTGTAAATTGATGTGTTGTCTGTGAGTGTAAAGAAGCTACTTGACATTCAAGTGACACTGCAAATGGAAGGTGGTGTTAGTGATTGTAAGAAGTTACTTGACTTTCAAATCACACTGTAAATGGAGTTGTCCATGCATGTGAGAAGCTACTTCACCTTCAAGAAACACTGTAAATTGATGTGTTGTCTGTGAGTGTAAAGAAGCTACTTGACATTCAAGTGACACTGCAAATGGAAGGTGGTGTTAGTGATTGTAAGAAGTTACTTGACTTTCAAATCACACTGTAAATGGAGTTGTCCATGCATGTGAGAAGCTACTTCACCTTCAAGAAACACTGTAAATTGATGTGTTGTCTGTGAGTGTAAAGAAGCTACTTGACATTCAAGTGACACTGCAAATGGAGGTGGTGTCAGTGATTGTAAGAAGTTACTTGACTTTCAAATCACACTGTAAATGGAGTTGTCCATGCATGTGAGAAGCTACTTCACCTTCAAGAAACACTGTAAATTGATGTGTTGTCTGTGAGTGTAAAGAAGCTACTTGACATTCAAGTGACACTGCAAATGGAAGGTGGTGTTAGTGATTGTAAGAAGTTACTTGACTTTCAAATCACACTGTAAGGGGAGTTGTCCATGCATGAGAGAAGCTACTTTTGACCTTCAAGTGACACTGTAAATTGATGTGTTGTCTGTGAGACTAAGAAGCTAGGTACCGTACTTGCCCTTCAAGTCAAACTGCAATTGGAGTTGTCTGTGCTTGTGAGAAGCTACTTGACCTTCAAGTGACACTGTAAATTGATGTTTTGTCTGTGAGTGTAAGAAGCTACTTGGCCTTCGAGTCACATGGTAAATGGAGTTGTCAGTGCTTGTGAGAAGCTATTTGACCTTCAGTGACAATGTAAATGGAGGAGGTGTCAGTAAATGTAAGAAGCTACTTGACCTTCCAGTGACACTGTAAATGGAGGTGGTGTCAGTAAGAAGTTACTTGAGCTTAAAATCACATTTTAAATCAATCTTATCAAGATTTATATGGGGTGGGAGGAGGGGATATTCTGTAATGATTTGTAATGGTCTTAAATTTTTTAATATACTATAGACATAAGTGTGATTTATTTTGTATTTGGGTGTTTACAGGTGTTCCTTGGTGGTGTTCCCTGGGATGTCACTGAGGACATCTTAGTGTCTGTGTTCAGCCAGTTTGGAAACGTACAGGTTGAATGGCCTGGAAAGGAGCAACCGGTGATACAACCTAAAGGTTATGTCTATATCATATTTGAATCAGAAAAACAGGTATAACATCAATTACATAAAACTTATGTTACATGTCTTTTTACGAGGTACAGTCAAAAAGTTCCGTAATCGATGTCCAGAGACATACAGTATCGTTGCCGGTGGGAATTTCACTGTCTATCAGTTAGTACTATTCCTGGAGAAGAGATATGGGTAGCGTGAGTATTGCTCAGCTGCCATTGTTCCCCTGAGGAGAGCGCTTTTCGTGTATTTGTATGTTTACAATGTCGCTTTTTGAAATTTGATTTTAAAGAACAGCTAAAAAAAACATTAAATTTTGTGTTTTACCTCAAAAGTCATCTTCTAAAACACTTAAAACATTCGTATATGCGTACGAAGTTGAGGCAATGAAGAAAAGCCAATTTTACAAATGGCACAAACGAAGGTCGCATAAACATTGCAGATGTCTGTCATAGTGGATGCCCAGATGACAACATTGAGCGAGTTCGTCAAACTGTCTATGCAAACTGAAGAATAACGATTGATGAAATCGCATATGAAGTAAATTTATCCACACAAAGTTTCTTATATGCTTATCAGATGCCATTAGGAGGAAATGGCTTGAAAAATGAGCAGAAAACAATTGGATTGTGCTGCGTGACAATACCCCTGCACATCGATCCCTCTAAGTACGTAACTATCTAGTCAAACTCAGCATTACCACGCTAGAATACCCTCCCTACTCACCTGGCCCAATGCTGGCCAATTTCATCCTGTTCACATGGTGAAAACAACTTGCCAGTGTTAAAGCTATCAAAAATAAATGTGATAAAAGTATTGAAATACATTTTAAAAAATAAGCGTCAGAAGTGTTTTGAACATCTGTAGGATAAGTGTATTGTTGTAGGAGGAGAGTATTTTGAAGGAAAATAGGTTTATAAGTTTTTATCTTTGTTCAATAAATATATTTCAACCAATCCGGGAACGTTTTGACTGTACCTCGTATAGCTCAGAATATCATTAACATTATTTAGAATCTGATTCTTTTAATTTTTGGTGTGGAGAGTATTTTTGGATTTTAGAGCTTTTGGAAACTGCGACAAATAAGACTGTGGCTAAGTATCCCTGCCAACAATTTTTGTCTTGCCTTGAAATTACAAAGAATTGATGTTCATACATTGAAAATGAATCTGATAATATTATGTCAATAATAGTTTAAATATTCACAATTGATGTAATTGTTTACAATGAAAATAGGATTAGGTAAAATTTGAAATCATTACAAATTAAAAGTCTCTAAAAATAAAATATTTATTGTGTTTAAATGTTTAAAATTATTTATTATGATTTTCAAATGGAATATGAAGATCTAAGGAAATATAAAAAGTCTTTTAAAATGAGTTGTAACAAAATCTATGTTTGCATTTTAAAAAATTTTCCAAAACTGGCCCTCCCACCCCAAATAGTGTCATTCAGGTCTAGTAAGAGAATGGAAAATAATTTCATTGAATCTTTGGCATTGAAAATTTAGGGTTACAGTTGTATGAAATTTAGGGTTACAGTTTCAATTTATTTAGTCGGTACAGGAAGTGGCCCAAGTGGTGTGATAGAACCTGTATCAAATAAATAAGATACTTAATTACTAAAAACCAATAAGTTATGTTGATACATAATGTAAATTTACATTAAACTAATCTTTAAATGTGTAAATCAGGTATGTGGCCTTGAACAACAGATCTAGCCTTATCCAAGATCTGTTGTTCAATTCAGGTTTCTGATTATGCATGTTTGAGCATGAATGAAATTTAGATTTATTATTAATTCATCCTTTTCTGACATATACTGTTACAATCTGGGGTAACGAGTCGGTCAGAGCTAATTTTGTTTTCAGATTACAAAAGCAAGCTTTAAGAACTGTTTTAAAAAACACCATAGATTTTCCTGTAATCATACTTTTCTTAAATAGCAATTTTTTAACTTTTCCCTCAATCTACATTGTCAACACCCTGAAGGTTTACTCCAGTCGTCAACAAAACAATGCTCATTACAATTTCAGAAATTATTATGTTGACATTACCCTGTCTTCATTTTTTTAGGAGACACACAGAATTAATGCTGTAACAGTTAAGGAGAAAGTTAACAGTGAGATTAGCTTTGAAAAGGCGGCAAAAAATCTTTTGTTAAAACCATGTTATTATGAAGTTAAGCAGTTTTATTACTTATAAGTAAGTTTTATTTATATTACTGATGCTACTATATAGTAGTTGTACTGTCAAAATAAAGTGATTTGATTCTGATTCTGGCAGAATAAAAATTAAAAATCATGCATAATCAGGAACTTCCTCTAAACTTGCATCTAAGGTTAATGCTGACAGAATCATATTAATTAAAATGTAACAAACATTATGTCAACTGTACTGTTGAAATTATGTACTTAGCTACAAAATAAAGAAAAAACACTTATGACAATTTTAGAAATGAGACACTCAGTGTGACAGATTTACTGTTGATAAAAACATCTTGTCAGTATTATGTCGGCACTTTCGGCACAGTGCTGTAACCTATCAATCTACTTGGAGGCAAACTGTTGAGGAGATTGTAGGCAATAGGTTCTATGCTAAGTCCTCTTCATAGAGACACAGCATCCACTAAATGGTTGCCATCAACGTTGACACTACTAGAGAAATCTGAGTTTCCATGTTGGGTAGTAGTTAAGGTTCAGAGGTTGTGTCGGGAAGAGAACTGAGTGTCAGGCTTGTCAGTTAGCCGAAAATCAGACCAATACTACATGTTTAAGATTCCTTTTAAAACTGCATGTCCCTTATTTGCCCTGGCTATTGGACCATAAATAAATAGCTCTTTCTGAGGGTCAGTCGACCTTAGTTGGTTATAATGACTACATTCATTCATCCATATTAATCACAATTATTTGCCCCCACATATTCACATTCACCCATTATCTTACAATTGGCGTCTTCTAATTGACAATGAATCCATAGTTTTCTACATATGATTTAGTTAAATATGAAAACCTTACTACAAACATACATATTCAAATTATGAAACTGTCTGGTTGTTTGACAAAACTGTAAGCCTTGTGCATTTTAATCTTTTGTGTGCAAGCCTCCAGGATCATGTCACTAAAGACCTCCACTTGGAAAACTGTATTCCTTTTTATCAACTTTCATCAGTTGTTCATAGGCACCAAATCCAGTGTGTTGACCCTTCCTTCAATCATCAGTTTATAAGTAGAGTAAATCTTTAGCTGGACTATGACTTTGAATCCCAGTCATTTCTCTATTCAATGTTCATAGATATGCACCCAGAAGGTTCTTCCAAAGTTTTTTTAATATGGAAAGTCTTTGTTTAAATATGTTGCCGGTTACCCTCCAGAGCATTTATGAGTGTATATGTTTACAAGTATTGCCTATGTAGCTGGGTATTTCTCCAAAGAGTAGGTTTTTAAGATTGTAAGCCTTTGTTTGAATGTGTTACAGGTTAAGGCACTGATAAACAGTTGCAAACGAGAGGTTTCTCCAGGAAACTATTGGAATTGGTACTACCGAATTTCTTCTAGGAAATTAAAATCCAAAGAGGTAAAAATTATATTTTTTATGTGTACAAGTTAATTGATGTAGTGGTCTTGCAATGAATATATTAAATGTAAATGATTTGATAGTGCAAATAAGCTTACCTTAACCCATGTTCAAGGAAATATTCTGACCTTGAACGTGGTGAGTGCAGGCAAAGGATGAGAGAACTTTCCTGTTTGCAAGCCAAACAATTTCCAAACCCCCGTTTTGAGCCGTTCACAGTTCCTAGCAGTCTCTCCAAACATCATATTACGATTTTTGCTTCAGACTCTGGTGCCCGCTTAAAAATTTAAATGATTTTAATTAATTCAAATACTTAACTTTAAGATAGTTATTTTAATGTTAAATTAAATTGTGGTTTCCTTTTTTACAATAATGACCGACAACCCTTGTAGGGTGGGAAGATTCTCTACTTGCTTAAATTGCTTGAAAAGAATATCTATAATAAATATGAAAATAAATGTACAGAGTTTATATGAATTCAAGATGAAATAATAAGTAGAAGAGAAATCAGCATACTAGATTAGGTCACGAAAGTCAAAGAGTGAACTGTCTAATCCTAAAATTACTGTCTACACTCCTAATTAAAACATAAATGATTAAAGCAACTAACTGCTTTCTAAAGGGAGATGATTGTAAATTAAAATCCAAAGAGACATCAGTACAAAGGTTCAGCCCACTGATATTCTCCTGAATAACATAGTTTTATAGTCTAGTAACCCCTATAAGCCCACCTTAGGGGGATGCAAAGTAGTCCAATCATGTCAGAATCAGTAGAAAACATTTCACAATGAATACGAAATCAGCCAAGCTTTCGTGTCATGTTGTCATTTTCATGGTTTTTATTAGCTACTTAAAATAAATTATTAAATTAAATTAATGCCAGTGTTACTCTTTTATTAAAAAAAGGAAACTTTGAGGGGCTGTTTCTACCCCAAAGGAGAGGAATTTTGAGAAATGGTTTCTTAATGTGTCTCTATTATACAAAAGCTAAATTCCCTCCAAATTTCATCAAAATGTGTTACTCGGTTCTGAAGATTTCGTGTTGAATGGATACATCGTTTTTGGATTGTATATATTAAGATTGAACATTAAATGTAACAGAGGTAATTACGAACACTTATTACACAATATTAAAATTTGGAATTTTAATATCTGTTCAAATTTGCAATATTTTAATGTTGATTTACTTGTTGTTCAGGTGCAGGTAATTCCGTGGTGTTTGGCAGATAGTAATTATATGGAGTCTCCAAGTCAAAAACTTGACCCTCGCTGTACAGTATTTGTGGGAGCTCTACACGGCATGCTTAACGCAGAGGGCCTATTTAAAATCATGAATGATCTGTTTGGTGGGGTTATCTATGCAGGTAAGTTCTTTTTTTATTATTTCAAGAAGAGTTTAGCTATTTAGTACAGTGCATTAGTCGTAAGTGGAAAGAAGGTGAGAATTATCCCGTTTGTAAGCCAAACAATTTCCCGATCCCTGCTGTGAGTTGTTCACCATTCCTAGTAGTCGCTCCAATTATCGAGTTACAATTTTAGCTTCGGTTTCCGGCACCCACTTAAAAACTAAAATAATTTTAAATATTGTTAACAGTCAGAGGAATATGGTTAGTTAACAGTCATTAATAAAAATGATAAGTATAATAAATTGAATATTATGTCTGCATTACGTTTTTCATCAACACATGAAGGTAAGTTTTTTTTGACAAAAAAAACATTTATCTTGACCTACATAGTTCCTTGAACTGCGTAGAATCTTTCTAGATATTGTTCTTAGAGTATAACAGCACATATAAATAATATAATAATAATATGAATAATAAATATATATTTAATAACTTGCCGGCATAGTGGATCAGTGGCTAAGGCTTTGGACTTCAGAGGACATTGTCCAAGGTTCAAATCCCCACTGAGCCAACGGTCAGTACTTAACTCGTTGAATAAAGTTCACGCACAGGCCTGTTGGCCCATGTGAACTAGAGAGTGAAGATTAAAAAAAAAAAAATGTACAGCAGAGCACTGTATGAAAGAAATGACACAGACTTTGAGAACCTCTGCCTTAGATTTTTCTATTATCACTAAAAACAATTAATCTGGTACATTTATTTGACTTGTCAAGACCCTGCAAAGTATACTGAACGATATGGCAAAACAGATATTAATAAAATCCTACTTGTTATAAAAAAAATTACTTTTTATTTTTAATTAATCATTATGCACAAAAAACTGCTGACGCAGCTGTAAATGAGAGGCTAAGGCTTGACACGCAGCTTACCTGGATTCGATTCCGGATGTGACTAGTTTTTGCCCTGTGCTCCCATGGTTTGAAAGTTACATTAAGCTGATGGTCCCCAGGTTAACTGTTAGAGAGGGCTTTTTAGCCCTAATTTGCCTGGTAAAATATATATTCTTTAACTTTTTTTAATACTCTGTTAGGTTGTCCATTCAAGCCTCCCACCATTCACTATGTGTTTCTGTAAAGTTAGGCAATTTTTGCCACGTGTGTAAGCATAAATTAAGAAATGCATATAAAATATTATAAATATTATAACGATAGCATAACATATATCATTTTATTTGTAAAATTACACATAAATTGATCATGAAAAAAATAAGTGGAATTTTTTATTCTGAAATGTTGTTAACGTCAAGACAAGATAAAACAATATTTTTTTCTAAACATATTTACAAGTCCACACTACCTCGAGAAATTTTATATTTAAAATACTAACATTCTGAAATAGCCAGCTTTTTCTAAATGTTATTCACCTTTATAAAACATAACTGAATATCAAGTCGTATGCCATGGGTGGGTGCCAGGGTTCATCAAGTCGTATGCCATGGGTAGGTGGGAGGGTTCATCAAGTCGTATGTCATGGGTAGGTGCCAGGGTTCATCAAGTCGTATGCCATGGGTAGGTGCCAGGGTTCATCAAGTCGTATGCCATGGGTGGGTGCCAGGGTTCATCAAATCATATGCCATGGGTGAGTGGATGGACCTCATAACTTATATTTAAAAATTATAGTTTAGCAAAAGTAAAACTGAACCATGTAGTGAACTAAAACATATGTATTAGGTGAAGAAAATGAAAAGGGCTGGTTTTTGTATGCAAAACAATATTTACGTAAAAAACTACAATGAGAAAATCAAACTATGTAGACACTATTTACAACTGTTCTAGCATCAGCTGTCCCAATGTTGTTAGTTAACATATGATGATATGTGTTCTACATACAAAGAATAACCGTCTACTCACAGATATCGCAAGAAGCGTGGAGAAATGATGATTAAAACGATATTAAATATGTATTAAAAAATTATTGTTAGTAACGTCTTTACGGTAATTTAACCGAACTGTTACATAGTTGTCATTTTTGCAACAACTAACATCCATAATATGCGAAATGCTGTTGCGTAACCAACAACTAATATCAGAACGGTTAAGGTAAAGCAATCAGTTGTCAGAAAAAGAATCATTCACCCCAATATTTAAAATTAATTTTACTTATCAGTTATCAGGAAAGTAGACAGTTTGTGGAAGGTTGCCATTCCACCAATCGTGCCTCCTTTATAAATGTTCAATAGAATTTTTTATTTGAAGTGATTTGAACTGATTTGCATTTAGTATTTACGTTTATAATATAATTTTTTTAATAGAACTGTTTACATAATTAGGAAAAAAAAATTTATTTTACTAATTATTTTATTTCAATAAAAGTAACGAGTAAAAAAAAGAAAATTTTCTACTTAAATAATTTAAAGTTAAGGGTCTGCAGATGTAGTCACCATATTGGATTTATATCCTATAAGAGCAATGTTAAATTTGGAACAGCAGCACTGTGACTTAATGATTTGTCAGAAAATTATAATTTTTACATTGTTTGAAAGAGCATTAAAGTTACTAGTGGATCGTAGTTTTTAATTTTCGAAAAATATTTATTCAAAATTAAATAAAACATGTTAATTTTACTTTATTTTTTTAAACTGTTTTATGGAAATACAATTTATCAACCAACATTTTAAAAATTGAACACACTAATAACTTTTATGCTCTTTCAAACGATGTAAAAATTATAATTTTCCGACAAATTGTGTACTGTGCCACATTTAACATTGCTCGTATAGGATATAAATTCGATATGGGGACTACCTCTCCAGACTCTTAATTAGTGTTTTTAATATGATATCGTCATTTGCTTAGTCAGTTTTAAGTTAATATTTAAGAAAGTACATAAGATTCTTTTTCAAAAAGGTACATAATTAGTGGTTATTAAATTATTTACTTATATCTTTTTAACAACTGGAGCATTAAAACATGGATGTTTGAATTAGTAAAGTTTAGTTTTGGTAGACTTTGATTACCTTTTTTATAGGTTATCTGTGAGATTCAATGTAAAATGTGACTTCTCTATTATTAGTTTTTGTTTTTTCAAGTATCTGTATCTAAGAGGTGGGCTTTGATGTTTAGTAGTTTTGGGATAATTTGTTTGAAGACAGCAAAATTCAAAGAGTATTATGTTTTTTGAAGTGCCAAGAAGTAAGGTAAGAATTATTAAGATATTATTATATACTCTTTGTGATTGAGTAACAATATCTAAAATTTACCATGTACTTTAGAAATTATTGGTATTAGTGGCGCTTGTTCTGTGTTCCTCTGAACTTAAATATCTAAAGGGAAACTTTTACTACCTACATTTATTGTACACACATGTAATCTTTCAATTACTACTTAAAATATATGTCAAACGTTTTCTGTGTCATATGTCTAAATGTAAATGTCTCATTTACCCAAACAACTAAGAACTACTCATGTGGTTGTATTTTTCACAAGCAGTTGTTAGGTTAGATGTGACTTGATGACAGTGGCGGCTACTACATAAGAGCACATGAGCACGTGAACCCCCTGTGAGATTTGAAAAAAAAATGAACCACATTTAAAGTTTAGGTTAAATTATTTACACATTGAAATTACGAAATATGTGATTTTAAACGTAAGAAAACTCAAAGAGGCGCCTTCAGCTAGCTTCCGCTAATCTCCCAGTACTTTCGCACAGTCCCGGTTGTGCTCCATAGCGTATATGCAAGGCCTAATCAGCTGTTCTGTCTGGAAGGCGGTGGTGGGGCCGTCTTGTAATAGAAGCCAGCGGTGCACACTTGCCGTGTGCTCCACTCCGACTTCTTTTAAAATCTGTTGTTTGGTTAAGTATGGTTTTTAACTACGTTAAAATATCTTGTAAAATATTTTAAAATGCATGTTTAAGCGTATAATTTTTAGAACATTTTAATTGTGCGCTTTTACTTGTGGGGTACTCCGTACACCCCAAAACCCCCGGTGTGTGAACCCCTACTTTACTAGGTCAAAAGCCGCCACTGCTTGATGATGATGACAGACCATTATTTATCATTTTTCAAAGCAATCACAAAGCATTTGGATTAACAAAATTGTGTTTTAAAACCCTATTTAGAAATTGTTCTAATAAATGGTTGCTGTTGGCAGGAATTGACACAGACAAATTCAGGTACCCAATCGGCTCTGCGAGAGTGTGTTTCAACAACCAACGGTCATACTTTGAAGCTGTTTCAGCTGCTTTTATTGAAATAAAGACACTAAAATTTATCAAAAAGGTAAGTTAAATGTATGAAATAATATTTTTGTGAAAATATATCGGACATTTCTTTTCATATCAAATATTCCAGACTACTAACTACTGCGATAGTGTTGATCTTACTGAATCATAATCCGACAAGATATTTAAGAACTTTTAAGAAATATTCATGTTGCAGCAAATCAAATAAGCAGCTGTTTTGGATCAATAAATGAGTCATTGAATGTAGGCTCACTCAACTGAGACACTTTTTCATTCACATATTGCTAAATAATTTACATAAATAGTGTATAGTCTGATATAGATGGTTTTTTGTTTTCTTTAGGGCTAGTATTCCACTGTAAAATATGGTTTCTGCCACCTGTGTATTGGGTTCGGGTGGGTGGGCTGGGCCCATTAACCCTCCAGTACACACGTGGTAAACTGTAACACCATTTCACACGCGCTGACTGAGAGTCTGCTACTAAAAGCTATTGGAGTGGCATCATGATTTCAGAGCACGGAGTAACATGTGCAGACTGTGAGTCTGCTGATACATTGTCTAGTAGCGCCATTTGCAGTAGGCGACCATGTTTATGATCTCATTGACGCCATTAAATAGTGTACATTTTTATTCTTAGCTAATTCAAATCAAATCAAAATCAATTTTATTTCCACAAACGTACAAAATAAAATTTACTTATAAAGCAAATACAAAATATACTTCATAAAAACCAAGTTTTTTATGATATAATAAGTTTTTTTTTCATAATATCATAGTTTTCATAATTTACATCATATAAAAATAACTAAAATAACCACATAAAATAAAACATAATGTAAAATGAATAATACTATCAATGGCTATTTAGAAACTAATTCCAAAAGTAGGAGAAAGTAACGTAATTAAACTTTACAACTATTTTGCCTGATAATTAAAATGACATTTATAAGGAGAAATGAGTCTACATGGGCGTCAGAGGCCTGAGTGTAGGCTCGAGTTGTTTTTTAATTAAAATTTAGTATTAAGTATGACCTGTGAAATTATGAAGTATAATTAATAAAACTGTTATTTTAGTTTGGAATAAACTATTTATGTGATATAATATTGAATAATGAATCAAAAATTGAAATGTATGTGAGAAAATAATTCAAATTTAAAGAGAATAAAACTGTAGATATGGTGCCGATGCGTTAAAGGTGAAATGCATAGGGGATGGATAAAAGGTCATGGCCACCTACAATCATCAGAGATAAGGGTCTCTGTCTCCTCATCATTGATTAGATGTAACCACAATTTAAGTCTTTTCTTAAATACTGAAATGGATGTGGACTCAATTAGTGTATGAGTTACAAATTGACTGCGAACGTATCTGAACAGGACATGAGTGATGTAAAAAGTATTTGTTGTTGAAAAAGATTTGTACTGACTGAATTATATTGTGCTTTGTTTGCATATATTTTGTTGTGTGTGTGTACAATGGTGGAAAACAGTAAACCAAAGCGCTAAAAAATGTAGATGAATAAATCCTTAATAAATATTTTTTTGTTAGGAAGAATTTTTGTTTCTTGAAATAGTAAATCATAGTAATATCCATGACATCTCATAAAGCCAGCTTTTAGAATGAACCTATGAACCACATTCAGGCCTTAAAGATATGAAATATAGGCTTCTGTGGGGGGGCCCAGCAACAATACCATAAGAAATAATTGATTGTATTTACGCAAAATATGCTAATTCTATTTATTTGAATTTAAGAATACTACTTAACTGTCTAAAAGCAAAAATAAATTTCCTGGCTTTGCTTTTTAAGAAATTTATATGATCTATCCATTTCATATGTAAATCAATTATAACTCCTATAAATTGACTTTTACTATGGCCTCACAATTACAACAATTATTAACGTGGTTTTGGCAACTATGTATAACTAGATCCCTTACAGTGTACCATTTAAAACTAAGGTAACATGACTGTAATAAAACAAATAAGGTCTTTTATGTTTATAAACTAAAAATTCAAGTTTACCATGTTAATATTGTAAAAAAAATTGGGTGTGCGTCGGACCACACGGTGGAAGTTATACTTCTTTGGCCATTCTCATACACCCACTCACGCACACAAACAGACAGGATATATAAATGAAATATAAGACATTTTTCAATATTATTCAATATATTTATCTTCAATATATTAGACGTGACTTCATTATTATATTATACACCTATATTATCATTATCAGTAATTTCTTCGATTAAATTTCTTCGATTAACAATCGATTAATCGATAGTTCTTAAAAATTTGTTCTTACTTTTCAGCGTGACGCGGTTTCTCGACCAACATCCCATCCCAAAGTGTCTAACGGGCGCAAAGAAGTATAACTTCAATATAAAACAAAACAACAACAACAACAAACTTTAAACAAAAAGAAAACAAATTTTTGAAAATTTTAGTTGGGTTAAAGCTGCCAGCTGAGGTAAATTAGTCCCATACTTTTTAATCAGTGTCCAGACTATGGTGACGAGATACTCAGAGAGGCTGTAGAAGCAGTTTTGTAATAGAAATTAAGTATTATACTTAGGAAATTCATATTCCAGAAAAATCAGGCAAGTAGTTAATGGCTACTGATCATCATCATCATCCATATTAGAGCGCAACATATTTTGAGCATAAGTTCAAATATACCACATGTGGCTAACAACATTATTTGGTATTTGATAATAATGACTTGAAACTTTGTGTTTCTATTTTTACAAATGAAGCGATTGAAAATCTAAAAAAAACGATACTTCTAGAACTGGGTTGGTTAAAAAATGAACTATCTAATTGGTAAGTGCCTACTGTTGTGGTGAATTACGTACAACGAAAGTGCAACTATTAACTATGTATTATCTTGAACTTAAAAAGCAATAGTAGAAGCTTATTAAGCTTAACACTCTAGTTTGAAACATAAAAATATGGGTTGTTGATAAAGAAGAGAATAGATCCAATGCGTTGGAATGTGATTCATTTTTCCATGTATGTACAAAGCATGTATTTCTATATGTTGTAAAATGACTATAAGTAGTTCACTTTATCATCTCAATGTGGTATTTTGATAAACAATTCTTTGATATAGGTGCAAGTGGACCCGTATCTTGAGGATTCCCCCTGTTCTGGTTGCTGGATCAGACAAGGTCCATATTTCTGCCGTGATTTGTCTTGTTTTCGCTACTTCTGCCACAGTTGTTGGGTGCTCCAACATCAGTTTGACTTCAATTTGAGTCATAAGCTTATGACCCGCGGCTCCAAGACTCGCACTGCCCTGCCACCAAAGATGCGTTTTGCTCACCACTAAGGTAAGTGAGAACTAACATGTACAATGTTGTTAAGAGATTTCACTAGCCTTTTTCTGATTGACCTTGGTAAATTAAAACTATGTTACATTAAATTATCAAAAGAAGATTTTGATGAACAAGTTGCAGTGAGTTTTGACTAAGAATTTATAAAAAGCCTTAAATAAAAAGTACCATTACAGATAACCCTCTCATATTAGGACCTCTGATAACTGAATCATCCGATATCTAGACCAGCCTTGAGGAAAAACAACAGTACAGTATTCTGAATATTTAAAGTGAGGAAACATCTTTATTTTTTCAATCAAGGAAAGTAAAAAGATCCTGTAAAATCCCTCCCTTCCGGTGAATTGATTTTGCATCCAATGGACCTCTGATAACTGAATCTTCCGATATCTAGACTGGCCTTGAATAGTGCCTAATCCGGCAAAATTCCTCCCTTCCGGCAGACTGATGTTACATTCAGTGTTTTTATTTTTTTTTTAAGTTTATCGAGTTGGACAAGTGTCAATGGGCTTACAGTAAAAGGAATGTAACATAACATATCGTTCTTTTAATTATTTTGATAGAACAAAAATTTACAAACAAATAAAATAAACCTGTCATTAAATCAAAAAAACAATTCAGTATTGCATTTAATTTCTGTGATGCCTTAAAAATACACCCATGTTCAATATTACTGTGGCTTACTCGATGTGGTACGCATTTCTTTATGAAATGGAAACGTAAACAAAGGTCAGGCTTGTTTGTCACAGCTTCTTGTTTACTGTATTGACTAGGTCGTGTTTAAAGTAATAATTAATGTTCTGATATCCGAACTTTTCTCTATCTGAATTGCACTGGTGTCACATTAATCTGGATACTACAAACTGTTGGCACAGAAATTATGTGTACCCCAGTTTGAAGGTTGTTTACTACAAAACTGAGAGGCCTATGAACAGTCCAATTACACCATTGTTTTCCTCGTTTAACTGTACATTAATACACATGATTTTTAAAATGTTATTGTAAGTTTTAGTAATTTTTATCCTAGTTGGAACAAAAAGTATCGGAATTTTAACTAGTTTTTACTGTGCATAGTTTTTATACTTTTATTATTACAAAATCTGTGAATGTATCACGTTTATTTTTTACATGTGATTAACAACAATATTTTCTATAAGTTTTATCCATTTCAGAATTTTAACTTTTTAAGAAAAATAGTTCCTGTCAGTTTCCTGAAACTTTTTCTTGCCTTCTAGTGGTTGTAGAATTATTTACTTGGTCACGTTGTAATCCTTAAGAAATATATGATTAAGATGCAATACTTTTATATGAATAAAGAAAATGAGTGATTTTGAATTTGTTTAAATAAATTTAAAATCACTGTATTTAAGTACGTATATAAAAGTGACATATTGTAATTTCATAAGAATTGCATTGTGATCAAGTAATAACTTTACAACTTCTAAAAGCCAAGAAAATGTTGTTTCAGGAAAATGACAGGAACTATTTTTTTTTGAAAGGTTAAGAACCTAAAATTCATAAAACTTAAAGAAAACATTCCTCTTAACTATGTGTTAAAAAATAAATGTGAAACATTAACATGTTTTTTAGTAATAAAAGTACAAAATTGATACACAGTGAAAACTAGCTAAAATTCCGATACTCTTTTGTTCCACCTAGGATGAAAAGTATTAAAACACAAATAACATTTATTAATCCATGTATAATGTGTATTAATGTAAATAATACAAAATCAAACATGTAAAACAATGATGTGATTGGATTTTTCATAGGCTTCTTAGTTTAGTAATAAACAAACAACCTTAAAACTTGGGTACATGTAATTTCTGCGCCAACAGTAGAGGTTTTACTGTGTCAACCTAACATAGACATTGATATGCTTTCACATTTTACCAATTCTGTGGGTATGTGTTGTATAGAAATAGAACCGGCCACATATTTATAGGGAATCACAAACCACTCATATCTATAATTCTAATCTGAATCTGATGTGTAATCAGCGGGAGTTGACTTGGCATTGAACCAGTTAGTTGGCTTTGTTAAACTATCAGGCCAATGTGTTCAGATGACAAAAAGGATTTTCTGTGATAGGACAGTATCATCCTTCCTTATTCTCAACTTCATGGGGCTTTGTTTATCACCTGCAGTAAATTTACAATTATTCTTTTTTTGTAATGTATTTTTGGTTTGTTATGCATCTAATCCTCAGTTTGACTTTAACACTGTCAAACAGGAAACATCAGTCTGTCGCACATCCAACAAATTATAGTTTTTTTGTTATGGCAGTTCTATGGAGGTGGGATGGATGATGAACGCAGTACCTTCTCTCTATCCTTTATCAAACTGGTTGACGTTGTTACTTTTTAGCGAGTTCTAGAGTAGATGTGACAAGAATTAGCGGTCTGAGAAACTGGGTATTTCCTTTAACATAGTGCTTAATATTTTTATTGCTTTATGTGTACTGGTGGTACAGTGAATTAGTAAATTATTGAAATTGGCCGTCCAGGTTGACCAGATCGTTCACACCTCGTGATCCAGATTTTGGTGCTCGTATACAAAGGTTGTTAAATCCTGAGGACAATGAAGAATTTTTGAATTTTCTATGAGAAAACGAACTAGACAACTCAGACGAACATTCACCATGGACTGCAGAGGAAATTGTTATAAGCGATAATCATGATAGGCAAGAAGAAGAAAAATCAAGAGAAGAATCTGACGATGACAACTTTTTGGAGTAGGATGAGCCTATGGCTGTTGACCCTTGTATTGATGATTTGCCTGAGGTATTTGAAGAGAGAATTAGAAAACAAGATTATGGATCACCTGGCGTTTGTTGTAGCAATCAACCTCCCTCCAATGTTAGGACGCCAGCTAGAAACATCGTACATACGGTACTGGTATAACTGGATTCAGAGGCCCAGCTAGAGCATTAGGCAACAGACCAAACAAACGAAGTATGGAAACTTCTTTTTGATGAAAACATTATGGATACAATTTTGCTAAACACAAATAAAAATATTTAATCTGTTAGATAAAAATTGGAGGGGAAATATCAATATAAGCAATAAAAGAGGTTAAACTATTGAGGAATCATATGCTTTATTAGGCTTGTCGCTTCTCAGTTCGGTTTTTAAATCAAACGATGAAACAATAGAAAGTGTTTTCTCTAAGGATCTTAACAGCCACCCAATATTTTTTGGTACAATGTTGGTAAAACAATATGAAATACTTATAAGTTGTGTATGGCTTGATTACGTGGAAATGCGAGTTACAAGATCTCATATCAGAGATATTTTCAAAATTCATAAAAAATTGTCCAAATAAGTACATATTCATGTAGATATAACTGTAAATGTGGTCCAGTTCTACAAAATAATCTCTTACGTACTCAAACAAACTCTTAAATATAAAACATTAATTTATTTTGCCATTTCAAACATCAATTTCACATTTTATTATCATAGACAAAGGAAAAAATGTCAAAATGTGCATAGGGGTCTCAGAGACAGGGAGTTTCCTTTAGCCTCAATGATATCATGTTTCCCTAAGAGGGTTAGTGATCTAAATAAGATCAATTTTGATCTTTTACAACAATTTTAAAAAAAAAAAAAATATTTGTAACTTGTAAATGTTTGAAGAAAGATGTAATTTTTTAAAACATATTTTTAATTTTATTTTCATATATATAAAGTAATTTATCCACAGTGTTATTTGTTATACCTCTTTTCATATACAATTTTTTATTTACTGAATATGTTTCAATTTAATATGTCTATCACCAATAATTTTGCACAAATATGCACAATCAGTTAAGAAAACAATTAATAATACGATTTTAGAAATGATTAACGCACCCGCCCACCCATACACGTACAGTAGTATTGACCCACCCGCACTCCCATACACGTAAGTGGTGGTTTTGACCCACCCGCCTACCCATACACGTAAATGGTGGTTTTGACCCACCCACCCACCCATACACGTAAGTGGTGGTATTAACCCACCTGCCCACCCATACACGTACAGTGGTATTGACCCAACCGCCCACCCATACACGTACAGTGGTAATGACCCACCCGCCCACCCATACACGTACAGTGCTAATGACCCATCCGCCCTCCCATACACATACAGTGCTAATAACCCACCCGGCCACCCATACACGTACAGTGCTAATGACCCACCCACCCACCCATACACGTACAGTGCTAATGACCCACCCAACCACCCATACATGTACAGTGGTAATACTCAAGATGCTATTATATAGGGAAGTAAACTAGATGGGCAGGTGGCTGCTAGTACGTCGGTTCCAATTGCTAATGAATACTTATCATTTTGAATGGTTGGGGAGGAATGCTATCAAAATTATATGCATTTAATAAAATAAAATATGAGAAAATATGAGAAAATATGTAAAAAGAATCAATTCAAATCAAATCAGTTTTTATTGCAGTGGACATTTAACATGTATTGCAAAAGTCAATTTTATTTTAAAGGATATTTTATGTCTAGTTAAAATATTTAGTTTTACCCACACTACAAAAAATCTCTCAAACATGCAACATTTCTGCACATTCATAAATCCAATTTTCCCACCTCCAGTTCCGGTGTCAGCCTACCCACTGTGTGGTCTCCAAGTTATTCGCCAAAAACTCATCCACACTATAAAAAGCATGGTAGGCTAGAAAGCCTTTTAATTGAGTTTTAAACGCCTTCAGCGTTCTGGTGATTTTTATACCAGAACTTTTATGATATATGTAGGGAATAGTTTATTAATTTATTGTTACTGTTAACTATGTTTGCTCGCCTTGTATTACTAAATTACTACTAGTATATTATTTATTGTTATTGGTTATTGATAATTTATTTATATCATATGTTACTTTATTATTGCTAGGTATTTATTTGCAGCAGGATAGATCTGCAGTTGCTTGTAAAGAGAAAATTATGATAAGTTGCCTGCCCCTGGACCGCCACAGTAATTAAAAATGTTACAAATTCCAATACTGTATATTTAACGAGTAAGAAATGGACCCCACCGACAAGTTTTTTGTAACTTGGTGGGGCCAAACAATTGTAAACAAATTGTTAATAAATAAAAATTAAAATTAAATTAAATACAATTTGGTAGTTTATTGTAAAGATGGACACCTGCCTCTGAGGGCAAATGCTCGTAAGTAACTGTTCTGTGCTTCCCAGTCCTATAGTTGTCCCTGCCTCTGGTGCCATATTCGTGAATGTCACGTCCCTGAATCAAAGCACACTTAGAGATAAAAAAAGTTGTTGTTTCTAGAATATAGAGGCAAGGTAAAGGCAAGATTCTTAATTTTTTGAAGATTGGCTTGCATGATTCTCTGAAATCAACTTTTTCGATTATCCGAATCACTCTTTTTTGTAATCTGAACACTCTCAAGAGCTGATTACTTAAACCAGCTCCCCACAGCACTATGCCATAGACTAGGTGGGGATAAATAAAACCATAATACGTCGTCTTCAGTACCTGAATAGGGCAGTATTTGGCTAAAGTCCTCAGAACATAAATACCAGATGTTAATTTGGCACATACCACATCAATATGGGCATTCCATGTCAAACCTCGATCTATGTGTAATCCAAGGAATTTTGACGTGAACACCTCTTCCAGCATAGTGTCTTCTCATGATTCAAAAACAAGTAATTAGCTTGGAACCAGGCAGAAACTGTATCTAAGGAGTGGCTCATGTCATCGTAAAGTGAGTTACAACTACGATTTGAGTGCAGTTGTCTCACTGCCTGATGCTGAGTGGTGTCGTCAGCATAGGATGTTACACTGGCATCAGTATTATAACTCAGATCATTTATCATTATTATAAATAATAAAGGGCACAGGACTGAGCCTTGGGGTTCGCCATATGGCCTTGATCTGAGAGATCCCTGGCCATTAACAAAAACAGCCTGTTCACAGCCACCAAGATAAGAGCGGAAGAAATCCAACTCGCTAGTACCAACTAGAAAGTGCTGTAGTTTCTTTACCAAAAGGTCGTGGTCAATTGTATCGAAAGCCTTACTAAGGTCACACAGGGTGACCCCAGTAAGACTATGGACTTCAAAACCCATAGTCAGTTTTTTCTATGGGGGGGGACCCATTCTAGGTTCTGAGGACATAAGGTAAAATTTATAAAATTTGATTTAGAAGAATTTGTTTTCAAGTTTGTTTTTGAAATATTGAATGCATTTATTCAATTCTACAAAAGTTTGTTGTTCCACGAGTTCAGGAGCTTTATCTCTAAAACACAGGGTTGTATCGTCTGCATATTGCACGATTTTTCCCTGGCGCAGAGATGCTCCAATGTCGTTGACATAAACTAAAAAAAGGGCTGGACTCAGAATTGATCCCTGAGGGACATCGTAGCACAGGTTGTTAACTTCAGATGATTGATTTGCGATTTGTACAAATTGAGCTCTTTGTCTGAGTTATGATCCAAGCCACTCCAAGGGCACACCTCTGATGCCATGAGATTCCAATTTGCTGAGTAGTATCTTATGGTCAACACAGTCAAGAGCTTTTGATAAGTCGAGAAAAACATTGAGGTGGATTTCCGACATTCTAATCCCTCCACAACCATATCGATCAGACTCACCACTGCGTCTATAGTCGATTTACCCTTTCTGAATCCAAATTGGTACTCAGAGAGCTGGTTGTGTTTATTTAAAAAATTTAGCATTCTAGATAAAAAAAGTTTTTCAAATATTTTGCTCAAAATTGGCAAAATCGAGACCGGCCGATAGTTATTGATTGAGCAGGGGTCACCCTTTTTAAATATAGGCGTTACCTTAGCTGTTTTAAGGAGCGAGGGAAAGACTCCAGTTTGAAAAGATAAGTTTATTAAGTGTGTCAGTGGCCTCAAGATATGCTTGTAGCATTTCTTTAGGACTGACATTAACATAAAATTTAGATCGTTTGAATTGTTGACTGGGAGCTCTCTAATAATTCTGCTGATTTCTTCCTCATTGGCAAGTTCCAGCACCATTGAAGATGTTGGTCTTTGCCTTTTTGAGGGCTTTGAATCATTCAATGAAGAATATTGCATATTTTGGCCAGCCACCGAAGCAAAAAAGTTATTAAACTCCTTTGCCAGGATTGAAGCATCACAGACCAACTCATTTCCAATGTTTATCTTTATTTGTTTATGCTGATTATTATTGTTGTTAATGATAGACCAAGCTGTTTTAGAAACATTTGTTGAATACAGAAGTGTTTTCGTTACCTCATACGCTTTGGCTGCTAGAATTACTTTTCTGTAAATATTTTTATATTGTTTGAAAAATTTTTTAAATTTTCATTGAGTGTTGTTTTATAGATCTCTGATAGAAACTTTATTCTATTCCTTGACCCTAGGATCCCTTTTGTGATCCATTTGTTCACTTTATATTTGCTATTGAGTTTATTTGTTGTCATGGGGCAGCAGCTGTTCAGGTGGAAAGTCAAATAGTCATGAAACATTTTGAACTTTTCCTCCACTGGTAAATTTGAGTTTACCTCCTTTGAAAGAGAGGCATTGTGAGAAGGATTATATTTTCCAGCCTTGTGTCTCTTATTATTTTTGTAATTTTTGGCTCCCTTTTAGATTGTGTTCCACTTATAAGGGCCTCTTGGCCGTAGTGGTCAGATATGGCTGTATTGACCACTGACACCACAACATCAGAAATGTTTGTTATAACATTGTCGATAGTAGTTTGAGTTGAGGCAGTCACTCTCGTAGGGCATGTGATCTTTAAATTAAGATCAAATGACCTCAATAAATCAACAAGGCGTTTTTAGTGGAGTGGTTGTCAGTTTTTTGAGAGTCAATGTTCCAATCGCCCATTATAATGAAATTTTGCTGTTTGTTAATTAAGTCAGTCAGTAGATGTTCAAATTTAGAGAAGAAAACATGTTCATTGCCACTTGGAGACCTGTAGATACCAATTATGTTCAATTTAGATTTGTTTGTTTGGAGTTCAATACCGGCCACTTCGAAAAACTTCTCCACGGCTAGATTAATCTCCAATGACTTGCATATCAAATTTGATTTTGCAAGAATCGCAACTCCTCCTCCTTTAGAGAGCTGTCGAGTAAATGAATGGGCTAATTTAAAGTTTGGCAGCTGACAATGTCCAATATTAGACATGTTAAAACCATTTTCAGTAATAACAAGAATATCTGTTTTTAATTCTTCGCAAACAAGTTGGAGCTCATCCAGCTTGTTCGTTGCAATTTGTGCATTTTGATGCAAGATTCTAATTTTAGAACGAAGTTGAAATTTTGAGAATGGTTGGTCTTGAAGTCGGGTTCTTAATTTAGTCTGTCGCTGTGAGGTGGGTGCCCTAAAAAATTAATATTTTTACTGCAAGTGTTTTTGGATTCGTCGTCAGTTTGTTGGTATAATTGTGTAGATTCGTCGGAGGAGGAAGGAGTTTTGGTAGTCGTCTGGAGCTGCGTCATTGTTGAGGGTCGTCCAGTGGCAGCAGCCGCATAGGTCTCATATCCTAGACAGATGGGAAGGGCTGTTTTAGATGATACTGGTAGATTAGCCGAGTAGTGTACAGGATTCATCAATGCCAATTCTCAACGATGAGCTCCACCAGCAGTCTTTTTCCCGATGCACGAAGGTGTAGTCCATGTGACATATAGTGATGCCGACCAATACCACTGATGTCCAGCATGCTCACACCAGCGTAGTGCCTGCAGAGCTCATTCAGGTACTGGTTCACCAGGTCAACAGTACGGTGGATGGGGCTGTTGGCCGGTAGGTCATACCAAGGTGTCAGAGGCATCAGAAGCACTTCTGAGAACGATAGACAGCGCTTTAAAACGTCCTCTAATTTGCTAAAAATTACATTCTCTCTATTGCTCGATACGTCATTTGTACCGGCCATAAAGACATAACAGTTTCCGAGTGGTGGGGGGGAAGTTGGCATGATGTTGAGGAATCCAGCTCCTGGCTTGCAAATGCCACTCATCTTAGTTGAGGAATGTACCATAGGCCTCATGAGGGCGGTGAGATGACGAGCATGGCTATCTCCGATAATAGACACGTTCCTGAATGCGACTCTAATTTGATCCTTGGTTTCCAAAGTTTTTGTTTTATTAGTGTCTCTTTTTTTCCATTGGCTTCTTTTCCCCTTATTTTCCCTTTTTTTCTTCTTGTTGATGACATCGATAAAGTCTCCGTCGTTGTCTTTTATACAATCCTATGATTCTGATAGGACGCTGAACCTGTTGCCACTAACATTTTGTAATGTAAAAGAGGCTGGTCCTCTCATAATCTGCTTGTTGGTTTGCTTCAGGCTCTCAATCTCCTTTTATAAGCATCTGATTGAGGCAATCATGTTCTTTGTCTCATCAGCCTGTATCTCACACCTGTGACATATTCTCTTGTGTGAGGCAATGATCCCTTCCAAATATGATATTGTTTCCTGTGCCTTCTTCAGCTCCATTTTCGTCTGGCACAATTCATCAGGATCTGCCACTCTATCGTCATGACGTTCTGTATGTTGATCATTCATCATTATTGGAGATAAAAATACCTTTTCTGTGAACTGAAGGAGTCGCTGGTCCGATTCAATAGAATGATCTAATACAACCTGCCTCTCAGCACGCACCCTTGCCAGTTCTTCTCTTAAAAGGATATTCTCGGTCCGTAAGTCCACTGGTATTATTGCTAGTTTATTTTCTTCGTCCCGTTGTTGTTGGATTTGAGGGGTTGGTGTATTATTTACAGGAGGCGTAGGTGTACTTGTGGTCGTGATTGGAAGCGGTAATGGAGAGTCTCTCTCGGCCGCAGTGCTTGAAGGAAGTCCACTGCGTCTTTGCTGAGGCTGAGTAGGAGTCAGAGCTCTCATTGTCACGGGATGTTGGCCACTATGTTTATCATGACAAGAATATATAGCTGTTTTCCCACTATTTGTTTTAATGGAGGCCTTGCAGATTTTGCCTAGACAGCGCCAGACGATATCTCCACACTTTAAAGGGTAGCTCTCTCGATACTTGTGGTTATTGTATAAAATGATATCCTTGCCATTTTTAACTTCTTCCAATATGAATGACATGGTAATGGGCTTCTATTATTTAGTTTTTTTAATAAATATATTTGTATTTATTACTTAGGGAGTAAAAAAAGTAAATAAAATAGATGGTATAAAAGAATGTCATATTGAAAACATTAAATTACCAAAGAGAATGTTACAAAAAACTACACACACACACTTACGCTTTGAGGATAGAGCCTGGACCGTCTTGTACCCCCAGTTTGCCATCTGCAGCTCACACTACTTACGATTTGAGGATAGAGCCTGGACCGTCTTGTACCCCCAGTTTGCCATCTGCAGCTCACACTACTTACGCTTTGAGGATAGAGCCTGAACCGTCTTGTACCCCCAGTTTGCCATCTGCAGCTCACACTACTTACGCTTTGAGGATAGAGTCTGGACCGTCTTGTACCCCCAGTTTGCCATCTGCAGCTCACACTACTTACGCTTTGAGGATAGAGCTTGGACTGTCTTGTAACCCCCAGTTTGCAGTCCTCAGCTCACACTACTACGCTTTGAGGATAGAACCTGGACTGTCTTGTAACCCCCAGTTTGCAGTCCGCAGCTCACATTACTTACGCTTTGAGGATAGAGCCTGGACTGTCTTGTACCCCCAGTGTGCCATCTGCAGCTCACACTACTTACGCTTTGAGGATAGAGCCTGAACCGTCTTGTACCCCCAGTTTGCCATCTGCAGCTCACACTACTTACGCTTTGAGGATAGAGCCTGGACCGTCTTGTACCCCCAGTTTGCCATCTGCAGCTCACACTACTTACGCTTTGAGGATAGAGCTTGGACTGTCTTGTAACCCCCAGTTTGCAGTCCTCAGCTCACACTACTACGCTTTGAGGATAGAGCTTGGACTGTCTTGTAACCCCCAGTTTGCAGTCCTCAGCTCACACTACTACGCTTTGAGGATAGAACCTGGACTGTCTTGTAACCCCCAGTTTGCAGTCCGCAGCTCACACTACTTACGCTTTGAGGATAGAGCCTGGACTGTCTTGTACCCCCAGTGTGCCATCTGCACACTCTACACTACTTACGTTTTGAGGGTAGAGCCTGGACTGTCTTGTACCCCCAGTGTGCCATCTGCAGCTCACACTACTTACGTTTTGAGGGTAGAGCCTGGACTACCCTCAACCCCCTGTTGTGGGGAGCCTGCAACCCCCAGTTTGCATTCCACAGCTCACACTACCCATAGTGAATACCATAATAGGTACCATCGAAAAATATGTTCAATTTTTGATTAGCTAGTCTATTACTCAAGTGAAAGCAGGTTACTTCTATCTTTGTTGGATTGGGCTTTAGCTTCCAAGCTGTAAAATAATTAATGATGGTGGCTAGATCAAGAGTAAGAACGTTTTCTGTTTTTGATATGTTCTCGTGTTTAGTTGCGAGAGCAATATCATCTGCATATATGAATATTCTAGACTGTAATGTCTATAAGTAATGATTGGTCTAAAGTTACTTTTATCTTGAACATTGTCTAATATCTATAAAGGTGCTTATTTAACTCACTGACAAACTCATCATGCAGGTGCATAGATTCCAACCCACTTCCAGATGAGCTAGAAATTTAAAATTTTGCAAACTTGTAACAACCAACATAAGTTTTAAAATACAACATTATTTAATATTAACCCCTCAAAATTCAAAATGACCGATATGATTTCTTGACAGAGTACAGTTTCATGTACCGCTCCACTGTGGATAAACTGTTGGGTACAGAACAAATCTAATGGCATGTTACAAATTTGTGAATAAATTTCTTACAATTTAATTTCATTTTAATGTTTCGTTATTCTTATATTAACCGCACAAAAATCAACAAATTAGTCTTTTTGCCAAAAGATTTATATTTTCATTAGATTTTTCATGTCCTAAAAGATAGTTTGTAAAGTAAATACAATTCACATTGATAAAATAAATACATTATGTACAAAATACATACAGCAATACATTAAACAAATAGATGATCAAGGAGCTCAGATAGTGAGGTTCAAATGTTGCTTAGAGGAACAGTGCGGAAAAATTAAAAAACTTAAGAAGCATGTATATTGAAGATTCCAACAGACAAACTCACGCAATAAGGAAATATGGAGACATACATATTTCTCATGAAAAGAGTGGCCTTACTGACTCCCGATCTAAAATAACCCTTTTCTGCGATAGCCAGTGTCGTGATGTGTCGCATTATTTACAACATCCCTTCTACAGCTAACTGTTTTTACAATACCTACATGCACAGTGGTATTGTACCCACCCACCCATACACGTACAATGGTATTGACCCACCCTCCCACCCATACACGTACAATGGTATAGACCCACCCACCCACCCATACACGTACAATGGTATTGACCCACCCGCCCACCCATTCACGTACAGTGGTATTGCCACAGTACATGTTTGGGTGGGTGGGTGGGTCATTATCTCAGTACGTTTATGGGTGGGTGGGTGGGTAATTACCACAGTACGTGTATGGGTGGGTGGGTGGGTCATTACCACATTACGTGTATGGGTGGGCGGGTGGGTATGGAGCTGCTAAGATGACTGGTAAGGTGATCTAGGTACTTGGCACCTTATTGGACATGAATTTTTAGTCATGTCCAATAAGGTGCCCCCATTCAGACACTTTTTTCTGCCATCATAAGCAATAAAATAGACAATACCACTACCTATGGAAATAGGGACTTCATAGTAGACATAGGAGGGACTAATAACATTGAAGATAGCAACATCAGAAACAATCCTAATTTTTTTAATGAAATTACAAAATATCTTAAAAAGCAGCTAGATCTACTCAAGAACACCAACGTGATCATGTCTACAGTACCATACAGATATGACGTTCAAGAAGACAGCATTATAAATGAAACAATCATAGGTATTAACTATATAATTAGAGAAATAGCTCATTGAAATAGTCACATCCATCTACTAGACCTTCACTTGATTGAAAGACGCTACCATACAAGGCATGGCTTACACATCAACAAAAAGGGAAAACAATTTGTGTCCAAGGAAATTTTGAAGATAATAAAAATGTCTGAAACTTTAAGAAGTGGTGTGAATTCTGAGGTTTATGTGAAAGGTACAACAATTACGTCCAAATTAGACCAAGTGGCAAGCAAGTCAGTGGTGGAGACTCAGACTGTTCTTGAGGAGTCCCCAATGTGTACATCTGCAGCATCACATCTTCCATGTGAGGTGCAACAAACAGACTCTACTGGTGGTAACATCTCAACTCCGGATTGTGCTGTGATGGGGTCAATAGTGTCCTCTGCTCTTATATCTGGTTCCAGCACTCCAACAACTCCATTCCATGGATGGTCCACTCCGGAAACTAAGAAACTGGACTGTATGCGGAAGTTAATTAATGATTCTACTCAAGACTCAAGCTGGACACCTCAGTAGAAACATCTTTCTTCTGTGGCTTCACTGGTCAATCTATCTTGGACTCAGAGCGTAGACTGGATTCGCACAACACATATGAACAGGAACAGACCCAAATACATGCTCTAACGAAAACAAACTCTTGCCCAGTAAATTGTAATAGTTTTAATAAGAATCATTTAAAAAACATGGACATGCTTCTATTGAAAACAACATAACTTTTAACAATGTACAGGCCTGTTATCCCGCAATATTACACCTAAATATTCAGGGCTTTCTTCATAAGTTTGAAGACCTACAGATTTATGTCAATGATGTCAAAAATAATGTTTCCTTTATTTCCTTAAATGAACACTGGCTCTCTGAAAGTAATATTTCTAAAATTCATAAATTAGACAATTTCACATTATGTAATTATTTTGCTAGACCTCAAATTGATCGTGGTGAGTCCTGTATTTTAATAAATAAAAAATATTCTGGAAAACCTAGAAAGGATTTAAAACTGTATTCACAACAAAACATATTTGAAGCTTCTTTTGTGGAAATTTCAGCACTAAAAATTCTGCTAATATCCATATATAGAGTACCAAAGTTTGAATATGAGAGTCCTTTCCTGGGCTTATTGGATAAACTCTTGAATAAAATTAGCTCTGAATCAAAAAATAAACACATACTGATTACTTCTGATCACAATTTCGATCTTTTAAAACCTAATAATAATGCTACTAAGATGTTGGAACTTTTTCAATGTTATGGTTTCAATCCAAATTTTAATGCACCTACCGGAGTCACACCTAGATCAAGCACATGCATTGACAATGTTTTTACAAACATGAGGCTTGATAAGTTGCATATAAAAAATATTATCACCTTAACTGAATCGGATCACAGTGCCTTAATTTTAACTTTACCACCTTTGTTACAACCGAATTGTAGAAGCCAATGTAAATCTGAAAAAAAGGATATCTTGAACTTTTCTTTAAGTAATTTATCAGCATTTAAAAATGATTTAAATAATGTAACCTGGAAATTTAACAATAGGTTAACGGTTGATGAAAATTTTAATTCTTTCTTACAAGATTTTGGTATAATTTTTGACAAACATTTAAAAAAAAAGAGGGTTGATGTAGCAAATGCCTCTATTAGATGGGCTACACGAGGTATAAAGATTTCTGCAGAAAGGAAAAGACTGTTACATTCACAATCCAAAACTAACAAAAGTCCGTTTTTCCAACAATTTGTTAAAAATTACAAGAAAGTTTTTAAAAAAGTAGTTACTGCAGCAAAAAGGCTAGCCAATGATAACTACATTGCTAGCAAAGACAATAAAACCAAATCAACTTGGACAGTTGTTAAAAATGAACTTGGGTTGAAAAACGCCACCAAAAATGTCATGCCTGATTTAAATCCTAATGTACCTAAGTCTATAGCTGCGAAGAAACTTGCTGATGATTTTAATAAGCATTTTTTAAGCGTATTTCAAAGTTTAAGTACTAAACATGATTTAAAAAAAGCTTTGGCCCATGCTCGTTTCACACGCCCAACTAGTACTTTTCTTTTAAAGCAGTCAGTAATGCAACATTAAAGAATGCCTTATTATCTCTGAATAACACTAAATCGGTGGGATGGGACAAAATACCTGTTAGAGTAATTAAATATGTTGTTGATATAATTGTTCCACCACTTGTAAAAATTATTAACCAGTCACAGGAAAGTGGTATTTTCCCAGAGAGACTGAAATATGCACTTATTAAGCCTATTTATAAAAAAGGTAATCCTAACGATTTAAATAATTATCGCCCCATTGCAATTCTAACATCATTCTCAAAAATTTTTGAAAAGATTGTTTGTTTGCAGTTAAATGATTATCTTTTACAAAACGACATAATCAACTTTACCCAACATGGTTTTCGTAAAGGTTTCTCAACAGAAACAGCAATAGCTAAATTTGTTGACATAGTTCTTGTGGCCTTGGATAGGTCGCGGCGCATCTGTGGGGTGTTCTTCGACCTGTCCAAGGCTTTTGACTGTGTCATACATGAAATTTTGATTCAAAAATTAAAACATTATGGTATAGGTAATGCTTCCTTAAACTGGTTTGAATCTTACTTGGCTCAGAGAAAACAAAAAACTGTAGTCAATGCCAATGATATTTATAACTCATCAGATTGGGAAGAAGTTTCAGTTGGTGTCCCTCAAGGGTCAACCCTAGGACCGGTCCTATTTATAATTTATGTTAATGATCTATTTAAATTGCTGGACTTGGATCTTATTCAGTACGCTGATGATACTACTGTATTGTTTGAAGAACCTGATTATGATATACTGAGCTGTTCTATACTATCACATTGCCACTTTTTACTGACTGGTTTAACTCTAATGGTTTATCATTGAACATAGCAAAAAACTCAATTTTTAACGTTTCAATCAAATTATTTTCAAAAAGAGAATTTTGATTTAGTCATAAATAGTGCAGTAGTAAATAGCCATAATAGTTTAAAATTTCTTGGCATCACTATAGATCAACATCTTAACTGGAAAGACCTTTTAGATGAACTTGGGAAAAAATTAAACTCTGCTTGCTTCTCCATTAGAATGATTAAAAAGGTTACGTCTAAGGATGTACAGACAATGGTATATTATGCTTATTTTTTTCATTATTAAAATATGGCATTCTTGTATGGGGTAACTCAACTGGCACTGACCGGATATTTTTATTACAGAAACGTGTTGTCCGCATACTTGCTGACAAACCAATTAATTACCCCTGTAGAGCATTATTTAGACACTTGAACATCCTTACCCTATATTCTCTATACATCTTGGAATTGGCCTGTTTTACTTTCAAAAATAAAAACTATTTTTTATCTCAGAAAGATATTCATGAACATTATACAAGGTACAAAAACAGTTTACCAACAAATCAACATAGACTGTCCAAGTATGAAGATTCTCCTTATTATTTGGGGCCTAAGATTTTTAATAGGTTGCCTGATACCTTCCAAAACATAACTACTTTCTCAACTTTTAAGAAGGAACTAAAACAATGGCTTCTGCAAAAAGCATATTATTCTCTTAATGAATTTTTCTGTTAACATTTTGTTGTGTGTAAATGTATGTATGGACAAGTCACTGGGTCTATGATTAAAAACAGACTGTAATGTGATGTATAATACAATAAATAAAATAAATAAATAAAAGAAAATGTTGCTTCATGTTAAAAGTAACCTTGTCCCACTAAACAATTATAAGTTGACCCTTTCTTACGCTTTCTAACATAAACAAATGAATAAATGCTTTATGATTCTTTATATTATCAAAGCTTATTTTGATTTTTCGTTGTGTTTCAGGATTGGAAGACTGAAACAGGACAATAATAGCTGAGAACAATAAGACTGATTATCAGAAGGACTGAGGTAGCATTATAATGTAGCTTGGACCTTTTTTATATAACCTTGTGCCTCAGCTATGTAGTACATACTGCACACTAACGAGTTTTAACCTAGATATGGAGTAAATATTTTGTTTTTATCCCTATCATACAGCCTGTTATTAGTATTTATGAGGACTTGTATGTTTGCTTTAATTTTTATTTATAAAATTCAGCTTCGTTAACTTATTGTGTAAGTTTTTTTATTTGAATAATGTTTATATACGTATTATATCATTCCTCAATGAGGAATCTTTAGTTTTTAGTAGATTTTATAATTTGTTCAAGAGTTGTTGTTTGTTTTTATTTTTAGTGTTTAAATTATTTAATTGGTGATGGAACATTATATTTTAAAAGACAAAACACTCAAAAACCAAAAAAAAGGACAGCGTAAAGTTATGAGGTGTATGTTAAGATGTTCCTATAAAAAGTACAAGGTTTTTTTCACCAATGTAGGCAATTTGTTTATGACTTCGCCAATATTTTTAGTTTAATATTTAATTTATTGATTGTATTGTATAATTCAGCGTAAGCTATAAGTTTTGTCATATCAAAATAACATTTTAACTGTTTAAATAATGTATTGATAAACTCAGCAGTTTTTAAGTAATAGCCCTAATATCTTGTCAACGTTCTGCCAATGATTGTCACTTTTGGCTCAGCAATGTAAAGGGTTGTAAACAATAACTTGATATTTGTATTGAAACCATTAACTCAGTTTATGCTGTTAACTGTTTTAAATATTTAAATTTTGCAAATCTGTTACTTCTATTTTTGTAAACAATGATTGATGTGTTGTGGTGATGGCATTTTGAGGTGCAAAGTCCTGTAGTATTATTGATATTGTTATTATTAAAATACTTTTGCTTGGTTAAATGTGGTACACCTTTATCAAGACATGTATAATTTTGTCATGTAAATTTAACTTGTGTTACCACATTGCTCATTCTTCTCTGTTAATGTTACAAAAATATTAAAAAATATTATTCATCAATGAACAGTTAAGTAGTTTTATTTACAAATATTCAGGAAACCCAGAGTGAAATTGTTATAATAATAAAATTGAAAGTTGGATTACAAACTAATCCGTCACTTAAATAATTTAATATCCAAACTATAAACAAACTTTTGAACTATGACAACTGTTTTACCTTTGGAAATGATTGCCTAGTTAGTTTTAGAATCAAAACAGTCAATGACTCAAAAGTTTTATCATCTCTTAACTTATCTTCTTCTTATCAACAGCAGTTCCTAATTCTTTCATTGTGTTTGCTTTGCACAGTCCTGATCTTCCGATCTTCTTTCTTCCATTCATCTAGTCCAATCCTCAACTCTTCTTTCCATCTTTCCACTCGTTCTCTCACTCCCCTAATCCATCTATCTCTAGGTCTTCTTCTTGACCTTATGTACGTCCCCATTCTTCTCTCAAGGAACTTTCTTGGCAATCAGTCCTCCCACATCCTCTAGACATGCCCAAACCATCATAGTCTATTTCTATCAATCTTCTCTAGGTGTGGCTCTTCTCCCACTCCCTCTCTATTAATATCATCTCTTATTTTGTCTCTTCTTCTCACTCCTACACTGCTCCTCAAAACCTTTCACAAGCGTGTACTTTATTTTTATCCTTCCTTCCCATTGAACATGTTTCCAATCCTTATCTAAACATCATTGAAATAAAAAAATAGCGATCAGTATGTTGTAAAAATGGGTTACTATGTACTAATATTGAAGACTTATTCAACGACATTAGGAGCTGAGGTACTTTTTCTGATATGTTTTTACTTTACACGAGTGTGATAAATGTGTATCTGTCATACAGATATAAGCCCTGTTCCTGATGACATTCCAAAATATAAATTTAATTTTTATAAACACTACTGCAATGATAGTTTTTACAGCCTAGTAATGTTTTCAAGGATTACGTACATATCTTTAATTTTTTTTATTCAGCGCAAAAATTGATTTAAATACATATTTAAAAAAATATTTATATACAAACATATACGGACATTTTTTATATTTAATCTGATGAACATTAAAGAATTTCCCTCTGACTGTTGTGATGGAATAAAAGAAGAATTACTACAAATGTACATTAGGATTTCACTATATTAAACTAATAAGTTTTATAATAAAATCTTCTCTGTGAAATAGTTTAAAGGAAAAATATAATCTTTGATTGCCTAAGAAGTTAATTTTCCATTAATTAAGCCAAGCATCGTGATTGGCTTTTACATGTTTTTTTTGTTTGTATAGTTAAAATTAAACTTTTGCAGTATGTTAAATTATGTATAGATTTTTCCTTACATTTTACTCCAAACTATGGATATTCAATTGAGCTCTGACAGGAAAAAACATCCCTGGACAGCTAATGGTTAAAAAGACTATGGATCATTAGTTTATTACATCATGACTATCTCGATCAATATTACGGCCAACTGATCCGGTTAACATTGATTGCTTATACACTGGAGTTCACGGTTAAGTTGTCCTTTCGAGGATGATAACCATTCAAACGTCAATGATACATAAGTTATGTGTATTATATGCTGTCTGCAGTTTTATAGTTAACTTATTATATTATAATTAAAACTATGTTATTGTATTGATTCTTCCAATAATGTTGAGAACCTAATGGTACAGTGTAGGATATGGAATTTACTACTCTGCTAACAAACACAGAATAAAAAAAAGACTTGTGAGTCAATTTTGTCATCACTTACACTTCGTGTTCTACTCCTAATTCTGAAGCTATTTCATTTGCAAACTCCTTGATTCTATGACTTGCAGTTTTTCTTCTACAGTTTGTTGTATCTTTAATTGTTCTATTCCTTCGTATATGTATCTTGTATATATTCATTTTAGTTTGTTGTGTTGTTTTTATATTTCGTGAAGATACATGTTGTGTTTATATTTGTGAAGATACATGTTGTTTAATTGTAGTTGTTAATTTGTATATTTTGATCTTATATCCTAATAAATTTGTGTTGTATGACGTTCACTTGTATTGTATTTCTACCAACACATACTATGATAATTACGAAACTAATTGCTTTAATAATGGCTTAAAATGGAAGTACTTTGTAGTTATACCTTACTAATCCCTGGGTCACAGACTCTGACTACTGGTGACAAGGTAACAAATAGCATTGTGCAAGAAATGTGATGCTTAGAGCAACATTCTACTGAAGTGTTAAAAAAAAATACTAAGCACCAATAATGAGATCGTGATCTAAATACAGTACATTTGTACTACTATCCTCTTGCTCTTTTGTCATATATAGTAGTGCAACCCCAAGGTTCCTATATAAGGAGTTGTCTCATACAAGTATGCATCCATATCGCGCAGGTAGCAATTACGTCATAGGGAAACCGCAGCTGTGTTGTTTTCTGTAAAAAAAACAAACCGGAAAAAACGTAAAACATCTGATATCCGTACTCTCGATGACACATCCATCTGCTTTGTTGATTAATTTTTAATATAATATTCAGTATTTACTTACATGTTTGGGACAGTGATAGGACATTCAATAATCATGTTTAGTATGGTTTTGTGGGTGGCCCTTCAGTAGTCACATGCATGTTTGGGTCAGTGATAGGACATTCAATAATCATGTTTAGTATAGTTTTGTGAGTGGCCCTTCAGTAGTCACATACATGTTTGGGTCAGTGATAGGACATTCAATAATCATGTTTAGTATGGTTTTGTGGGTGGCCCTTCAGTAGTCACATACATGTTTGGGACAGTGATAGGACATTCAATAATCATGTTTAGTATGGTTCTGTGGGTGGCCCTTCAGTATTTACTTACATGTTTGGGACAGTGATAGGACATTCAATAATCATGTCTAGTATGGTTGTGTGGGTGGCCCTTCTGTAGTCACATACATGTTTGGGTCAGTGATAGGACGTTCAATAATCATGCCTAGTATGGTTTTGTGGGTGGCCCTTCAGTAGTCACATACATGTTTGGGTCAGTGATAGTACATTCAATAACCATGTTTAGTATGGTTTTGTGGGTGGCCCTTCAGTAGTTACTTACATGTTTGGGACAGTGATAGGACATTTAATAATCTAGGCTAGTGAGTGTGGGTGGTCCTTTGCCTATTTGTTTAGTTGAGTGACAGGGCCTCCAATAAACGTTTCTAGTGTTGTTTTGTATTGGAGAGAGTTAGATAAATCAATGAACTTGTCCAGTGTAGGTGGTCCTATACTAAATGCAATCTTGGTTAGAAGAGTGATATAACATACACTGAACATATCTAGAGTGGGTGGGTAGGTTGTACTTTAGTACTTGCAAACTTTGTTGGAAGAGTGATATAATATGCACTGAATATGTCTAGAATGGGTGGTTCTCAGTAGTCGCAAACTTGTTGGGAGATTGATATTACATGCGCTGAACATGTCTAGAGTGGGTTTTTCTCAGTAGTCTCGTACTTGGTTGGGAGAGTGATATAACATGCACTGAACATGTCTAGAGTGGGTGGGTGGGTTGTCCTTTAGTAGTTGCAAACTTTGTTGGGAGAGTGATATAACATGCATTGAACATGTCTAGAGTGGGTAGGTAGGTTGTCCTTTAGTAGTTGCGTACTTGGTTGGGAGAGTGATATAACATGCACTGAACATGTCTAGAGTGGGTGGTTCTCAGTAGTCGCAAACTTGTTGGGAGATTGATATTACATGCGCTGAACATGTCTAGAGTGGGTTTTTCTCAGTAGTCTCGTACTTGGTTGGGAGAGTGATATTACATGCACTGAACATGTCTAGAGTGGGTGGGTAGGTTGTCCTTTAGTAGTCGCGTACTTGGTTGGGAGAGTGATATAACATGCACTGAACATGTCTAGAGTGGGTAGGTAGGTTGTCCTTTAGTAGTTGCGTACTTGGTTGGGAGAGTTATATAACATGCATTGAACATGTGTAGTGGGTGGGTAGGTTGTCCTTTAGTAGTTGCGTACTTGGTTGGGAGAGTTATATAACATGCCCTGAACATGTATAGAGTGGGTGGGTAGGTTGTCCTTTAGTAGTTGCGTACTTGGTTGGGAGAGTTATATAACATGCCCTGAACATGTGTAGTGGGTGAGTAGGTTGTCCTTTAGTAGTTGCAAACTTTTCTGGGAGAGTGATATAACATGCACTGAACATGTCTAGGTGTATATGGTTCTTCAGTAGTTGCGTACTTGGTTGGGAGGGAGATATAACAGGCACTAAACATGTCTAGTGTGGATGGTTCTTCAGTAGTCGCGTACCTTTTTGGGAGGGTGATATAAAGTTCCAAAATTGGTTTTAGAGTCTGTCTAAATTATAAAAATAACATCAGTGTAACACACATAAGCCATATCTCACCCCTCACACCTGTCCCACTCTTTTAGTGGTGGGCAACCATGAAGGAAATTAACCTCTTGATTAATGAGTATCGTTTTTGTCTGCAGAGCCCAAACAATTTTTATATCAAGCATAGGCGGCTCTAGGCTGAATATTATAGGGGGTCTTGCACACCGGAGGGGCTGGGGGGTATGGAATATCCCCCAGTAAGAGGGGGGTCCGGGGCCCCTCCCCCGGAAAAATAGAAAAAATACAATGCAAAAATATGCATTTTAACAGGTTTTAGAACAAAATTTTCTATTTCCAAACTGTGTAAAATTATAGTTTGAATATAAATAAATTTAATTTCAAGCATTAAAATTTTTCATTGCTTTACCTATCCATAAAACTACAAGTGACTTAGCTTTAGACCAAGAACAATCAATGCACGTTGTGAAACAAAATTAGTTTTATGTACATTTTATCGCTGTTTAGTGTCATCTTTTCATATTTGTTGAAAAGCTCAAAATGAATGCTGATTTGCATATTGGGTGAACACAGCTAAACTAAAGGTCAAATCTGACTACATTATTATAAATTTATCAATCAGCATCCAGCAAACTCTTGGAATAAGTAGTTTTTGTTAGACAACTAAAATAGGTTATGAGCCGCTTCTGAAATAAGAAGAATTAGAGTTGGGGTTTACACAAATCAACTGCTCATAATCTACTATGCTAGAAACATATTTTAGTATGGCTATGTAGTAAACTGTACATCATAACCCCTTCTCTCAGAAAAGGACCATAAGTCATAGTCTGTTTTAGTAATAGATACAAAGCTTTGCATTCATTGGTTTTAGTTGCCTAATGAATATGAGGATCAATCCACACGTCCAATGGACCTTACACTTTTCATATTTATCAAGCTTTTCTTTGATTTTTTCCAGTTTCTGAGGCCTAGGTTTGTGAAGACTTCATCAACAATTGAAATGGTTGTTTTGTATGTTCGGCAGACATAACAGAAAAGTGCATCAAGCTCAACATTGTATTCTAACCATTGGTACATGTCATAATACGACTTTGAAAATGATCAATTTTGTTTTCCGAACATAGGAAATTAAAGGAAATTTAGCCAGTTTGGGCTGTGCAGGACCTGAGTCGATTGTCCCTATTTGTAGACCTTGGTTAGTAGTGGTTGTACCTCTGACCACGTTACTAGGCGAATCAAGCTGAGAGGATGACGATGTCCCTGCTGAAGCAATATCGACAGACGTAAACATCGCACTTGCACTAGCATCATTCTGTTCATATGTCGAGTTGTCTACCTTTTTAAAAAAGTCTGTTACACTTCTCATGATAAATGATAGCTATGTAGAATGTAGGCCTAACGAAAATGTATCTACTAGTCATAGTGAATTGACAGCCGTCCAGTCTTCTATAGTATTATTCACATTGCAAACAAAGTATTAAGCCTACAACAATTAATTAGAACAGCCAAATCATCAGTGAACATAAAAGGGCTATCATGGTCATTAACCATGTAACCATTTAGATTGTTTATATAAATTATAAAAAAAATAATGGGCCCAGAATTGAGCCTTGTGGGACGCCATTTTTAACATCTAAATACTGTATTGTGAAAAGCTGCTATCGTAATAAAATGCATTTTTGCCTATCAGACAAGTAAGAACTGACAAACTTGTCTGATACTAATAAAATTTGACACAACACAGTAACCTCGTCCTGAGTTTGACAATGACAGTAGCACAATTACAATAGTATTGTCAATATCAAAACATCAAGTTACATAAGTACAACTGCTGCTACCCAAGGCGCTTGGAATACTCCTCGTGCGGTGCGAGTTGAGGTAATCTGTAAGGAGTAAGGTGAGGTGCTGACCTGTCGAGTGTCCATACAGCTACTAGTGTGTACTACTGATGGGCATGGTAAGGGGTGGAAGTTCAGTGGAACAAGAGGAAAGACTCAGAACAGATGATTGTTTTAATTTTAATCACAATTTACCTAAACTACCATAAGTGTTACTACTGTTACTAGAGATGGCTATGCTATAATCAGTTTGATAAATAACTCTGTTGTATGAGTGCGAGAAGAATAAATAATAAATTATTTTTTTTCTCTTAAATTGTTAGGGGGGCTAAGCCCTCCCCAAGCTTCAGCCGCCTATGATATCAAATTTTTTTTTATTATTGAAGTTCTTTATTGTCATGTTATTCTTTATTCTTATTGTCATGTTAGATTAAAAAATATATAGTAACAATGAATATACACGTGCAATCTGACTTTAGAAATAACTAAAGAATTTCCAAACTGTCAACTTTTTTAAATAACACATAGCAAACTATTTAGAATAAACTATAACCACCAACTAATACTAAAAGGAAGAATCAAATAATTAACAAACAAGAAAAAATAATAAAAAAGAAAGAATTACAAGACATAGACACAAACACTGGTTTCTATCTTGACTGAGAATTACAACAACAGAGATTGACTGTGAAACAATGATGTCGAAATAACAACTGTTCTGATTGCTCCTGCAACCTAGTGAACACTTTTAAAACTATAAACAGCTAGGACAATATAAGAATCAATTTAGAATAATACTAAAGAGGGCTACAACAGCTGCGGCGATATTATTTTGGTCAGTTGGATATGCTGTAATGGCCACACTGGCCGCTGCGGCAACAGTATTAATCATGAAGTTAATACACTAGTTGATGACAAAATCCAATGACCCTCCCAATTTTTTTAGCAGGTCTGCTTTACCTCAATAAATTGGCAAATCTCAATTTAGGCAACTCAAACAAGTTTGCAACTCAATAATTTGTCATAAACCTCCTTTAAAATGTTTAGGCATTACATTTGTACTAGTTGTACTGGTACTGGCTGAAGTCTGAATCAGTCATATTTTTCTGAAGAGATAACCATTTTTAAGTAAAGCATTATTGTTTTTAATGGCTTCAAAAATTCAGTAAGTTACATGTCACTGTTAACTTTAATGCTCAAAATAGCTTTGACCTCCTCTACTACTCTCTACTGACAGTCTGTTCTGATCGGGTGTCCAGACATGTTTTATAAGTGAAAAAGCTCATTAAACTGGTGCTGAACTAACGAGTACAGAAAGAGCAAACTCCAGCACTCTTTAAACATTTTTACACTTATATTGCTTGAAACTGAAAGGAGGTTGGTTTTTGGTAGTGTAATACTGCATAGTCTGTGTCATACAACACACAACCTCTCACGATTTCCCAAATTACTAGTAATACAAGTTGGTCTTGTTTACATTATTAAATATTAAAATATATATTTAATATTAACAGAACGAAAACATGGATATCTACCCGATTTTTTCTTTCTATGGTGTGGACACATACACTAATGTAAAATAAAAACCGTCAATAAAAAATACGAACATATGGCAACCCTACATGTGACGGCCCGGCAGCGGCTAGGCCAAGCCAATAGACACTGATCGCTCGTCAAACCTTGCTTCTTGCTGTTAAGGTCCTGATACAGTTATTATTTTAATTTTTTATTTTCTGACGACAAGCTTAGTTAACCCGGAGCCTAAGTTGATCGTTACTTGGATAACCAGGACTCTACTGTAATAAGAAGCAAGTACAGAGTCTCCATAAAACAACTTTGATTTTTTGAGGTAAAATATTTCAATGTAATACAAAATTCTTCTAATCTATTTATACATGTTTTTGAAGTTAATATAGTGAAGTTTTTTTAATTTCAATGTTGGCTCCATTAGTGGTATAGAACACATCCACACGATATGCCACCTCTTGTTGTGTCCGGGCCAGCTTATGTGGGTGACAATTGTCAGATGTGTAAATATCCGTTCCCAGCGATGGTTTTGACATGTCCCAAACAAAGTTCTTGATATGTCCCAAGAAGAAAATGTCTATTGGAGTCATACCTGGGTTCCTTAGAGGTCAAAGAGTATGCCCAGCTCTTCCAATCCACCTGTTACCAAATCATGTATCGAGTGCTTCTCGCACATGCAAACTGAAGTGGGGCAGTGCTCTATCTTGCTGGAAATGGACGGAATCCTTCTCCGCCTCAATATAATCTATTTAAAAAGCATATTCCTCCAACATGTAGCAATAGATAGCACCATTATTTGTTTTTCAACAATAATGAAGGAACTTACAACTCAGTCATGCATAAGGCCGCACCAAATGTTCACTTTGGGTGAGACGCATTCATAATCAATGAACTTGGTGGTTGTGAACCCGAAATTCTAAAATTGTGTTTGTTCACAGCACCATTTATATGAGAGGTAGTCCCATTGCTGAAAATAACATTAAATAAAAATTTGTTTTTTTCACCAATTTTGGCTGGCATAAAAACAGCAAACTCTAGCTGTTTTTACCTTCAAACTAACAAACTTACCTTCAGAAGACTTGACCTCGGAATCTCTAACTAGAGACTGCTTCATGCCAAGGAATTTTTATGGTTTCTTTGGCATAAAGTTCTGATTCCATCCACATTCTCCTCTGACACACGTGGCCTACCCAGCACTGACACACTTCAGTTTCTTTAAACGCACTTAGCCATTGCAGAGTTGTTTTATCCGTAGGAGCATCACAACCATAACTATGTGGAAAGTTCCTCTATACCGTAACAACTGAACCAGTTTCTATGGGCCAAATAGCACACACCTTTTGTTGAGGCATCTCCACTCCTCTGCGCTAACTGAGTGAGTGTTTGGCATCTGCTCTGCTACTCTCAGGATCAATGCTCTACAACGCTGCCAACTGTTGAAGAAATATACTGAAAAGGGTATGGATAGCAACGACGAGCCACTCGTTTCAAAGAGATAAAACCCCAATTGTTGAATTCAGTTTATTTAAGCGTAAGATAAATAAAAACAGGTTTCGGCTTGTCCAATTGCCTTTTTAACTAATAAACAGGTATCTATAATAACTTAGGCAATTTGGCTAAGATAAAAGTCAGCTCAGGTCAGACCTAAGTCCTTGACTGTGCAAAGACAGACTGCTGTTTTTAAATGAGCTAATATACATTGATTTTTATAATAAAGTCAATACGAAATTATGACCTAATTATCATTACTCTTGTATGGCCTATACAGTTTAAATTATGCCCATAATTATTAGCTTATATATTTCATTGAAAATAAATGTTTAAATGAAGAATTATGATATTTGAAATACTGAGGGAAAATATGTTTGCTGTTCTTCAAAAATGTAAGTTTTTTTATTAATACAATAATGGATTTCTGAAATATAAATGTTAACATTGTATTATTGTAATTTTTACATCAGAACCAGGCCTAATCTGGTGTCCAAGGTCTAGGTATAATGCATTTGTTGTCAAATCTTATAAACTAAACCTTAGATTTATTAACTGGTAGAATCAATGAGATATTATTAATATATATTAATTTTCAAAAGATATGTTTAAAAACAGATTCCTGCAATAACTTTCAAGACATAATTGACTTTTTTTATATATATATTACAATTTTGGAAATTAGAGCAATTTGGTACAATTATATCTCAAAATAACACGTTAAAACTTGGAGTAAGTATTATTTATAGAGTGTATCTGTAATAGGCAGAAATATTTCAGGAACTGATTTAAAAAATAAAGTTAAAAAGCGTCTTACTTTACCAGGTGAAGTTAGAGCTAAGAAGTTCTCTCTAACACTTAACATGTGTTTTGACCACAGGAGAGACAGGGCAAAGACTTAGTGGTCCTGTCGGGAATCGAACCCAGACGAGTTGCATGCAAGACCTTAGCTACACAAGCTGGGAATGCTTCTATTCCCAGATGTCTGCAATTTGTTTGTTTCTAAATAATTAGTATCTGTAAACAACTGAACCGATTCAGTTGATATTTTGAACATTACTCATCCATACCAAGATCAATTTCATGAAAAATAATCAATTTGTTATTGTATTTTGTTTTACAATGACGGCTGTAGTCATATTTTTCAGTGAAATAACTAAAAAATCATACACATTAGTGTAAAAATTTTCAAGAACAATTGTTTCTAGCCCATTCATTTTCCAATCAAGATGAGTAACTTTTAAAATGTTTTTTGTTATTAAGTTTTCAAGATTTTAGTTTTTAAGAAGAACTTTAAGGCAAAGTAGATAGAGTGGCACATTTTTTTTTTAATTCATTTACCAGTTCACATGTGGCTGCAGGCCTGTGTGTGAACTTTTTATCAAACGAGTGAAGTACCGACTGTTGGCTCAGTGGGGATTCGAACCTTGGACAACACCCTCCGCCGTCCGAAGCCTTAGCCACTGAGCCACCACGCCGGCATTAAATCAAATAAATGTATTAGTATATGTATGTAGTATCTATTATATATTCATTCATTAAATTAAATTAATGAGTGAATATAAAATAGTTTATGATTTAGTGTCCAGTTTGATAAACACATTTTCGCTTTGTTTATACACTGAGAAAATTGAGTTGGTACAAAACGGTAGGCCTCAACCTCAATTACATAATGTTATAGTTAAACACAAAGAAAAACACGAGTCGATACAGCATGTTTTAATATTACTAATTATGACAAAATACCAATAAACTACGTAGCCAGTAGCCTAATACTTGTTTTGAAAACAATAACATAATCTCAACTCTCAATTGACGGCTTTTTGAAGAATTAATGTTCATGTTTGCACTGGTTAATAACTTGGAGGTATAATGCTTACTCCAAGTTTTTATGTGTTGTTTTGGGGCATGATTCCTCCGAATTGTTCTTATTCTAAAATTGAAATATGTTTTTTTTTTTAAATCAACTATGTCTTAATAATTAAAGAATAAATCAGTTTAAAAACATATTGTGTGAAATAATACATACAACTTGGTAATTTGCTAAAGTAAATCAATATTTTAACAAGACTGTTAATACTTAACCTACATTTCTTGACTCAGACTTTATGCATTCATAACACCATTTTTATAGCACTTATTAGGGGTGTGCGAGTACTCGAAACTTCGAGTATTTTACTACTCGAACTCGGCTCGAAGCTCCCGAAACTACTTGAAGTTCGATCGAGTAGTTGTATTTCACAAAATATTAGCATACGATATTTTTTTCTGTCAAATTGTTGAACGGTTTCCTGACTAAGTTAGACAATAGCACCTGCGTCAATGTCGATGTAAAAGTAAAATGCAAAACAATCAATCCAAGTGAAGAAGAAAGATGTTGTTGGAAGATCTTTTTAACAAATAAAACAAAATACGAGATTCGGAAATTTTTTTGAAACGAAGTCTCATCAAATGTAAGTATCACTAGTTGGCACTTGGATGATATTTCAGACTGCATCTCGTCACCAAAATTGGCTAGACCTATTTTATATTAGCCGACTGCGTCTATGGTTTTCATTCGAATACGCCAGGTTTTCATAAATTTCTCTTTATGAAATACAGTAATTATTTATCTGTTGTTCAGTATAGCCTCATGTATCGAAGTAGTTTCAAGTTGCACACATTTCATTACTGATCATAGTTTAAAAACTAATTCATCCTCAGTGGCTTTAAAATTTATTTTTAGTAAACCTGATTAGTTATTATCGATCTATTGAACTACTTTGTCATCCAATTTTCAAATCTGATTATAAAATCACAGCTTATTTCCAGTTAATTGTAACCTTGTTATTACTGAATTAAATTCCCACAGATCCACTTTTCATGGCGTGTACACAATCAATTTTTTTTTTAGAGGAGGTAGTTCTGAGAGCATCTGACTGCATTTGGCGATGACGCCTGAATTAAAAAATCGGTTTGACAAGCTTCGCTACTGTACGTTTTCGCAGTACACTTTGAACGGAACCACCAGATAAACATATCGGCCGGCTGTTTAACAGTATAATTGGCTTGCATAGAAAATTTCATCTGTGATATTAGTGAACAGATGAAATCTTCATAATCCACGCTGTTTAAATTAATAATATACTTTCTCACATCATATTAGTCATGAAGGAAATAGGTTAAACAAAACAATGTCACATAAAAATTTAGGGAGGCAGGAAGTAAAATGTTTTATTTATCAAATGTTACAGTTACAAACAACAAATCAAAATTATTGTGTTCAGTTTAGATGTATATGAATCTGGCAAAACTTAACATAGGCTTAGGATGGTGTCTGTCTTTTACAGTTGTCTTGGGTGAACAGGAAATTTTTCTGTAAATACTCGCTCGAAAATACTCGATACTAAAAAAAAAATGCCAACTACTCGAATTGACTCGAACTCAAAAATCACTACTCGCACACCCCTAGCACTTATATAAAAATCTATTTTGTTCAAATATCACTTCAATTAGTATAGTAATTAGATATCAAAACTGAGCTGAAATGCATATGTTATAGTGATATAATAAAAAATCTTTAGATATGTGACTGTAGTGGTTTCTAAACATTTGTATAGTTTCTTTTTTTTACAAATTAAAAACATTTTATCATATAAACGAATTGATGTTTTACATTGCGACATAAATGTTACATTTTTTACATCATAAAACAACATAATAAATTAATTAATACACCCAGTTTATGTTGCAATATATATATTTTACAGGGACATAAAACTGTACATTAAATTACTATATACCATCATTGGTGAAATATCAGACAGGGCTATGAGAATAAATATGAAATTTGTTAACAGGCGACCCATTTAATGGCACTTGGTTTATACATTATCTCTGTACATTTCTAACATATTTACAACGTTAAATTTTAAAGAAACGTATTTAGTTGAAAAACTATTTTATATATTTCTCTAGGGGAAGTTATTAATACAATGAAATTCAGATACATTTAGTAAAATATTTGTAGAATACAATTTTTAATACGTAATTATTAATTAATTATTAGAAATATAGTTTATTAATAGTTAAGTAATTGATTATAGTTAATGTACAACAAAACTAATAATCAAATCTGGGAGCCATATATACATGACAAAAGTTTGTTTTTAATACAAAACAAAGGTACAACAATAATTAAAACAAATACAAATAGAGAATTTGTTTAATATTAAAAGAGCCACAAACTTGAAATGTACATAACTGTGATTTATGTTTTTTTTATGGTTTGAACCCACAACTCTTAGTTTATAAAATTGGGACGGAACTCTCAGATTTGTGAGGATAACCATTCTAAATAATCAGTTTGTAACTTAAGGAACATAATTTACTCTCCAATTTAAGTAAATTGTAATAATATTATTCTTTGTCCTATCACCTGAGTGAAGATATTTATAGAAAATTAAGAAGGGGAAAAGACTAACAAAGCGGTAATCATATTAATAAAACATAACTATAATAAAAATGCTCATTAATACATAAATAATACCAGAAAAATACAAAATGAGACAACTGAAACAATCCTGCTTGGTTTTGGTACAATCAGACATCAACTAAGAGACACACACAACTTCTAAATTTATAACTTAGAAATAAATTTAATACTTTATGCTTTATTCATTATATATTAGCTTGGTAGCTTTCTAAAAAATTTAGTTTTGTTGTATTAAGGTGGCCGTTTCTCAAACTGCCAAGCCACTGCTGGGAAGTCGACAGCCCTATAATAGACATACAATTTTACCGCAAGCGTCAATGAACACTGTATGATTATTAAATGTCCAATCTAGTGGATCAAATGTTGATATTATGGGGTTTTTCTTTATTTGAAATCTCCAAGAATTAACTTAAAGGTTTTACATATTTAAATGTAAAAAATTATAAAATACTCAACGTTTTACAAAAATCAACATATGGTCCACTAAAACAGTTCTTTACTATCAAGTGACACTTAACAGCTAGGATTAATGAACCGAATAGTTGAAATAGAAACCAATGTTTTTGGCATTGTTCATGGAGCGAAACGGCCCCCTTAAGAGCAACATAATGTTTAGACTATTAAAATAACTGAACATTTATCAGACTTAAACACGACCTGAAGCTTTGGTCTAAAAATGTAGACTGATCAGTATAAACAAGCGTAACACGATTTATTTTTGAAGTGATATTAAAATTGTTTAGTGAATAAATAAATAATTTATACTCCAAGTAAACACCTGGAAAAACAATCATTTTTAACAAGCAATAAAATAAAAACTAAGTTCCAGTTTTCTCTGGAAACAAAATAATACCTTTGATAAAGACTAGATGATGTGAAGCTCGCCTGGAGTTCCTCCAGCCTGCTCCTATAATATTCCTTTACTTAATTGAGAACTACAGTAGTTTCTTTTAAGTCTTACAATAAATAATTCCAAATCTAAAATGATTAAGCTTCAAAATCAAAATTTGCATTTAATTATCTCAAATAATACAACAGTTAACGCAACACATATAAATAAGAACACTGAAATAAACTACCTAAAGTTTAACATACTGAAACTTTATATCAAATACTTAAAATTGACTTATTGGCCAACAAGTGTTGAAATTGCAACAGTTTCTAAACATATAAAATGATACGTACATTTTACAAATATATTTTATAACAAAACTAACAATTCAATTCTGTGAAAAACTTAATACGAAACATTGAAGCTGATTAGATTTTTGTAAATAACCCCAATGAGTCTTGCATGGAATTATTACTGGTATATGCATTGTTTCGAAAGTCTCTACCATGATCTACACTTTACAAGTAATATTTTAATGCACACTATCTGCTCAGCTGTGTTGAGACAGCTTAGGCACTTGCAGTGACAGAAATGCAATTTTTAAACAACGGCAGTAAACACCCTTGAGTGGTGGTTACAATGGCTTCGTGAAGTTGGCAGGGAACATTCCTTTTTCTCCAGATAGTTCTTTTATACCCATTAGCCAGCCTTCCTCCTGAAAACATATAATCTCTGAAAATACATGAGTAATTTTAAAATAAAAAAGTATATACAATGCTTATTTATTACTAGTACACCCCTCTCTGCAGGGCCAAGTCTCTACAAGTCTCTACAGGGCCCTCTACCTCTATGAACTACTACACCCCTCTCTGCAGTGCTCACTACATCCATTAACAGGGCTCTACAGAGCCCTCTACCTATATGAACTACTACACCCCTCTCTGCAGTGCCCACTACATCCATTAATTAACTAATACAAGTCTCTACAGGGCCCTCTACCTCTATGAACTACACGCCTCTCTGCAGGGCCCACTACCTCTATGAACTACTACACCCCTCTCTGCAGTGCCCACTACATCCATTAACTACTACAAGTCTCTACAGGGCCCTCTACCTCTATGAACTACACGCCTCTCTGCTGTAGAAGGTCATCAGTCAAACCCACCCGCCCATACACGTACTATTACATTGACCCACCCAACCATACACGTACTAATACATTGTACGTGTATGGGTGGGTATGATAGCTTTATCACACTGATGGGAAAAATATTGCCAGACTGTTTACCAATTAAAAGTTCAATCTTTCACACTTAAACTTGAAAAATAGAGAAATCCCTGATAGTTTTTTTCTCGAAAACCATGCTATTCTCTGAAGTATTGGTTTCTAAAACTTCAAATAATTGATTAAACATGACTTTTTCAACAAATTTGAAAAAAGAAGTAAATAAGAAAATTGGACGATAATTTTTATTTCTTTTGAATCTCCACTTTTGCACATTCATTTTATTTTTGCAATTTTTAACCAATTAAGGAAATTACCTATTATTACAGATGAATTAATTACATGCATTAAGGGTTCAAACAAAAATTTACTGGCCTTGTTAATGACTGGAATTGGAATGCCATCAAAGCCAGATAAACGTTTTTTACTAAAAGAGGATATGATTTTATCCAATACATATTCTGTTACTGTTTTAGGACTTTTCATGGACATTATTGTTATTACATATATTGGGCATAATATGCACATCAACCATGGTACAATAATGAACATTGAATATTTCACTTATTTCGTTTCAATCATGTACTGTACCATTTCTTGATATTATAGCAACATTAGAATGTTTTAGAGACTTGCTTTTATTTGAGACCTCAATACTTATTATATTCTAAGTTGCTTTGAAAAAATGTGTAGCTTTGCTAATTAAATTATAATAGCAACTTGTTTTATTGAATAACTTTAGCTCTAAATTCTTTTCTCATTTTTGGGAGGTTTCACTAATTTTATCACCATTTGTTAGACTTTTAGCAGCTGCACTAATATTCATAAATCATAATTTTTTTATTACTCAATAAAATCTAAAGACTAAAAATGTGTTAAAAATAAAATCAAAATGATTAACTTTTGTATGAATTGTATGAACTTTATTTCTAAATAAAAACTTTATTGCCTTTAACCTGCTGTTCATTAACTCACATGGTGATAAAAAATCTCACTTTTTTCCTTTCAAGAGTTGGGTAAAATCCATTCAACAGCCAATCCGTATGTAACGGATGTTACTTTTTAACTCAACATTCACTATTTTTTCTGTCTTTTTATGCACATACAGCTATTTTTTCATCATTAAGATACTAAAAGAGGTTGTGTTAATCAGTAAGGCAAGTTTGATTACGTAAACCTAAATAGTTTAAGTACAATAATTAATCTTAGAGTGTAACGGATGTTACACGATTGGGAACCCACTGTATGCAGTCATGAACATTTAACAAAAAGGCAGTTATTCTAGAATGTCTTTTAAAATATCATCCTTATGAGAGCTATCTAGATTAAGTCTCTTTATCATATTCACTAATAAGAATTGACAAATATTAGATAACAACTTTAAAAAAATAATACGCTCTGTAAGGGATGTTACACACATTTTGTAACGGATGTTACATATTTTTCACCTTTAAGAAAAGTACTTTAAATTGCAATCCAAACACTAACAATGAATGAATACAGCAAATGAATACTCATTTCATTGTATTTATGCATTTAAACTTTTTTTTACAGTAGATAGCATTAAAAAGTGCTAACAACAAAATAATGCTCTCGCTTCATCAATAGTCATTGCCATATACCTCTTCTGTTTTTTTTCTTTCTTCATTTATATACCAAACACTTTTACATAATTCTGTTTTCCTGGGGCTTGCCCAGGAAGCTTAGCCCAGGAAGATCAAGCTCACTTGATCACTCTCATGCCATTGTATTACTGTATTTGTTCTTTAGTGTCTTCACAAATTTTATTCCTAGGAGTTGTAGTTTTAACAGGAAACAAATCATTGCTCAAATATTCTGTAATTTTGACGACTAACTGCTTTTTGTTTCTTAGGACTAAATGGCAGTGCTTTTCTAACTTTAGACAGCCTTGGGGAGAGTATTTTTCTTCTTGTATCAGCCAAGCACTTTTTCGTGGGTAGCTAGACCTACTGTCGGAGCAAGTTGTAGTGATGTTTTTCCTTGTCTGCCAGGCATTAACTCTAAAACTAAATATCTTTTGTTGCCTTTAACTTTTCTCCCTCTGACATTTTTCTTTTATTTTTTCCTATTTTCTTTATTTTTGGCGCTGTCTTTTTGTATACAATACTCTTTCTGCTTCTCTTAATTTTGTTCTTGAAATAGCACACTTTTTCATCCTGTTTTTAAAACTTGTTAAGATTTTCTGATACCTTCTGTAACAACTGAACATCAATTTACTTTAATTTTTATTATAGGTTTTATTTGAAAACAATAGTTTAAGTTGTATCTCAGTGTTTAATAGGTGTCTAAGAGTAACACTTTTAAGCTCATCAACAACGTATGAAAAGCTACAAGAGTGAATTAGTGCGCTTGCCATAAAAAGGTATCCTTGGCCTGCAGTTAAGAGATAAATTTTCAACAAACTATAAATCACTTTATTAGGCAATATTCCCAAGTAGATTATATACAAGATAATACATGATCTATATTTATTAATAAAATATCATTAAATATTCAAACCATTACAATGTAGTTTTGAGTAAACAAGCGTATATTGTCTTCCAATGGCCAAAATAAAACTTTAAAGAAGCATTATTAGGCACAGGGTAGTCCTAGGCTAATTGAAACAATTCTTGATAGGCCTAATACTATTAGCTATAAATAATGGTTTATTAAAACGTTGAATTTAGGGAAGACTTAAAAAAGAAAAATATGACAAATAAGCCAGGTTTGTTGTTTAAATTGTCTTCAAACAGTGCATAAATAATTGGCATTAACTATAAATTCAGCTTTATAATATCAGGTTAGCCATATGTTAGTCAAAATCTTGATAAATAGAAAGAGAAACATCAACTTGTGCCTTGTAACATCTGTTACGTAACGAATGTTACACATTTTTAACTCTCTAAAAAACTGATTGTGTTAATCAACTAAACAAACTAAAATGCTGAATGCACATTTATATAAACCTTACTTCTGGAGAGTTTAACTTATTTTGATAATACTTTTGAGTAAAAATAATAACTTTTTAATGTTTTAGTGTAACAGATGTTACATCTGACCTATAAGTTTTCAAAAGGAAATAAAGTAGAAATGACTCTTACCTGGATATTCATGTTTTAGGTAGAGCTTAACAATTACATTATCTTTGAAAACAGCTACTGTAGCTTTGATCAACACACCAACAGTAATGCATTCATAAAAACATTACCAACTTAGTCAATCCTACAGCAATGACAAGTTTGTCTGTCAAGCAACTTTACATGTCTAAAAAAGCACTTAAAACTTTGGATTGAAAACAATACTTGGTATTTAATTAGTACAACTAATACCATAATCAAAAATGCCAATATTACTTAGTTTTCATTTAAAAATTTTTTTTACTCAAATTCACTTTTTACACGGATTGGCTGTCAATTATTCCCCAAGGACTACTGTAGACATAAAATTGTGGTTTTTCTGTTTTCGGCACTACCTCAGTTCCAGGTGAGAAGGTGAGTGAGGTTAACCACAGAGTCGGGAATGCATTGCACTTCTAGCATACAAGAGACTTCTCACCATGCAAGTAAACTTAGATTATCAATAAAGATTTATTGATTGCATAACCACAAAAACTTTCTTTGAATAAATTCAGTAGGAAAATTACCTTGCACTAAAATGGTTTATAACATTCATCACAATGATTAAAAAATACAAATTTAGAAAAATTGACATCCACATTACTGAATAGCACTGCCTTCACTCACAAGCAGTAAGTTTCAGTCTGGTAACCTATAATTTGGAAAAAAATTTATTTTACACTTTCTCATGCTCATGCCAAACTAAAATGTGGGTGTCTTTTTGTTACCATTTTGATATTCTTAGGGACTTTGTACTATTTTAATTCATATTTTATTTCTGGGAAAAACTAGTTTCTTTATGTCTCGATTATATTTATTCATTTATTTACATAAATTTTGTTCTATTACTATACACTATTGCTCTTACCCCCTCAAGCTAATAGCTATTTGAAGGGAAAGCTGAAACTCACATAATACAGTTTCAATAGTACAATGTGATGGGAACTTTAAATGTTGTAATTTCACTTTTAAAATGTCTAGTTACTATTGAATCAGGTATGACCAAGCGCACTAAACCGGAGAATAAAGACATTCGCACACCGACAAGAACTAACTCTAATCACACCAGTTAGTATAGCAAAGTAAATTGTCTGTTACTCCTCAGTTGTTCATCTGAGCTGTTCAGTCCACTACTGTGTAGAAGACAATGAAAGGGACAGTTACTTTATATGTTTGAGCAGTATTCCAAGTAATCATGTATATATAAACTTATATTATCCTTTCTTAGAGACGATTGATTTAACCCACTGATGACTCATCACAAGATAATTCATGACGGTCTATCGAGACCCAGAACCAAGATCACGAGTTTACCCGTGATGCTGACAATCCATATTAACAAACCACTATTTGACACTAAATAATATTATTTGTTCAATAATATCATATATTTAGTTTCTCAAGTGTTTATTTAAAAAATTACAAATTCCTACTGTAATCAACCTGTATATTTATGATCTGGCCATTTACATTCTGGATAATCCAAATTTACTAAACTTTAAACAAAACATTCATAATTATAACACCAGAAATAAAACATAAACCACAATAGGATTTCACAGACTAAGCAAGACCCTGAATAGCCACATAGTTTTAGCATTAAAAATTTACAATAAATTACACCATTTAATTTTGATATATTCCTTTAAATCTTTTAAAAATAAATTCTATCACTGGCTTACAAACACGCCCTTTTACAGTTTGGATGAATTTTTTGGAGTTGAAAATCCTCAATTCTGAAACTAGTTTTCAGTTGAATTTTCCTTTCACAGACAGCTTCATTGGTTTTCGCTGTGTTCTCTAGCTATTTGGAAAATAATTTGATGTGTTAATGTTATCATTGCCAATTGTTGTTGCACTTAAGAAGTTGGTATCTAGGAAGTGAACTTTATGTATTGTATGTTGTGCTTGACTTGGCCATTGCTGTAATTTGACGTTGTCAATAATTTGTTAATTATTTTTACGACAATAAACGATAATTTGATTTGATTTGATTTAAATATTATTATTTAATGACCAGAACTATTTTATAAATATATTGTAAAATTTGAATTTACAATGTATTGAATATATCAACAAAAACACTATTTAGACATTTCACTATCATTGACCGTACTACGTCAGCAGTTGGCACGCATTGTTGTTTGTTTATACAGAGTTAATTTGTCAATTGATATGATGTTTTAATTCAAAAAATTATTGTTGTATATTATTCACAGCTGTAACTTTATAAATTACAAACATAATATGGTTATTTATTTAGATTGGGGTTAGTTATTAAAGACGTTCTATTTGTTTACATAACATTGCTTTATTCTATATAAATACATTTATTTTTGGAATTGTACGAGGCGTGTTTTTAAAGTAAGTACCGTTTTTAAATTACGCCGCCGCAGCGCTGCGGTCGCCGTTTAGCGCATGCGCGCCGTGTAGCCACATCTGTTAGGAAGCCACAGACGCCATTACGGAACCATCCGATCGAGTCTACATCTGTTTGCGTGATTTTAAAATGACTCCACCTATTGAGAATCCCGCCGACTGTAAAATGCGTGCTGTAATACGGTTTCTGTGTTCAAGGCTTCAAAGCAGTTGACATTCATCACCAAATCAGTGAAGTGTATGGTGAAAACATTATGAGTGATGGAATGGTTCGGAAATGGGTTAGGGCCTTTAAAGATGGCCGTACAAACTTTCATGATGAGGAACGAAGTGGGCAACCTTCAGTCATTACCGATGGGATTCTCAATAGGTGGAGTCATTTTAAAATCACGCAAACAGATGTAGACTCGATCGGATGGTTCCGTAATGGCGTCTGTGGCTTCCCAACAGATGTGGCTACACGGCGTGCATGCGCTAAACGGCGACCGCAGCGCTACGGCGGCGTAATTTAAAAACGGTACTTACTTTAAAAACACGCCTCGTATTTGTAAAATTACTTTTTCATACAAATTAAATAAAATATAAGCATACAAATATTATAATACACATTTGCCCATTAAACAAATTTGTATTCAAAACCCAGGTTTGACATTTGTAGTATTTTACAAAATAATTTCTAACAATACCTAAATGAGGTACCAAAATGAATAAAGGTTTTCCATGTAGAAAATTAAATTATGTACAAGAATATATTATCAAAACAAGGTATAAAACGAATAATTATTTTTAAAAATTGAAGTCCTCATTTCAAAAAACTTAAAAATTCAAAAAAATTTTTGTTTTATAAACAGGAAAAATTAATTTTTGGATTTAAAACATTAAAAACTAGTATAAATTGTCGAAAATTTGTTGGGGTCATAAAAATATAAGTGTTTAATATATTTAAACAATAAACAACATATTTATTTAATTTATGGTGAATTATTGCTCTTTCAGTATATAATGGGATTCATTAGGTCAGCTGACTGCATGATAACTGGGTTGCCAATGGGTTAAGAGATGCTAATAAAGGCATTAGAAATATACAACCAAAACTAAACATACAGTACTAAATAATACTAAACATGGAGTGAGAATAACTTACACAAGTTATGTCACTTTCAAAATAAAACCTACTGTTTCCCCTCACAAAAAAAGTAATGACAAACCAACCCATCAGCAAATAAATTGGAAACTACTGTACTCAATCAACGGTTCTTTAGTGACTAAGTTTTACTAAAATGTAAACAATGTCTGTATGATTACAGTCTTTTTCAACATAGAGCCAGAAATCTCTTTTAAATAAATGGAATTGAGCTGCATTATTGTTTACCTAATTTTAGAATTTCTTTTGTTGTATTTTCATAACTTTTTATCTTTTAAACACTCTTCATTTGTTTATAATATTTGTTTTTTGACTAAACACAACTTGAAAACGCTTAGCATACCCTGTCTGTTATGTTTATGTGAATGTTGACTACCTTCTTAGGGTCAATTTATATATTTATTTTGTTTGACCTGGATATAACCTATTTATATTTTATAATTCAGTATTTATTTATATTTAGTCGTCAATGTATTGTGACTTCTATGATGACGAGATAATGCACATTGAGTTTTTTGTTTATGCAAGTAAAAAATTTGATTTCATGTGTACCTGTTCTTCCGGATCATCATATTCAACAACTCGTATGATCTCTCCCACCTCAAAGCTCAGCTCATCGTTATCCTCACGTTTGTATTTGTACGTAGCCTTTACACGGTAGAGAACACCAGGCGGTAGATTTTCAGTTGTTGCTCCTGTAACGTAACAATTTACATAAAAATGTTAAATAATGATTATTTTTATACAAATTAAAACAAAATTGTTTTAAGTTAGTTTTTGAGAAAGAGTTAAACAGGTACATATTTTGTCAAGTTAATTTGACAGCTGGTGTTAATTTCAATGGTCAGTGAAGCTTAAAACAAAACTAAAATCAATACCAAGAGAAGTTTTTATAAAGACAAGTTTTGGCTATTTAAGAGCAAAGCCAAATTATGTAAGTGTTAGGCCAGAGTATAAATAAGACGTTTAATATTCAGACAGATATCAATCCATACCAAACATTATAACAATCAAACGATGGTTGCAGACCTCAGGATAAAAATGAAGAAATTAATTCTACCTTGATGATTAATCTAAATAATTGAATGGAAAAAATTCAGAATTCTAATAGCAAGGAATTTATAGTAATTTAAAATATAAAAATAAATATAAACATTATAAAAATAACCAATATCTACAACATGATTGATCAACATGAACCAATGAATACAAAGATATTATCACATAATATGATTAACATTCATTAAAAAAAGGAAAACCAAACATTACAATACTTTCTGACAGCCATGGATGAAACTTGAATTCTAAGATGTTTCAAGGGATGAATAATGAATTTATAATCAACAGTCTCGTAAAACTGAATGTCAAATTAGAACATATTGTCAAATAAATGAGACTTTACAATCTCTAAGTGATTTATTATGAGAATATTTTTAGTTTAAAAAACTGAGAAAGTGCATAGTCACGTGAATTAAAAAAATCAACTGTTTTTATTATATAGATGTGGGCTTTCTTTTATGTTTTTCACACAGACTGATAGGTGCCATAGTTTGCTTGCAGTATATGGACAAGGCCTGCCCGGTGTGTCAGCCTACAATTTTTTAATTTTTGGACTTGATTGTATTATCTATATAAAACCTCTAAATAAGACCAAGCTGTGGAAGCATAGCTCATTACAAGCAAATCTAGTCGTCTATAAAGCCAAAACTAGAAGGTTCAGTTTCAGTAACTTGTTGCAGTAACGTGCACTCCACTTCTGTAATCAGCTATACTAACTTGATGAGTAACTAAAATAAACAATGAAATAAAAAAAAAAAAACGCTAACATGAACAAACATCTAAGTGTAACAGTAAATGACTTCAGTGATACACTTCTGATTTGACATCAGTGCTGGAAGCTGAGAGAATTCACAGGTGATAGGAAAAAAATATGTAACAGTAAATCGTACTGTAAAAATACCATATAAAATACTTAAAGAAATGTATTAAAAATTATAATATAAAACCATTATTTTTGTAAATATGAGAGCACTTAATACATATACTATACAGCTCTAATAAAATACAAAAAGGTTTAAGGATCAATGTGGTGCGTATTAATATTCAAATTGCAAAAGGCAAAAATTATCAATTTGCTAACCCCTCATGTAGTGTATTCTGTAAAGATGTAAACGATGTGTAACATGCTTACCAGGTGGTATGTCGTAGAGGAGGTCCACCTGTTGTTTGTTGTTGTTGGTTTCTGCAGCTGTAGTTGTGTCTGTGGAAGGAGGTATCTCACTAGGAGTGGAGTCATTTGTGGATGTAGGAGTGGGCGCAGCGGTGCCATTGACAACAAGTGGAGGAGGTGAGGGCGAACCGTTGGTGGTGGGGGAGGGTGGGGAGTCAGGCTGAGGGAGGGTGTAGGAAGTGGGGGACTCCTCTTCCTCTGTAGGCACAAACCACACTTACAAGGGGTTAGTAAACAACACAAACAAGCAACGATATTAATGGCAGCTCACTCCAATCTGGCAGAAGAACTTTACACTCCTTACTTCGGTTATTTTTACATTTTCAATTATTAGTTTTCATTTCATTTGAATAAATGTACATTTACTGAATTAGATCTTGATAATTCCCTTTGTTAGTTGATGTTTCAGATAACTGGAAACTATCAATAAAAATATTTTAGACAGACATGTTTTATGAGTTTAATAATCATACAATTTTGCAAAGATTGTTTGATACAGTATATAAATTAAAAAAACTAATTGATAGTTTAGTTAGGGAAAACTGTTAGTAATTAATAAAACTTAAATATGTTTGCCTTAGGTACAGGAAATGATTTTTCTCAATAAACAAATCAGAAAAAGGTGTTTAAGAAAATTAAAATATTTTTTGCAAAACATCGATGATCTGACTATAAATTCACAAAATAAATCAAGGTTGCAAATAATCACCTGGGTATCTGAGGAGATGCACAGTACCACCCTACGTAGGACTTCACACAAAGTCTCCGAGACTATGCTAGTTTTAGAAACACATTTTCCAATAGGCAAATAGGAAGAAATCACAACTATCTAGGCTTACGTAAGGATATTTTATCGTTAAAGAATTATAATGGCACTATGAAAGTCATAAACACATAAAATATTACGGCACATTAACGTATAAAACAAGCACAACAGGAAAATTAATTCAATCTATTGAAAGAATAACTGTAATGAGGGATTGTTATTCAAAATGTTGTTAACCTGATGCAGACGTTATCCAGTACAAATTATTTGTTCTACGTATCTAAACATTTACTGCATTCAAAATGTACAGACCAAACATATTTAATCCAAGAGCCAAACTGCATTTTTTCTGTCAAAAGAGGTCTTGTAACACTGAATAATATTTAGCATTGTATCTGCAATTCAGTCAAAAGAGGTCTTGTAACACTGAATAATATTTAGCGATATATTTGTAATTTAGTCAAAAATTATCTTGTAACATTTAATTATATTTAGCGCTATATCTGGAATTCAGTCAAAAGTGGTCTTGTAACACTGAATAATATTTAGTGATATACCTGTCTGTAATTCAGTCAAAAATGATCTTGTAACACTGAATTATATTTAGCGCTGTATCTGCAATTCAGTCAAAAGTGGTCTTGTAACACTGAATAATATTTAGCACTATATCTGCAATTCAGTCAAAAGTGGTCTTGTAACACTGAATAATATTTAGCACTATATCTGCAATTCAGTCAAAAGTGATGTAACAATGGATAATATTATAAGTCCAACAAAAAAACTATTCATCTAACACCGCTACATTGGGCTAAGGTTGAAAATAGAGCATGCATTAGTTCAAAGGCTATCAAAGTTGTTCAAACAAGACAAATGACTGAACAATTTTGTTACAAACCTTTCTTAACTCCTGCGTACAGATGATTAAAGTCTGGAACAGGTTTAATCAGATAAAAACCAATTAAATATTTTCTAAAGAGTTATTCTATACTTTATTGGGTTTATACCTAATGTATGATTTTCATATTGTTTCCACACACAGTGTGTAGAGGTGTGCAATGCATCAATAAACACTACAAAATCCTTTTGTTTTGCTTTGATGCATTGAATCGTTTATAAGGTCACAACTAATTCAAGTAATTATGAATCAGACGCAATCAATCTATCAGGATTATTGCGGTGGCTAAAATGACAAATAGAAAGAAAACCAATAATTGAAAATATTAGTAGTAATAGTTAGGAAAAGGTTATTTGTTATTATTGATAATTAATCAAACAGTTTTCAAAATTACCCTTAAATAATGTACTTCAAGTTATAGACAAACTAACAGGATGTGTCAAATACTCATTTCTGTTTAGTTACAATTGATAGCATATAGCAGAACGAGAATGAAAGAAACAAGCCAAGCCACCAAGCAGTATAGGGTCATCAGACTGTCGAAGGGCCATGGAACATTGCATCCTATTACGGAATAGGCCAACTAACTTGAATTCCCATCACTAGTGCTAGGTATGATTGCTAATTTCTCTCATTTCCATGATTAGTTTTTCAAACATATTAAATATGATTATTAGTTTACAATCGGATATTTTAAATTTACCAAATTAATATCCAATAAAAATGAGTAAGGATTTAAATTGAAGAACTGAGATTTTAAAACAGCAACATACGTGAAACTTAGTTCCAACAACTGAGTTAATTTTAACAATTTTAATAATGCATTTGTTCCTAAATTGTTTCATGATATTCATTATTCATCTCTAAGACGCCGATCGTACAGATATGGGCGAATATGAAGAGTGAATGAGTGTGATGAGTGTAGATGAACGAGTGTAGTCATTGTTACTATCTGAGTTAGACTTAGCTCAGAAAGGACTATTTATTAATAGCCCAATAGCCAGGGCAACTATGGGACCTACAGCTTTACGTGGAATCCGAACCACATAGTGTTGGTCTGATTTTCAGCTAACTGACAAGTCTGACACTCAGTTATCTCCCCTACACAACATCTGAACTTTGACTAAGATTCAACACGGACACTCCAGACTTCTCTAGTAGTGTCCACGTTGATGGCAACCATTGAGCGGATGCCGTGTCGGTATTAAGAGAACCGAGCATGGAACCTATCGCCAACAATTTCCCAAACACTTTGTCCCCAAGTAGCTGGGTGCAGCACTGCTCCACTATTACCGATAAATAAGTATTTAATTGCTTTTGCAATTTTAAGCGTCAATTTAAATGACATAGACTAAGCAATTTCTTTGAGAAATATTTATGTATTAAATGTGTTTCAGTAATTTAATGAAATCTACATATAAATAATTACTTTATAACGTTACATCATTAAACAATAAACGTCCTTAAAGCAACAGATTGGAGGAGCTGCCAAGAGTCAATACATAAACTAAGATTGTCTAAGAATACAAATGATGCAGTAAGTAATTAGTAAAAAACCAAAACCAAATGCAAATATGTTTCAAACCCACAAAATGTTTCAACCTGGTTTGATTGAATAACAAAACATTAAGAAACAACTGGATATAAGTGAATGAATTAAATAGAATAACTAATTTACATACAATAAATCATTTTCTGGTGCTTTTAGCTGATTGTCACAATGATAAAGCTTAAATCTTACAATCATTTAAACATATTTTCCACTCAAAAGATTATATGACTGAAATAATTTTAGACAGGTACTGTAATATATGTAACATTTTTTACCTAAAATTCCTGAGAAATGATTAAGAATATATTGATGATAATTTGATTGTGTATTAATCTATTTTAATTATCAGTATAAGATTCCAGAAAACAAAGTACAGTACATTAAAATTAAATTATGCTATCTGTTACCTGTAGCAAGTTGCTTGCCATTTTATGCTTTTCTAACTTACTTAATGCCTTTAGCAGCGATTTACTTTCTTATAATTTCTCTGCCATAACGGGGGTTGTCCATAAATTAAGGTCTCTAAAGACTTCTTGCCCAGAGCCAGCACATCTGATAACAGCATCATGTACCTAGCTTCCCCCACCACTATTCTGGCCAGTCACCACATCTCTGCGACCCGATTTCGGCTTAGCATCCATGATGGAAGGGAATACCGATGCTCCTGCCAAGTATGAATTAGGGCTAGATCTGCGATTAAGTTAAAAGTGATCTTGTAACAATGAATAGTATTTAGCACTATATCTGTGATTCAGTAAAAAGGTGTCCTGTAACGATAAATAATACAACCAGATCTGCAATTTGGCTAAAAGTTGTCTTGTAACAATGAATATTTCTTAGCACTAGATCTGCATTTCAGTTAAACGTGATTTAAGAGTGAATATTGACGGATTTATATGGTTTAAAGGATCCATCACTTTTAAAATCTGATCTCAACTCGCCGAAATCATTGACCATCCTCCTTAAGGCCTTGACTTGGCCTACAATGACTTCTTTTTGTTCCCCAACTTTAAACAAAACTTGAGGGATATGGAATTCTTAAGCGACAAAGAGCAGAAGGTAGTCGTAGATTCCTAATTGCACGAGTCGGCAGGAGAGTGCTATGATACAGTTGTTCCTTAGCAACTCCAAAGTACATTGATCAAGATTGGGACAATGTTGAAATAAACTAAATATCCAATATTTCAGCATCTATAGTTGGTTTTGCAATTAAATGATTTTTACTATGTTAAAAAGCATTAGAGACCTTAATTTACAGATAACCCTCGTATTATTATTTTCAAGCTTTCTATTTCTCCTATGAGGTGATGATATTGGCAAAGCCTCTGTTTCATCTGAACAGGACACGGTCAGTCTCTCTTAAAAAGGTACGATCGGAAGAGGAATCATACTGCTTTTAGAATTATGATTCCTCTGTTGCATGTGAACATGACTTGGTTGGTCTCTCTTACATAATCCTTTTAATATTAGTTATACATTTATTTCCTTTGGCAGTCATTTAGTTGTATAGTGCCAGATAAAAAACGCTCTTTATAATTGTATACAACATAATAAAGCTAAGGATGGGCGTAAAATACGCAACAATGAAATATCAGATCTTACTAACGATGAAAGGTGGCTGACTTTAATGTAGTCAAAACGTCTGAAATGTTTGTACATAAATTACATAGCCTAATGACGCGGTCAAACCACAAAGACCAAGATTTTTTAGTACATTACTACTAGATTATTTTAGTACAAGATTAGATCTTGTATATACATTTTTGAAATTTACAAGTAGTAAATTGTTTTAGAATGAAAATATCCTAAACAAAATATAATGATTCAAAGCATTATTTACATAAAACTTAATGAGTAAGTGTGCAGTTATAAATTTCAAGTTAATATCTATAATTTAAAAAGTAGTCATTGAAGAAACCCACTTACCAGTATTAGAGGAAGGTGAGCCAGGAAGACTTCTAAAATAGAAAAAAGGTGATGTGTTAAAAGTAAAGAATATTTTGATAGCATGAATACTTAACAGGCGTGTATACACCTTTTTAAATAATTTATTTTTAATCAAGATAGTAAAGATAGCTGCATTATAATAAAAAATTATAGAATTAAGTTTTACATAAATGTTGAAAAATTATTATATTTCGAAAATATCTCTTTAGATAATGTATATATAGTGAAAGAAAAAGAACATGTAATATCTAGATGTCTATCATAAAAACAGTCAATTTCTTCAAGAGGCATATTTGAATGTTAAAGCTTGAGAGTCCCTGAATGTTCTCAAGGCAGTTCCAAGTCAGCACAGAGATTACAAGGTTAGGAAATCACCTTGCAAGTTTTTCAGGAACGGAAGAAGAAAGTGTTCAGTAAACTGAAAAGAATTAACGAGATGTTAGAGCTCAGATTCTCCTTGCAGATTTTGTCTGACAAAGCCGATAGTAACAACTCTCATATAGAGGAAATGAATATGGGATCCACAGCCATGAAGATAGAAAGCAAAGAATCCATACTTGCCACCCAACAAATTCAGGCTGAGAAGTGTGACCTGCAGGAGAGTGCCGACCTTGGAACAATACACCACACAACAATAAGGAGATAAGTAAAATCCCTGTAGCAACATTGTGAAGGACATGGGAGCATGCCTTGGAGTGACCACTGTAGAAGATGATATCACTGCCACACATAGGGTCCCAGCTCAAGTGTGACGTCATCTGCCCTATCACTGTTCCGTTCGCAGCTAGACAAAAACAAGGTACATGGATTGACTGCTAGAAATGAAGAGCATAATAGATATAAATGTGAACCTCGACTTCCCAACTATCAGAATCTATGTCAATGAACAACTTTCTCAAAATAAAAAACTTTTATCAGCAAATTCTTATCCCTGTTTTTTAGAATTAAAACTACTTCCATTAAGAAATTTATATGTGTATAAAGTACTTAAAGTTTTTTATTCAAGAAGTGGAAATTTAATTAATTTAGAAAATATCGCCAAGCAAAAGTTAAGAAACGCAGATTGTTTTCAAATTCCGAAGCCAAAAAGTACGTTTTATACTAAATGTTTTAATTTCACTGCGCCAAGATTATATAACCAGATACCAATTGAAATAAAACAAGCGTTAAATAGAAATGTATTTTTGAAGGGGATTAAGAACTGGTTAATGACATTAGAGAAGATTGAGGATTTATTTGTCATTCTAAGTTAAAGCTTCATTTTGTAGATTAGTTTCTTATAGTAGACTATTATTGTAGGCACAAATGCAATTTCTTTTTTAGATTAAATATTTTTCTTGTAGTTTTTATTTTCTTGTAAATAATAATATGTAATATAGGGAAAAAAGGAAATTAGTTTTGTTAGCTACCGTTGGATTTTTATTTTGAGTGATTTATTAGGAAGGAACCACAAAACAGGCTGTATATGCCTCAGGGGCCCTATTTTATTGTCTCTTGAGTGTATAAGTCTTCAAAATATTTGTGCTATTTATGTTTGTTTGGTTGTATTTGAGTATAGTTTTATTTTCTGTTTCTTGAAAGGCAGCCTGGTGAGAAGGACTTATTCATATTTTGTCAAATGTAATGTATGTATTGTTTATATAAGAGATAATAAATTCGATTTATTATTATTAATATTATTAAGTTAAAGAGGACATTTCATGAAGTGGATTTTAAATATGCTTTCTGCCAGGATAGGACATTTTTTGACCGAAAATTAAACAGTAAAAGATTTTGTAAGGATCTAAAAAAACTCTAACCTAAGGACTCTAACTCTAAGGAGAAAAAAGTACTCTAACCTAGATGAGCAATTTCCATTTTCCATTACGAAATCTAGAGACCCACTTTTCACAATATAAGATAAACCCAGCTCCTCCTGGCCCACTCAGACAGCAAAATACAAACTGTACACACTACAATATTAAATAATACAAGCAGAAGTAATCAAAAACTTCAGAGTTCAAATACTCCGCAGTTAGCAAAACCTCATCCACCCCCTCAAATGTGACTTTGCAAAAGGGGCCAGTAGCCCCAAAATATTTCTCTAACTGAAATATTCTTTGTGTTGTAAGAGTGTGTACCACTTTAAAGCTAACTATCTATAGTGTACTAGTTTACACCTAGCTATCTAGAGTCTACCAGTTTACACCCAGCTATCTAGATTCTACCAGTTTACACACTAACTATGTAAGAGTTTACCAGTTTCAGTTTACCTAGCTATCTAGAGTCTACCAGTTTACAACTAGCTATCTAGAGTCTACCAGTTTACAACTAGCTATCTAGAGTCTACCAGTTTACAACTAGCTATCTAGTGTCTACCAGTTTACAACTAGCTATCTAGAGTCTACCAGTTTACAATTAGCTATCTAGAGTCTACCAGTTTACAACTAGCTATCTAGAGTCTACCAGTTTAAAACTATGTATCTAGAGTCTACCAGTTTACACCCAGCTATCTAGAGTCTGCCAGTTTACACCCTAACTATGCAGTCTACCAGTTTACACCTAGCTGTCTATCGTGTGTCACCCCTTTACACCTAGCTATCTAGATAGTCCCAGTTTACACTTAGCTATACATAGCGGACCAGTCTACACATAACTATATAGAGTCTACCAGTCAATCAATTTTAAGATATGGTCTTGTTATTTGGGGAAATGGTAGTAAAATAGAAGACATCCTAATACTTAAAAAAAAGCCATTCGGGTCATTGCAAAAGCACATACTCTGGATCATTCAGGCCTCTGTTTATTAGACAAAAATTACAAACTGTAATAAATTTATATATTTTTGACTTAACATCTTATGTACTCCAAAATATTCAAACTCTAACACTAAGAATAAATTTATATATTTTTGACTTAACATCTTATGTACTCCAAAATATTCAAACTCTAACACTAAGATGTGATACACACAGATACAATATCAGAAACAAAACCAATGTTGCAATAGACCATTGTAGGCTAACAAAATCGCAAAACAGTCATAGCATAACATCTCAAAAAGTCTTTAACAAAATTAAACATTTAGCGGACAAATATCCAACCAAAACATTCCAAAACAAATTGTATGACTGGCTTCTAAAAAACCCGTTTTATAACCTATCAGAATTTTTGAATTATAAGAATATTAATTTCTAGTTTGTTAGAAGTGTAAATATTAATACTAATACAGTAAAATATTATTTATTATCATGCTAGGTGCCATAACAGTTGTATTGATGTTTTATTACTTTTTTCTATTGTACGGACTCTGGAGAGTGTTTGGATTTAATATATTATATTATATTAGCTTAAAAGTAGATAATGAAATGTTGTCTGTTTTTGCATATTCTTTGCCAAGTGTAATTTGCCTTATATTTTGTTAGTTTAATATCTGACTATGTCATCTAGACATTAATCTGACTTTGTCAATGCTTTTATGTAAAAAGACAAAATAAAATATTTTAATTATTTATTTATTATTTTATTTACAACAAGGTAGCAAGAATCTACCACTTTACACTTAGCTATCTACAAACTACCAGTTATGTTGTTTTCCTAACATTTCTTCTTTTATTGAAATCCTAGGCCTAGAGCCCAAATATTAGTTTATTTGAAGTTGTCTTATTTTATGTTGTTTAACCAAACCATTTTATATTCGATTAAACATTTAGGATTGATAGTTAAAAAACCAATTAGTTAATCAAAATAAATTATTCCATGAGTGAAACTTGAAGCAAATCTAAAACCCTGGTATTTTGGTATGGTTTTAGTTATGTAAATTAATGTTGTATCAGATTACTTTGAATTTTAAATGAAGTTGTAACTATCTGTATATAAATAAGCATGCAAGTAAAAAGCTAGAGTAGTGACACTTAGCCTGTTCAGTAAAATTAATAAGAAAAAAAATTTACAGTATAAGTAAAAGTCCCATCATTACAAATAGTAACTAAGTTATAAAATTACATGTAAAAGTTGAACAAAAAAATAGGTGAATACAACAGATTTATAAATTAAAATATACAATCATAAAATAGGTTAGTTAAAACTTACGTTGAATTAACATTGATTGATTTCGGTGAATTCGCTATCTTCTTCAATGTATATGAACCTCTCTGACTGTCTGTTGCAAGTTTGTCAACAATAGCTTCTAGTTCAGCGTAAACCTGAAATAATTCATCACAATATTAATACAGAAACAAAGACTGCTTTATAAGGTGGTTTTCAAATCCATCCCTCCTAACATCATTACTAAATAGTTGTTTAACTTAGTACTCTATACTATATTGCTCCTTCTACTTCTAAACCCAACCACGCAACATTTATCATATGGTTTTCAAAGCCAACTAACAAATTAAGTGGAGGGAGAATAAAACATTTAAAAAATAGACATAAAAAATGTAATTATAATAAAATGTAAAGTACAAAATAATTTTTTTTAATGTTTAAATATTGGTTTCCTGTCACAGAGCTAAATCCAGGTTTCGTAACCATCCAACACCTCCTTCTCCAATTGAATGAAGACAAGCTATCTCTCCTGAGAAGAACTCAATGGACAATTATTAACAAATTGATACCACTGAGAATGCCACATCACAGCAAGGGCGAAATGTCTGGTTATCTTGTAAATAGTGTAGATAGCACCTTGATGCGGTTGTGAGTGAAAAATATAGATTCTAATCATACAACAGTGAAATTGCAAGTTAGACTTACATTTTACAGTGACTTTACAAAGGTAAATCGGAGCAACCTATTTGTTGGAAGTTTAATATAGGAAAAAGTACATTTCATGACTGGCACCAAAATAAACGTCTACTGGGGCTTTCTAAACTCAAATTGAAACTGAAAATGTCTTATTTCCCCGATGTGACTTGAAAATGAAGTGGTTTATGATGCATTTTGGTTATGATTCATGCAGCAACGTAGAATAGGATCTCATAAAATTGGTCTATCTTAAAAAGACAAACAATTATTCTCATTCAAAACTACGGGATAAAGGAGCATTCTCCACTAATAATGGGTGGCTCACTCGATGGAAAAAGCCAGCGAGTAAATTTGTTGTAGTTTGTGAAGAGATCTAAGCTGATCAATAGTTTGTTTGTGAATTTTCAGAGAAATTGAAGCATATAATTGCCAATGAAAATCTACGCCTTGAACAAGTAACATTGAAGAAACAGGTTTGAACTATAAACTTTTTTCTCAGAAAATCTTTGCTAGAGCTCAAGAAAAATCAGCATAGAGCTTAAAACTAAATCTGTTTGTGATAGGAAAAGTGGCAAAACCTAGAGCACTAAACATTTAAGAATAAATTCTTCCAGTGTATTACAGAGTTCAAAACTCTGGCTGCATGAACTTGTATTCATTCAAAGAGTGGTTTGTGATTGAATGTGATCCACAATTAAAGAACATTTGACATCCTTGAATTGCCTGTTAAGGCACTTATTGTGCTTATTAATGCACAACACATCCAGCATAGGATCTTCAATGTAATAGTTAAAATGACACAAAGCTTTTCTACATACCAAATAATGTCACAAGTATCTCATAACATAAGGACCAAATTGTCATAGATCGAATCATAAGAAAGTACCGTACGAAGCTTTTATCAGATGATGAAGCATACAAGACATGATGATGATATTATGTCTTATTCAAGCTGTTATGACAAATAACATGAAAGACAATTACATGATGGCCAAGTCATATGATCAGTTACCATCATCTGGACTGGAAGAAAATATGGTCAAATGTAGATTTTATTGTCCAAAACAACAAAGTAGGAAACCCAAAAGCAGTAGATTCCATTCTTCACGTGTCTTAGCACAATGATAACCTGTTAGCTGCCAATTACACATATCTTGTTGAAGAGGAGTTTGTGGAATGGGTTTTACATGAAGAAGTATTTCAAATATTCATTAGTTAAGACCAAAAAGCAGAAGACCTTTTCAGTACAGACATTTACTTTCTTTTGTGAAATGTAGGTAGGTCTGGAAATGTTTTAAATGTCTTGTTGCCATTTACATTTTTAGGAACTAAATATATAAAAACACTTTTATATATAAATGCAATATTGTATAAAAATTTCAAGCGAATGCCTTCATTACTTTTACAGTTTTATGTACATGAACTACAGAAGTTTGATTTAATACATATATTTGACCATTTTTTATTTAATTAAACCATATATAGATTAAAAAGCAAGTGATGTTTTTTACTGCCAATAAAAATATATTTTATTAATTAGCATAATACGTTTTTGTACATTTACAGTTCACGTGAATGTCACACAACACAAATATATTACAATACAGGCCTAAGTACAAAATACACAAATATTGTGGTGATCGATTTCGATTATGATTGATTATTTTTTTTATTTTAATAAAAATATAAAACTAATCTAATTTAGTCTGTACTTACTACACCAAAATCTATCAATAGAGGTAAAAATTAGAGAGTAAATATAAGGCGGCGAGCTGTTACGTTGACAGTTGCTCACAGGAGTATGTGTCCCAAATGGATGAATCACTTTATAGAAATAGGCATGCCAGTAATGACTCACTAAGGGTAGTAAGTATGAGTTTTCAGGTCAAAATTAAACTTTAAATTAACCAAATTTATTAATAAAATTTTAACTCAAAATTAAACATATCTTGGCTTGGAACATTTGATTTCTTTGTGTCATATTAAAGGTAGTGTTTCGTAACTCCATAATGGATTGGTTGTAATATTACATCACTAGCGATACATCCAGTACGTAAATGTGCTACTGACTTTATATAACATAATAACATAGTTTCTCATACTTCGGGCCGACGTTGTACAACGGCCTCCCTGGTACCCTGAAAGTAAACTTGTCTCTACCTTGTTTTAAGTCAAAGTTGAGATGTTATTTGAAGAATAGGTTTAATTAATATTAGTGTTGTATGTAGTTATGTATTTATTCTCAAATTATTGGTTTGTTTTTTTTTTTTTTGTATTGTGTTGGTTATTTATTGTATATTATTGTTAGATCTTAAGACCAACATTGTATATTATTGTATGACTTGAGTTGATTTGAAAAACAGTTTTAACTGAAATACGCTCCAAAATAAAGGCATTTTTATTTATTTATTTATTTTATTTATTTAATACAGATTTTATCGATGTTATTCCATTTAGAGGCGTAATATTATGCTAGTGTTATTTGTAAAATCTTTCTTACTGCGTTAGCTTGTAGTTATAACATTTTCTGCAAGGTAGCTGCACCTCACGGCACTGCAGATGACTCACTCCATCTACACCTTGCTTCAAGGACTTTCACACTAAAAGAAACTATAAGGACTAAAATAAATGTTCTTTTTTATAGTTAAAAAAGGATAAGAAATAAAAATGAAGTGAGCTATTTTACATATAATTCGTATGACAGTTAATAATACATACAAATTATAATGTCATTCAATAATTCTTAAACTGAAAATAAGATGCACCTTGGATAGTCATGAAGCCAATGAATTATCCAAGGTGCATAATTCATAAAAAAAACCGAGAGTCTGCACTACATGGATGTTGCCTAGTTAGGTAAAAACAGCGATATCTATTCCGTATACACGTCGGCATGGAAAGGGTTTTAAATCTTATTGCTTCCATTAATTGTAAAATATAATTCATTGAATAATCATATGTATTATTGCATAACCAGCTCTTTTTTTTGTGTGGTACCTGCCATAGCTGGGAGATCACAAATTCGTGACAGTCCAGCTACCAGGTCTGTTGCTTGTTTAGAATTACCCAGGGGGTACGTACTGCTTTAAAGATTTGCCTTTTTTAAAATAATAAATGGCTGACAACAAACCATTCGCTATGTATACAAGCTCTTTGTCATTCCATGGAAAATATTGGAATTTCAAATCCATTTGTAAATAGATTCTAAGCCTCAATTCCTTTACCTTACAGCATATTAACTAATATCTGACACTATGATAATCCACTGCATGTATGAAGAGAGAACTGTTTTAAAATAACAAGATTTTTAAAAGCTGAAGATTAAATAGTAAATAGTAGAAAAATCAACACACTAGATTAGGTCAGGAAAATCAAAGAGTGAATCGTCTAATCCTAAATTATTGTGTTGACTCCCAATAAAAAATGAAATGGTTTAAGCGACTGTATTAAAAAAAGGACTGATTTTAAACAAAATGGGAATGGTATTATCTATATGAATACAGTACAGCCTCGTTTTACAACATAAAGCCATCTGACATTGCATTTTAACCAACATCTTCGTCCCAAAAACAATACTGTAATAAACATTTTCTAAAAATAGTATAATGTATTATTGTTACGATAAAAACAGTAAATACTTGGTGAGGTTTTTCCTAACCAGAGTGCTGTTTTTAGCTTACTTTATTCGACTTTACGTTGAGCGGGAACTGTACCATGTGAGCAGGCTACATCACTTATGTCAATGTATGAAGTGTATGGTGTTTTTAGGACAAACAGCGTATTTGTAGGGAGGGGGAACAGCGATCGCATGACTCAGTAATTTCCTGATTGGTCATACGAATTAGTTTGCAATACAGTATTAACACATTGACGGACAATAGCGATTGTTGTATTAGGTGACATGCCTGCTTTAGCAGTCATGACCGAGTTACTGTATATAGTCGTGACTACTATAGCAGTCAAATAGACAAGTGATGTTTAGGGTCGTGACTGCTATAGCAGTCGTAATTAAAAAATTAATAGTAACCAAACTAATTAATTTTCTAATTATAACAAATCGTCGAGTGGTCAAGTAGTTCTTATTTCATGTATACACTTGTAATTTTGAGTAAACCTTTTTCACAGTCGGTAGCCTTTGTCAAATAGTTGTTTATAAGTAGACATCTTATAGAACTTTCTCAAGACCTTACTGTGGTCCTTCTCATGGTCATGATACTGTTGCCCCTAAGAAGAAAACTACTAACATTTGAAATACTGTTGAGACATCAAGTCATTCCCACGACGAGGTAAAAATTCTGTCACCAGCTAATAAGAAACGACCAACTTCCTACTACCTGAAATGTCGTCAGTGTTAAAAAACAATACTAAGAAACTCCTATCGTTTCTTACAATGTGATGGTAACCCACCCTTTTGCCCAGAATTTTTTTTCAGATTGGCATACTCAATTAACGTATTACTCATTTTGACAGCAAATTGAGTAATACATTTACAATTTTTGTCTGCTTTATACTTTTTTATGGTTGTATTGACTCATTTGTATTGTATTTCTTGAATTTTGTACAGTAAATTTCATTGTTTTATTTAAAACGTGACGACTGCTTTAGCAGTCATCATGACCTATTTATTAATTGTTGATGTGCAGGTTCATGACTGCTATAGCATTCCTACTTTTTTTCTCTTCCACACAAACCTCCCTGTTACAAGTAGACTGGCCATATTGATTTTATTTCTGTAGGTCAAGGACTTAACGCGATATGAAAGTGTCTCTCTGGAGGCGCTCATAAGCTATGACTGCTATAGCAGTCACACAATTTGAGGTAGCCAAGGATTTGAAGCGGCCTTTTAGCAGTTACTTATCATGACTGCTATAGCTATGTTAAGTTAAAAAAGGTTAGGTTTAGGGTATGTATTGAGATAGTTCCGACAATTTTTCATATTCGACGTCATCAAGGCCTGTTTACGTTGGATAGGTGAGGCTCTACTGTACTTATGTAATTAAATAAATACACAAATATATCAAATTCTAGGTTCTTATGATAACTGAGAACTGGTTTAGACAGTTAAGAAGCCTAGCATACCTTGGCAGTTTCTGAGTGAAAGACATGCTCTGCGGCAAACAGAGTCTGTAGATTTGTGACAAGGAACAGGACTCTTGAGTCATATAGAGCTGGTAGTTCATCATGTAATTCACTGTTGAGTTGTTCATAAGTCCGTTTGGCTTCCTCCAACTGTTCCCTCGCCTTGGCCACCTTCATCTCATCCCTCTTCTTCATGGTGCCACCAGCCTGCAGGGATTGACTATGGTGGCGCTGACTGTCATAGTCCACTAACTTTCGGCCTCGTTTGTCAATCTTTTTCTGTTTTATAAAAAAATAATAAATGATAATAATGATCCATACAACATTTTACAACAGAGTTTAGAGGTATGTTTATATTATACTAATAAATTGTACAAAGGCCACATATTATGTAATAAAAGACTTCAAACGTACTTCAATTAGCATAATGAAGATATTTCACATGGTTCCATCAACAGACAATTTTTAGAACAATTTTAATAATTATATGTTTTGTATTTATAACTAATATTAATGTGAAATGTTAATAAAAAATAATAAAATTATTAAAATTAATAAAAAATGACAACCCAGTTTATAGTAATGACCATACCAAAATATAATTTGCAATATATTATCATCAGAGATTTTGCCCCTTCTTGATGGCTTGAAATCAGCATTTTCAGACTGCAGTTATAACTGGACGTTCATGATTGAATAAAGGTCACAACATCAAGACGTTTTGTAACTATAGTGCTATTTTCTACTTACTGTGGTTACTTAAGGTCCAAAACAGGTATATATATATATGTATATATATATATATTCCATATGGCCGGCAATGAAGTGTTACAGTATTAAGATGAGGCTGTTTCGCTTCATGTAAAACGCAAAAAAAGGTTAAATTTCAACATTTCATCCTGTAATAATGACTGTAACATAACACTTGGAGGTGTCATTTGACAGGTGAAATGAAATGAAAAAGCCTTTATTTAGTGGCGAAGTTAGGACTTTACAGTCCTCTCTTCCATTTAACCACAAACCTTTTTAAGATGAAGAACTTTTTTAGAGGACCATAAGTTCGTTTTTGTAAAAAATTGAACAGATTTTATAATTATTTACAGTTAAACATGAGAACAATTAAATTTCATTCTTGACAATTTTAAATAACTTGACTCATATCAACTTATGGTCCAATAGTTAGGCCTTTCATAACAATACAATGTTTATTATAACTCAATATGACAATAAACACAAAGTGTACACCGGAAATAGAACAGCATGTTTTAGCCCGATGACGGTAAAAAGGGCTGTATGGGGCATCGACTTCCCAGCTGTGATGGTTTGGTAAACAGCCACCTTATAAGGTACTAGCATCCAAAATATCTTCTGGTTGTTGAACAGCTACTGATGTAAATAAAAAAAAAATAAATAAAAACACTTTTACAAAGTGCATAGTTACTTATGCAGGTAGATAGGGTCTGCCAGATGTGCGTCCACAATGCAAAGATTCAGCTAAGTTACACTATAACAATTACATTTTTTATATACAAGATGATTTGCCTCACAGCTCCTAAATTTTCTGCAATTTTGTTTCCTTAATTTTAGGGAAAAGTGCTATCCGTTTTCCTTCTGCAATGGCCTGGAATGGAGCAGTTTTAGTTTTAAAATGTTTGATGTTCTTCTGATTTTATTCAAACAGTCAGTCAAGCAAAATATTATCCATGATGTGTTAAAGCGCAGCTTGTCTCATACATAAATAGGGTCAATTTAGGAAATTAACAAATACAGGCCAATTGCTATTCAGGCTACAAAAACCAAAGTTTTCAATAATCTTAAACTATCACAAGTATTTCCCTTACTGTGAATTCTGCTCTTTTATCAACCTGCCTGGCAGATCAACATCATCTATTTTGGTTGTTGTTCAGTCACAGATTATCTTTGAAAGATATGAAGCAGGTTTGACACCTCTATTTGGATTTCTTTAAGGCTTTTGATAATGTCTGTCACTCTTTGTTAATCAAGAAGTTCAAGGCGTATGGTACTCATGGACAGCTTCTGCTATGGTTTCAAATTATCTTCAGGATTGTCATCAGTTAGTCTGGCTCCAAAATGTCAAGAAGTTATAATCCAGTTAACTTAAAAACAGTAAATAACACACTATATAGTAAATAAGTTATTAGTCCGAATATAAGTATATATTGGTAATAATAAAAACAGAGTGTAGTAAACATATTACTGAGAGGGCAAATATGATCTAAGGAGAAAAATCTAACTGCAGGTACATAATGGGGAAATCATGAGAATTGGCAATATCAGCTTACCCTCATTTCTGGAAACTGTGCCTGGTAAGTGTTCAATGGGATGAGAACCTGATCCCCCAACTTGTGACTAAAGTCCTGCCACAGCATTTCAATATTTTGAGCTTGAACATAGAGCAGGTCATGGCCCGTCCATTGTGACTCGTATATCTCGTTTAGTGAGTCCATCAGCTGCTTGCTGGCCACTTGCGCCGCTGAAATCGAACAACCAAAAATCATTTTATGTCGAGTTAACCTAATTTGAGATTCTAACAGGTTGGATATCTGTTTTGAATTGCCCACAACCTGAGTGCATCAAATAGTAATTTATAAATCTTCTGTAGTTATGTACTGTGATCAAAAATAAATATCATAGGTCATTAATACCTAAGACATGAAGTTGTATGTGAACCTGTAATGGATGGTAGCCTACACAATAAATATCATAGGTCATTAATACCTAAGACATGAAGTTGTATGTGAACCTGTAATGGATGGTAGCCTACACAATAAATATCATAGGTCATTAATACCTAAGACATGAAGTTGTATGTGAACCTGTAATGGATGGTAGCCTACACAATAAATATCATAGGTCATTAATACCTAAGACATGAAGTTGTATGTGAACCTGTAATGGATGGTGGCCTACACAATAAACGATGAGGTTGAGGCACATGATTGAGTAATTCTTGATGCACACAAACATCTCATTAGGATTCACTAAAAGTGAAATAAATCAGTTGCATTGAGGTGAATGATATATTGATTACCCATTTTACATGCAAAATACGGACATATACAAACAATTAAATTATCTGCAATAGATGAGATATCACAATATTTTATTGAACATTGACTATGTGAAGAAAAACAGAAAACCTTAGGTGTTGTGTCTTTTGTGCACCTAGAATAACCAATAACTAGGTTAGTTTATACATGTATATAAGTTTATTGTTTACATCAAGAATCACGTAACCAATTACACCCCTTTGTAGTCAATCTAAGCCAGTATCTTAGTTTTATTATGTGCATCTAGAATCAAGTAACCAATAACAACCTTTCGTAATTAGTGTAAGCCAGTATCTTAGTTTTATTATTTGCATCTAGACTTTCGTAATTAGTGTAAGCCAGTATCTTAGTTTTATTATTTGCATCTAGAATCAAGTAACCAATAACACCCTTTCATAATTAGTGTAAGCCAGTATCTTAGTTTTATTATTTGCATATAGAATCCAGGAACCAATAACACCCTTTCGTAATTAGTGTAAGCCAGTATCTTAGTTTTATTATTTGCATCTAGAATCAAGTAACCAATAACACCCTTTCGTAATTAGTGTAAGCCAGTATCTTGGTTTTATTATTTGCATCTAGAATCAAGTACCCAATAACACCCTTTCATAATTAGTGTAAGCCAGTATCTTAGTTTTATTATTTGCATCTAAAATCAAGTAACCAATAACACCCTTTCGTAATTAGTGTAAGCCAGTATCTTAGTTTTATTATTTGCATCTAGAATCCAGGAACCAATAACACCCTTTCGTAATTAGTGTAAGCCAGTATCTTAGTTTTATTATTTGCATCTAGAATCAAGGAACCAATTACACCCTTTCGTAATTAGTATAAGCCAGTATCTCAGTTTATTATGTGCATCTAGAATCAAGTAACCAATAACACCCTTTCGTAATTAGTGTAAGCCAGTAGCTTAGTTTTATTATTTGCATATAGAATCCAGGAACCAATAACACCCTTTCGTAATTAGTGTAAGCCAGTATCTTAGTTTTATTATTTGCATCTAGAATCAAGTAACCAATAACACCCTTTCGTAATTAGTGTAAGCCAGTATCTTAGTTTTATTATTTGCATCTAGAATCAAGTAACCAATAACACCCTTTCGTAATTAGTGTAAGCCAGTATCTTAGTTTTATTATTTGCAAATAGAATCCAGGAACCAATAACACCCTTTCGTAATTAGTGTAAGCCAGTATCTTAGTTTTATTATTTACATCTAGAATCAAGTAACCAATAACACCCTTTCGTAATTAGTGTAAGCCAGAATCTTAGTTTTATTATTTGCATATAGAATCCAGGAACCAATAACACCCTTTCCGTAATTAGCGTAAGCCAGTATCTTAGTTTTATTATTTGCATCTAGAATCCAGGAACCAATAACACCCTTTCGTAATTAGTGTAAGCCAGTATCTTAGTTTTATTATTTGCATCTAGAATCAAGTAACCAATAACACCCTTTCGTAATTAGTGTAAGCCAGTATCTTAGTTTTATTATTTGCATCTAGAATCCAGGAACCAATAACACCCTTTCGTAATTAGTGTAAGCCAGTATCTTAGTTTTATTATTTGCATCTAGAATCAAGTAACCAATAACACCCTTTCGTAATTAGTGTAAGCCAGTATCTTAGTTTTATTATTTGCATCTAGAATCAAGTAACCAATAACATCCCTTTGTAGTTAATGTATCATTATATCCTGTATTGTAGTCTGTATCATTGTTCATTGACATACCTTCACCTACCCTACATACATTCACCCCTACCCTATGTACATACAGTTTGGTCAGCTGTCAGGGTAGTGTGTCAGCTTGTCAGTGGATAAAATAGTCAGTTTTAACTGTCGGCCTGTCTGACAGGAAGAACCTACAACAAGGAAGAATCTGGGGCCCCCCATTGTAAAAGTTATAATCATTTTGCCAGTCCAAAGCCTGAATAAAGGTGATGGAAATCAGAATATAAATATATTACTGCGATTTGTGTTAAAATAATTAAATGATGTCTTATTTTATTTACCAGGCAAAGATAAGGCTAAGAAATGGAATTATTTAATTTTAGTCCTAAAATTTAGAATCCGGTGACAACCGCGTGAAGGTTCCATCTACACTATTTACAAATAACCAGTGGTATCACTGAGACTGAGGATGCCACATCACAGCAAGAGTGAAACATCTGGTTATCATGTAAATAGTATAGATAGAACTTTCACTCAGTTGTCACCGGAAAATATAGATTTTAGTTATGAGACCAGCCTGCTTAAGTCTAAGATCTAAGATATAAGTGCTAAGAATCTTTCTAACACTTAACCTGGAGGACCAATGGCTAAAAGGTGACTTCCGAACCCCCCCCCCTCCCGTGACCAGTCAGGTAAGACCAACTCAGGTAGCCTGCTTCAAAAGTGTAACGAAAGTGTAAATGCGATACTAATGTTTAGTAATTAGTATTTTTGCAATGTAATAATTGTCGGCATGATGGCCAGTGGTTAAGGCATCAGATGGCAAAGTCCAAGATTTGAATTCCAAACAGAGCTAACGGCCAGTACTTCAGCCATTGCATGAAGTTCAGGCACAGTCTGCAAGCCTATGTGAACTGGCAAGTGAAGTTTTAATGAAAAAAAGACTCTGATTTCTGACTGCATAGCTTATATATAAGTGGGTGCATATATAAGTGTATTTTATAAAAATAATGCCATCACCACAAGCATAAAAAAACAAGCGTAAATAATATATTATTAACTATGCTTTTATTTTTGTAGTTTGGATACTGAATATAATACTATATTTTTATATCACTAATACAATAGGAATTTTCAATATTGTATATTTAAATATTAGTCTATGTATAGGTAAAATAGTTTCTCAGTTAGACATTAACTAGGGAGACAATGTCACAAAGAAATTATAATTGATTTGTAACTTTATGAATAAATAAATAAATAAAATACAGAGGTATTTATCTAAAGTAGAATTGTCACTAAAACTAAGGCTTTTTTTAATTTTAGGTAACTTTTGTTGTACGGTACTGTATTTATAATTATAAATGTATACTTACAAATATTTATTCATATTTTCATTTAAATATCATGTACTTGTGCTGTACAAATAATGTAATGTACTGTTTTTGAATTAAAATTAATATGATTAAGTTGAAGAGAGGATATTTAATTTACTACCTCGCCAGCCGAAGAGGTATTTATATTTCATAAAATTATAAATCCAATAAAATATATTTTCACCCGTTAATCGTGCTTTATTAATACATAATACGATTTCAGGGTTCTGATTATATTTGGTACCTTTGCCACTGTACATGTATGAGTGGGAGGGAGAGCCATCGCAGCAGAATAGAGTTCCCACCCATCCATACATATATAGTGATGATAGTAATCTCTTGTCAATGACAATATATGAAATTGGGATGAATTTCTGCAATTATAGAATATAAAAGTTCTGACAACCACTCATGTCATGCTAGGTAGATGTACGACTATGAAAGGTTGGATTAGAATATACACTTACATTTTGATTTAAAAAATCATTCAGCAAGGCCTAAATGGTTTTGTTCAGTAACATATTTTGACTAACAGAACATTCAAAGGTGTAATTATAAGGTGAATACAGCCTACTTGTGTTAAATAGGTATAAAGTTAATATATTTAAAATTAACATGAATATTATTAGTTTTGTTAATAGAATAGAATAGAATATCTTTTATTGTCGTACAGGCTACAATAAGCATTGACAAAGTCGTTTTTCAGCAATCATGCCACGTTACCATTACATAGTTTTATAAATAAATAATAAATATACTAATACAATACAGCAATTACACTATAGACAAATAATTTAACTTATAGATAGTGTACAATAAATGCCTATAAACAATGACAAAGTGAATATGACTAACAAGAACAAATATTATCATTTTTAATATTATCCCTGCCAATCTCTTACAACTCAAAATCCCTAGTTTAAAATTCAATCTTAGTGACCAAGAAAAATTCATTTATTGAATAAAAGGGATTCTTAAGTAACCAATTATAAAATCTGATTTTAAAAACATTGATTGAATAAAGATGGATGAGGTGATTTATTTTATTATATACCTTCAAGGATATTACCAAATGACTAGAAAGTGATTTACTTAACCTATTGAACTCAATTGCTGCTTTTTCCCTGTTACGTGTTTTGTAGTTGTGTTTGTCACAGTGTAAATATTATGTATCTTACTAACTAACATACCTGGGTTGTTAAAAAAGAATTAAAAAGGACATTATTAGAATTATTAGAAAAAACTTAATAAAACATCAATTTTCAAATAATAGTAAGGATTTTTTATTGAAATAGCAAAAATATTGCGTAAATCAACTTCTTAATCGTTCGTACAGTGTAATTATAAGTGCATCTACTGTTGGGTTTTTAATCCAAATTCTTGTTTCTACAAAACAATTCTTGTTGTATTTAAAATGAAATGTATTTTGATAACATTTATAAGCTTATATTGGGAAGTCTGGGATGACAAAGCTAATGAGCAGCAACCTTACGCAATCACAACTTGACCAACTTTGAAATTTTGCTTCCAGGACTGAAAAATTCATTTATCCATCTGCATCGAGAAGAACGGATTTGTACCAGATTAGTTTTTATGATTACTGGGTGAATATGAAGAGTGTAGGATGAACAAGTGCAGTCACTGATGCTAACTAAGGATGACTGTTCTTTAGAAAGAGCCACTTATATGTGGAATGCATAATCTGATTAGACTGAAAGAAAGTGTTCAAGTTTGTGATATATTATAAATTACTGTTTTTGATGATAAGGCGATTAAAATGAACCCGAATAAGAGCTGAGACTAAAGAACAACAATATAAATACGAACCTTTACATGAAATATGTTTGTAATGTAAAGAAAATATTGGTATTTAAAATCAATATTATCTAATACCATATTTATATTTTAATAATATGAAGTGATATAGATCTTCTGATATCAGACGATGGAATTTTATAGTTTTTTTAATAAGCTATATAATGTGTTTTATAATTTATTTATTGATTGTCCCGATTTGACATTAGAGTGTTTCTATAGCTCTGATACGTGGTGTTGCCAAGATTACTGCCTTTGACCTATGACAGGCAATAATAACTTGCTGAAATAGAAATCCGTTTCTATTTAGATAAGAATTTTTAACTGATTCAAATTATAATACAACAGAACAATAAATTAACAATGCAATAAGAACAATCTGTAAACAATAATGTACAGTCCACCATCATAACATGTTTGCGTTTTCACACATTCAAATTCACAATATCAAACAAGCAGGTTACAAAACAAGCGTATTAAAAGAACTGAAATGTAGCAACAACATAAGATGGAAAGAAGTTGATATGGTTGCAGCTGGCTTATATCCTCACGCAATTGGCCTTAGCATAGTTTAACTCCTTGTAGTTCCAGCTTCTGTTGTAAGAGCGCTCTGAAGTAATCGTTAAAAAAGGTATAAATACTAGTATTTCAAAATAATTTACAAGAGTTTTAGGAAATTAGTAATTTAAAAAGAAGTTTAACCCGCTTAAACAAATTATTCTACAGTGTGAAAAGTAGGTACACTAAACAAATTGTCCATGAAAACTTGGTAAATGATGCATTTTTGAAACATAACTAAAAAAGTAGTTATTATATCTCAGTTAAATAATCACAGGCCTAATTTTTAATTTTTACTAAGTGCTGAAATGTCAATTACATTTGACCTTTTATCTTCTTGATATATGTACCAGATGTACATCAACTTATTGTAAATTTAATTTAATTTATATTCCAATGCTGACATAAAGTACCTGCCTAGATCTGCTGCGGGCTAAAATGGAGGCCAAAGCCTATCAGAAATAAAGTCAAATTTATATGGGGTGGAAACTGTAGAAATTCTCTAAACGCATTTGATTTGCACGCTAACTTAGCCAAGCACGGCAGACCGACTCATCGCTTGACTTACTAGTTTCTACACTAAAAGTTTAACCTAAGATTTATGCACACCTATATCTATAAAAATCCAATTTTTGTATGTTTATGTAGGCCTACACAACTCTCGAAAAGTAATGAATGGATTAACTTGAAATGTTTACACAACATTTCATTTATATACAATAGTGTTTTTATATATTTAGTTCCTAAAATTGTAAACGGAAACAGAACTTTTCAAGCATTTCCAGACCTACCTAAATTTTACAAATGACAAATTATGTCAGTGCTGAAGAAGTACTACTGTGACCAGCTGATTTATGTGTATATTATATCCAAAACATATCCTGTAAGTTAATTACTGTGACCAGATGATTTTTTTATTTATAAAAACAACTTTAAGTTACTTTATTTAGAATAAAATCAAGACAAAGCTATAGCAAAGCGTAGGCAGATTTAGCCAATATCTCAGATAGAAAATTGAAAATAATTTAAATTTGTATATAGTATTTTTTTATTTTATTTCTAAATAATTTTGTAATTAGTTCATAGTTGTAATTAGTTTGATGCTCTTAAACCAAATTAATTTTTTTATCCATTTTGACAAAGGTTGTCGTTTTTCCACTGCATCCGCATTTGAATGGCGTCATATGACTACTACACAGCATCAGCACATTGACACACAATGCTGGGCCACAATAGCCAATCTTCTGGCCATGAGCATTCAATAACAATTGCTTGTGCAACATGGTCTATGCCGACTCACCAACCCAATCCTGCCAACTAACAACACCAAAACATTATTTTCTTTCTACCAGTTTAAAAATTAATACTTTTTTATTCATACTGCTTGTATTTAAATACAGACATTATACGTTGTGATTGGGCAAAACTGATTTATTGCTTCAGTATGTATCATTAATAGTAATTAAATTCATTATCCATTAATAAAAGGCTGTTTGAAGAGATATGAGGGGTGAATGACTGTGAGTGTAAATTGACGAGTGTAGTCAGTCATCCTTACTAACTAAGGTTGACTGTCCTTCAAGAAAAGCCGTTTATATGTGGAATCCAAACCACGTATTATTGGTCTAATTTGAAGCTAATTGACAAGCCTCATACTCGGTTCTCTTCCTAACACAACATCCAGACCCTGACTACCACAGAACAGGAAATACCCCAGACCCCTCTAGTAGTGTCCACAAAACAAACATTGAGTGGACGCCGTGTCAGTATTAAGAGGACCAAGCATAGAACCTACTGCCTAAAATCTCCATATCACTTTGTCTCCAAGTAGCTGGGTTACAGCACTGTGCCACTAGTTCAAATCACTCATTAAAGTTGTACAATACTATTTAGTTTTAACTTATTCTGTCTGCCAATTATTTATTCTAATCTATTAAGTCATTTATGTATGATGGAAACTACTAAACCAAGCACAGACTAAAGCTAACGCACAGTAATCCCTTAAATATTTGTTTTTAAATAAGTTTTAAATTTAAAAAGGTACATTTAAACCTTAAACATATAAACAAATTTGATTAAATTATTTACTACCTTTTTGTTTTACTGTATTTTGATCATGCAATGCCAAAATTATGTATTCCTTAATTATTAGCAGGAACTGAGCAATTTTTGTACACCCATTTCTTATCTTTAACAAATAGTTTCTTAGTTAGCATAACATGTGTTAAACTGAACGTTGGTAGAGATACGAGTGAATGTCACGAACACAAATTTACCACAATATAAGTTTAAAATGTACAAATATTATGGTGATCGATTTTGGCAAACCACAATTACCTTCTTCAAATCAGAGGGATTCTTGGGAAAAATTCTTTTGTGAATCCCTCTGGTCTGAAGATGGTAAACGAAATCCATCACAAAATATTTGTACATTTTGTAATTATACTGTGGTAAATTTGTGTTGGATGACGTCACTTGTATTGTTATCTTTAACTTCACAATCCTTATACAAATCTTCAACTTAAACAAAATATATAATAGAGAGCATAATGACGAAAATGCATCATATATTATCATTAACGAAATTTCTCAAAAAATATAATTTCCAAATATTTGCGTAGCTGAAATTGCAAATGCACAACATAAGACTTGTGTCTCATAAATGGTTACATCTCAAAATTGTATGCTATCAACTTGTTAAATCAAGGAGCAAAGACAAATTTTTGTATCCTACAACTGTCATGTACATGGCATTTGAAACTGTTCTCAAAATGAAACTTAAAATCAAAATGTTTACCACATAAACTAATTCCCAGAAATTATAGGAAAGTATTCTTTGTGAAAACCTTATTAAATATAGTTTTCATTAGCATCTCACTACTATATTACTAGTTATAATCTTGTCATTCCAATGATCCAATCGCTGGCGTGGTGGCTCAGTGGCTAAGGCTTTGGACTGCGGGGGGCAAGGTCCAAGGGTTTTCTGTGAACTGGCGAGTGAAGTTAAAAAAAAAGTCAACAGTAGGGTGTCATATCAACAGTCAGCTTACGGATCAGTCATTATCACCACTAACATTAATCTTGTCAAGGCTTACTCTTTTTGTAAGCCTTTTGATCAATAATAGGTTTCATATTTTATCACATTTTTCTTTAATTCAATAGTATAATTGAACTGCCCAAGACATGAGCTCTCAGACAGATTGCAACATGACCAAAATTATTGTTTTCTTTTTATTTTCAATCTTAGGCGTAGAGATCATGTAACGCCCTTTTTTAACGTCTTATCTATCCTAAAACTGAAATTACTTCGTCAGTTTCAAATAGTTTCCACTTTGTGTTCTGTTATTTTCAATGATTGCTCCTGCCTATCTGTCTGAGCAGTTCTCTTATACTTCAAAAATTAGTGTTAGGAACACTCGGCACGGAACTTCATTGCAGTCATAGAACACGGAACACTGGATAGAACACATATTTCTGAATAGAAATACAAAATAATTGTTAGATTACAGCCAAAATAAAGTTTGAACAACAACTTTTATCAACAGCATAAATTATGCCGTATCTAGCCGTTGGAAAATCACACAGACAGGGGTATACATAAACATTTTTAGTAAAACACCCAAAGCACCTACAACATTGCAACTTGTTTTGTTGGATAGAGTATTCTCCGCAGACTGACATTTACTACTCCTTATTCCGTCTTCTGGTTATTCTTCAGTCATGAGACAAACATCGGCCATTTTCCCGATATGTTTTGTATGTATGTAATATGCACCTTCTGAACTATCATTATGTCTAGATATACTATTATTGCTATTTTATGTTCACTTTAATAATTTATTAATTAACTGAATAATTTAATTTTCATATTGATAGGTAGGTTTTTTGTTATTTATTTTATAAATTCACTGAATTGTCGCACACTAACCTTGAATATTAATAAATGTTGTAAATAATTTAATCAGTAAATTGATAATATGCCATCAAAATCTAAGAGGCTTGCTTAAAGAAACTTATCAATCAGTTTTGAATGAGCAGTGTGATATCATTGCTTTTACAGGAAGGTAAGGCTAATAATGAGCTGTTTAGTGTTGTGTTAAAGGTTGATAAAGAAGGTTTACACACTGGAAAAGGGGGATATAATTAGCTGCTCATAGGTAATACTAGTCAGCTGATAGTCAGCTGTCTTCCAATGACCTTGAATTGACCTCACATGATCTTTATCGTCCATATGTAACCTGTTCAATCTCTGTAGGCCTACCTCATTTGCAAATCTGACCATGACTTTAACCATAAATCCACTATTAATTCTAAATAATGTATTTTAGTTCCATAATGACAAAAACTGTGTATACCTGGTGTGGTTTTTTCCAATCAGGGCGCTGTTTAGTTGCTTACTGTACTTGACTATATATTGTAGACTGTACCATATGAGCAGTTTACATCAATTTAGTCTAAGTGTTGAATGCTTAAAAATAATGGTATTTTTAGGACGACAGCACTTGTAGGGAAGAGGGAATGGCAAACATGTGATTCATGCACTCTTATTCAGCAGTTTCCCGGCCGATCACAAGGTATTGTTGTATTAGTTTTATTTTTATTTTATTACTGTATTTAGGATAGTTTGTTTTTTAAACATTTACATAGTAAATTAATTGTTTGTTATATAAAAACTGAACAAGAGCTATTGTTTGTACACAACTGTAGTATAAATCCTTAATAAAATTAATTTATTAGTATTATTTAAAGTTTATATTATCATTCCCTGCCATCCAAAACTTTTACTTAACCGATGTCATAAAGGCCTGTTTAGGTCGCAAGTTAGGCTGTACTATATTAGATATATTATATAAAATTGGGTTAATGTAAATATACAATATTCCATGTTCCAGTAAGCGAACAAGGTTTTAATTGTAGACATAAGGTTCTCGCCATTATTATAAATATTGAAAATTGTAAATTAATGCTATTTAATGACTGAACATCATTCAAACAAGAATTAATTAGCAACAATTTTCTTCTGGCCAGTTCTACAAGAACCATTACACCTTGTAGATTGAGAAAATTGATCCTAAAGCCAGTAATCCCAGAGAATTTTTACAATTCCATCAACTTCTATTAATAGAAACTATTTTCTGGTTTGCCAAGTCTGGTTGAGTGACCGGACTGGGAGGTGGCCAATCAGACAAATGTGCTGTCTATCAGGAGTCACTTCGTGGGGCATCTTTGCGAGATAGATACCGTAGTATCTGCTCCTTCTGGACAATTATAAACGGTTCCAGCTCACTCTTTGACAGAGATAAAATACTTGACAAATAATTTTATATTGTAGTAGAGGAACCCACTACAATTCCTCATTTGGGAGAAAAAATTGGCAAACTTTTATTACCATAAACACATTTTTAGTTGAATATTTAACTCCTATTTAAAATTTAAACAAAAACGTACTTTATAACATAAATATTTGTGAACAGTAACCTTGGTGTCCATATGGCGCCAGCATAGATTTCGTTGAAATTGAAGAACATTTTCAACTTAAAGTAAATAATGTCATATATTTTTGCACAAAGATTTTATTGTTTCATCACAATATTATAAATTTGTTTATATTTCAAAAGTACATGTTTTCTGGAAGTTATACACAGATTTGTTTGAAATGTTGAGTTGAAATAGTTGAAATAACAATTCATTGAAATTCTGTAACTTTTTTTGAGAACAACTAGGACGATTAAATCTTCAAAATTAGAATATTAACTTGTAAAAAACATTGCATTTTTGTGAAATGGAGTCTATAATATATACATAATTGAATAATAATGTTAATACTAAGCTAATTTACTACAATACTAATACTACTTAGTATTTAAAGTTGTTCTAAAAATACTTCAAGTGTGAAAGGTGATGTGGCATCTATCTACGCAGGCCTTTTTTAGGCAATACATGCATTCTGTCTGTCCAAGGCACAACAGTTGGTTTCAATGGAAATACAGTATAGCCCCGTTATCCAACAGAGAGCTATACAATATTCCATTTTAACAAACATACTTATCCCAAAAACAACACTGTAATAAATATTGCCTGAAAATAATGTAATATATTATTATATATTATTTTAGTTCCGTAGAGATGAAGACTTTAGGTACCTGATGATGTTTTTCCTAACCAGAGTGCAGTTCTTTTGCTTACTGTACTTGACTTTATGATGAGCGGTGGGGACTGTATCATGTGAGCAGGCTACATCACTTATGTCTATGTGTTGAGTGAATGTTATTTTTAGGACAGACAATGCTTGTGGGAGAGGGATAGTGACAGTCTTCATGTAAGCAATTAACAATAGCAAACTTTTTCAAGTGCCTTAGAGATTAATTGTTTTAATTATTACAATAAATTAATTGTTTTTGTTATAAAAGCTGAACAAGAATTTTACTATAGTGTCAATCCTTAATAAAATTCATTTATCAGTAATATTTAGAGTTTTTACTATCAATCCGTATTATCCGACATTTTTACTTATCCGACGTCATCACAGCCCGTTTACGTAGGATAAATAAGATTCTACTGTAGTAAACTGTAAACTATTATTTCATATAATAATGTGTTTATAAGTTATATCACTGCTGGCCTTATATTTTATTATGCTCTGCATTACATTTCTAATAACAGTTAAAATTGTCTCTTAAAGTATTCTTTTTAAATATAGTGTCTAGTAATTTTAGAAAGAGTACATAGAAACTATTCCAATATATAGAATGTATATTTTTTGAAAGTAACTATCTTACTTTTTATATTAGTTTATTTTTATATAGTTTAAGGCAAATGTAGTGTACAACAATTATGTAACTTTATTTGGATTTAATTCCAGATTTCTTTATACCAGATAAAAGTAAGTTGTATTGTTTTATCAAGGGATGTACAAACTTAGCGAAAAAAGGAGAATGAACGCTACCGAATACTATGAAACGCATTTGTTTGCGTTATGGGTACACAATGTATTTTGATTTTTAATTTTTTAAACATACTGATTTAACAACCACTTAAAATTGGTAAAATTTATTCCAAAGAAAGTTTCAAAAAGTCCATATATAATTTTAGCTGCTAATTATTTTTTTAATCAGTTCTATTATACCAACTTCTTGTTTGAAAAAAGTCTCATAGCAGCGATACTTCAACTGAACACGTGCAACTTTGATAGAATGATTACTGATTTCCAGGGATTCTCAGATCAATCAATAATAGATACTAAACACAAGTTGGATTTGCATGGATTTGTAAATCACTCACAAAATGAGAACTGGATTATGAAGTCCTCTGCAAACAACCTAAAATATTCTGAAATGGAATTGATTGAGTCAACTCTAGAAACTACCACCCCATCCCGAAGAAGAATGACATCTGGAAGCCGAAGTGTAGTGACAATGGAGGCTTGCTCACTTCCCTATGGAGGTTGGGAAAAGAACCTCACTACTGAACCTCAAAAGTCATCTAGTACAGACAACAGCTTTGACATCAATGACCTTTCAACTGCATCTGCGCCCAACATAACTGATGCAACCTCATTTCCTCATCTGCAATTGACACCCAGTCTTGTGAATGTGCAAGATAGGTGCATAAGTGAATGTGTTAAGTGTGTTACTGAAGGCCAACCTTGTATTTAGTATACCACCTAAAGTAACGAAAATTCCAAGCACTGTAAACCAATCGTTTATTACCTTCAATATGATATTCTTAAATATTCAAGGGCTTAAAAATAAGGTTTCTGTTTTGGAAAGTTTTTTATTAGATTTAAACCCATTAGTAATCTGCTTAACAGAACACTGGTTGTCAGAAGAAGAAATATACTGTTCTTATCCCAATGGTTTTTATTGTGCTGCTAATTTCTCTAGAGTGAGTCGAATAAGAGGTGGATCATGTATATTTATTAATAATAAATTGACCTCTAGGGAATGTAATGTAATCAACTTTTGTGTTGAATTGGACTTTGAGGCTGCAGCTACAATCTTAGATTAATGTACAACTGTTGTGGTTTCAATTTATCACTCCCCAAATGGTAATCCACAGGAATTGTTAAGTATTATGGATAAGTTTTTAACCTTTATCATGAATTGGAAATTTTACAATATTGTACTGGTGGGGGGGGGGGGGCGATTTTAATAGTAAATTTGATAATACAAAAAATTCAAAAACAGCAACAGATTTTCTTAACAATCTTAGACAGTTTAATTTTTTCCCATTGAATGCAAGAGCAACCAAAGGAAATAACTGCTTGGATAATGTGTACGTTTTCAATAACAATCTGAACATTTCTCATGTAACAACTTTTTCTTTCCCTTACTCAGATCATGATGGGATTCTTGTGGGGATGGGTCTACGAAACACCTGTGTTGATGCAAAAAGCATCACACAGTGTGCTAGTACTATTAAAGGCAACCTGATATTACCTAAAAAAAAAATATTGAACCTCTTGCTTCATATTTGGCTTCCTACGATTGGCCCTCCTTGTTAAGTGTATATATTAATAAAAGCTCTGTACTAGTATTTAAAAAAGTTTTTGATGTTATAGTAAATAGTATAAATCAATATAAAGTTATTAAAGTAAAAAACACATAGTTCAAAAAAGCGGATATAAACAGCACTGGTATACATCTGAGTTAACAAAGATGAAAGAAAGATTACTGTTTTTAGATAAATTAGTAAAGTGTACAAATAATAAAGATAATGAAAATGTAAAAGTTATACTTAAAGAGCTGAAACATAAGTACAGAAATGCTATAGTTAAGGCTAAACATGCTAAAAATGCTGAATACATAACAAATAGTAAAAATAAATGTAGGGCTGCTTGGAATGTGATTAAACGTAACACAGTAAATAATAAGAAAGAGATTTGTGATATTGAACCTGATGTATTTAATAATTATTTTGTTTATTCAGTCAAAGAAATAAAAAATAAAGTTAACAATAATTCAAAATCAAACCTCACTTTTATGGATATAATCTCTGTCAATAGCTTGGACAATTTCAAATGGACAAATGGACAAACATAACATCAAATGATATTTTAAGTGCTGTGAAGGGAATGAGCAATTCTGATAGTTTTGATATATACAGTATGTCCAATTATTCTTAGTGTAGCTGAACCTCTGGCAATATCTATTAATTATCTACTCCGTGATGGTATTTTCCCTGAGCATCTCAAAACTTCACGAGTATGCCCAATTTTCAAAGGTGGACCTAAGAACAAACCTCAGAGCTACCGACCAATCTCTGTAATTCCTGTATTAGGTAAATTAATTGAAATATTAGTCTGCAAACAAATTACATTATTTTGCGAAAGTAATAATATACTAAATCCGTCACAATTTGGATTTAGGAAAGATATATCAACTTTGAATGCTTTAGATGAACTTATTAGACAAATTCACTCATCTTTTGAAGACAAAGGCTTTGCTCAGGCTACTTTTTGTGATCTCAGCAGAGCTTTTGATTGCGTTGATAGTAAAATTCTCATTGCTAAATTAAAATATTATGGATTTTCGGGACCGAGTCTAAATTTCTTTCAATCATATCTAACCAATCGTAAACAACTGGTTTATGTGAATGGTAAGTGGTCAGGGGAAGCTCTTGTGGAATGGAGCGTTCCCCAGGGTTCTGTACTGCGCCCAACACTCTTTTTAATTTATATCAATGATCTGCCATTGGTAACCAATTCAAAAACCATATTATATGCAGATGACACTACACTCTTTAACACCAGTCAAAGTGTCAAGATCTTGAACTCTGTGCTAACGATACATTAAGAAATGCTTCAAATTGGTTCAATTCAAATGGCTTTCTGCTTAATAAGGATAAAACAAAAAAGTATTATTTCATCTTAGACACAATTCTGGTTTATTAGACAACAGTTTCTCTGATACAGTTAAATTCTTAGGTATTACCATTGACAAAAATTTGACAGGGTCATTTACACACTGATTATATATGATTATATATATTTTATGATTATAAAAAAAAAGACTCTCGAGTTATTTATCTTCTAAATAGATTGAATGACATTGTACCAATAAATTACATAAGAGCTGAATACTTTGCCTTTTTTCAATCCATATTTAGATATGGTTTAGTTTTATATGGCAATTGTACCAGAATTGAAGAAATATTGTTATTACAAAAGAAAGCAATTAGAGCTCTTAAAAAATGTGACTCTAGAGAGCACTGTAAGCAACTTTTTAAAGAATTCCATTTCCAAACTGTTATAAATTTATACATATATGATTTAGTTATTTACATACATAAAAATTCAAATTTACTCAATTTTAAACACACAGTTCATGATCATTACACTCGTAATAAGAACAATGTTGATAACAGTCACTTCCGTTTAAGTAAAACACTTAATAGCCATATGGTAGTATCTTTAAAAGTGTACAACTTCTTAGAAAAGAATATTAGCTCATATCCCTTTCAAATATTTAAAAATAAATTCTACTCCTGGCGTTTTATAGTTTAAATGAATTTTTTAGCATATTCATTGCTTTTTTAATTTAATTGCTTATTATAAACTATCTATTTATTGTAATTTTATGAACTAACTTTTAATCCTTTTAAAATTACTGTTAGCTGTAAGAATTTAACTTGGTTGTAATATTGAGCTGCAATTATGACTTTGTCAATAATGTTATACATTTATACGGCAAATAAAGAGTATTATTATTATTATTACTTCCTTATATTCATCAGTAGCTTATTCGTTTCAAAACTAATAATAACGTATGATTTACATGCAATAACGTATGATGTACATACAATAACGAATGATTTACATGCAATAACAATCTATTCTTCTGACAACCTTTTAGTAAGTACTAAATTTTAAGACTACCATTGAAAGTAATAAAAGGAGCAAACCAAATGTCTGCCGAACGTCAAAACAAAAGATGCAAACCAATTCGTTTGCTATGTGTGTGTGGACAACAAACACTTGGTCTGCTAACATATTCCAGAGAATAGACACAAATAAATTCTTTCGCTTGCTTTCACTCAGTATGTACTGGCCTGTATTAAAAGCATTAAAAATGTGATAGTATTTGTTTATATATAACAACAAACATTGCTTCAGAACAATGCAAAATTTAAATCTAAACAAATTTTTTGTTCAAACAAGCAAATTTGGACATAAAACAGTATTGAATACAGATAAGAGTTAAGAATATTTCAAATTACCGATCCGAGTTCTCCAAGCCTGCTCTAACAACACATTCCTACTTCTTTCAACCTAGTCCACTGTTTATTTCTTTCAATCTTTATTCTAAATTTAATTTGACAAGTGAAAAAAACTTCTCTGACTTACATTTGTAAAATAAATATGTTTATATATTCCGTTCTACTTTTCAGCCTGATAAAACTACTCTTCAGGCTAAATTGAATTTCCTAAAAAATCATCATACTTTTGGTCCAGTAAATTTCTGAAGCACAGCAAAACCTCACTAACCTGAGTCCCGATAACTCGACAGTCAACAGCTGAGATGGCTTTAGATTATACTAATTTCGACTTGAAAGAATACTCAAGGCTTTAGATAATGTGTCAAATATACTGAAGGAACATTGCTTTAATTGCAACAACAAGGTTCGTCTACAATGGATATTTTTATTCTTCTGGTAGCTATGTCACGAAGCAGCCAGGTGCCGAATTAATAAAATAATCTCCAGTTTAACAATTTTTTTCAGCACATTTAGCTGTGCTTTAATTGTTGGATATTCGAGAATTCTTTGCAGATACAAAAATTATATTCATGGAAGTGGTAAATTTAATAATTTAAATCAAGTATATAATGTATTCAAATATTAAAACCCATTAAACATTCCAATATTCTGGATAGTTCAAAACCCACAAACTCGCGAAAACCTCTGGGTCCACGAAGTCTTTAGTTAGTAAGATTTTACAGTACTTGTTATATCTGCTAACTATTTATAATTTATTTAAATTTTATAATGACTATGTAGTTGAAAAATGTTGGCTAAAAACAATTTATATTTAGCTCACAACCCAACTAAGCTTACCTCTTATACATCTGATGTAGTTGTTGAACTCTTTTTGTAGTCTGTTTGCAGCATTCTGCTGCTTGGTGAAGTTTGATAGATGGTCCTCGAATATCTCATCTGAAGTCCTGTCGACTTTACCCAAGTTCTGGAGAATCTGTAGACACAAAAAGAATAGATATTAAGCCAACATAAAATTAGCTGAAAGGTCATGATAAAGTAAAGAGGAGTTACAGTTGATTTTTCAATAAGATTTTGCTGTAATAAAGCACAATTTATTATCTGTTTTAAAACTGTAAATTCAAAAACTAAAATTGATCATACGATAAGAAACAAGACAAACACCAAATATGCTTGTCTGCTTGTTCTGCTAAACCAATTTTTAATCATAATTCAGCAACCAAGAATATATTTTTGTTAATATTTCCTTCTTCTCTAAACAGCCTTTTTAACACGACTATATTTAAAATCTGTCTACTGACATTCATTTCTTGGAGCATGAGTGAGATTTCAAAAGTCAAATGACGGCTATAACAAAGGATTTTAAAAAGGATGATTATAAATTCAGTGTCATAGTAATTTGCACTTTGGTCATAGGATTTTTAATATACCCTCTATTGTTAGAACCCGAAGAATCTTATCTCTGGCATTTCAAAAAAGTTATACAATGCTAACCAGCAAAGAGTAATCCCTAAGAAAGATGCCACAGTATTGTGTTGGTAGCAGAAAATCTTAACAATCACAAGCGTACAATGATTTATATTTGTCTGTACTTAGTTATAGGACATCAAAAAACATACAAAACCTATTGCATACAACCAAGACTACCTACTGATCCCCACCTGTTATGACAACCAAGACTACCTACTGATCCCCACCTGTTATGACAACCAAGACTACCTACTTATCCCCACATGTTATGACAACCAAGTTTACCTACTGATCCCCACTTGTTATGACAACCAAGATTACCTACTGATCCCCACCTTTAGTGACAACCAAGTTTACCTACTGATCCCTACATGTTATGACAACCAAGTTTACCTACTGATCCCCACCTGTTATGACAACCAAGACTACCTACTGATCCCCACCTGTAATGACAACCAAGTTTACCTACTGATCCCTACATGTTATGACAACCAAGACTACCTACTGATCCCCACCTGTAATGACAGCCAAGTTTACCTACTGATCCCTACATGTTATGACAACCAAGTTTACCTACTGATCCCCACTTGTTATGACAACCAAGACTACCTACTGATCCCCACCTGTAATGACAACCAAGTTTACCTACTGATCCCTACATGTTATGACAACCAAGTTTACCTACTGATCCCCACCTGTTATGAAAACCAAGTTTACCTACTGATCCCCACCTGTTATGACAACCAAGACTACCTACTGATCCCCACCTGTTATGACAACCAAGACTACCTACTGATCCCCACCTGTTATGACAACCAAGTTTATCTACTGATCCCCACATGAGATGACAACCAAGTTTACCTACTGATCCCCACCTGTTATGACAACCAAGACTACCTACTGATCCCCAACTTTTATGACAACCAAGACTACCTACTGATCCCCACCTGTTATGACAACCAAGTTTACCTACTGATCCCCACCTAATTTGAGAATTAAGGCTACCTACTGATTCCCACCTGTTATGACAATCAAGGCTACCTACTGATTCCCACCTGTTATGACAATCAAGGCTACCTACTGATTCCCACCTGTTATGACAATCGAGGCTACCTACTGATCTCCATCTGTTACGACAATCAAGGCTAAATACAGATCCCCACCTGTAGATATGACAATTAAGGCTATCTTCTTATATCCACCTGTTGACATGACAATAAAGGCTACCTGCTGATAGGACTATCAAGGCTACATACTGATCTCCACCTGTTGATATGTCAATCAAGGCTACCTACTGATCCCCATCTGTTATGAGAATCAAGGCTACCTACTTATCCCCACCTGCAGATATGACAATCAAGACTACTTATTGATCCCACCTGTTATAACAATCAAGACTGCCTACTGATCCCCACCTGTTATGACAACCAAGGTTACCTACTGATCCCAACCTGTTGACATGACAATCTACTGACTACCTACTGATCCCCACCTGTTATGACAATCAAGGCTACCTACTGATCCCCACCAGTTATGAGAATCAAGATTACCTACTGATCTCTACCTGTTGATCAAGACTATTTTCTTGTATCCACCTGTTGACATGACAATCAAGGCTGCCTGCTGATAGGACTATCAAGGCTGCATACTGATCTCCACCTGTTGATATGACAATCAAGGCTACCTGCTGATAGGACTATCAAGGCTACATACTGATCTCTACCTGTTGATATGACAATGAAGGCTACCTATTTATCCCCACCTGTAGATATGACAATGAAGGCTATCTTCTTATACCCACCTGTTGACATGACAATCAAGGCTGCCTGCTGATAGGACTATCAAGGCTACATACTGATCTCTACCTGTAGATATGACAATGAAGGCTACCTATTTATCCCCACCTGTAGATATGACAATGAAGGCTATCTTCTTATACCCACATGTTGATATGACACAATCAAGGCTGCCTGCTGATAGGACTATCAAGGCTACCTACTTATCCCCACCTGTAGATATGACAATGAAGGCTATCTTCTTATACCCACCTGTTGACATGACAATCAAGGCTTCATATTGATCTGCACTTGGTGAAAAATTAATTGTAATTTCAAATGTCACTGAACTAAATTAACTTCAATTAAGTTCTATATGAATATGAAATATGAACCTTTAGTTACAAAACCATTTATTGTTCGGGTTTTCTTTTCTGTTCTTCAAAGTGTAAGTCTTTTATCTTTGAAAAGAGGCTTTGTTTTAGATTTAAAATCTAAATGGGCTAAAAATGTTTCTTTATTTAAAATGTTTAATTAATATTCATTGTTAACAGTTTTAGCAGTTCAATTGTAAATTATTATAAATAAATAGAGTAGGACATCCTTTGGACCTGTGGAACGCCCAGTGACCTAGTGGGCGGACGTTCACCTTTCAATCTCAAGGTCACTGACACGCTCCCTGTAACCTGTTGGGCAGGTAACCTCAGAGTCGACACTTATTCAAACTACAAAATTCCTTACACTTTTGCATTCAGATTAACAACTTTTATTTCCTCATTAAAGATATTTCATTCAATAAACAAGTTGTAGTAAGTTCATAATAGCCGCGTTCATTAATAAAATAAATCCACTATAGTGCGTAATTATATACAGAAATAATCGCAGGGCTCACAAAAAATGTATCAATATAGGTTGTGAACACTTAGCAAAACGAGTCATGGACTAACACGACGCACAGCCCAAAGAGTCATGGACTAACAACATTTAGCAAAACGAGTCATGGACTAACAAAACTTAGCAAAACGAGTCATGGACTAACACGACGCACAGCCCAAAGAGTCATGGACTAACAACATTTAGCAAAACGAGTCATGGACTAACAACACATAGCAAATCGAGTTATGGACTAACACGACGCACAGCCCAAAGAGTCATGGACTAACAACATTTAGCAAAACGAGTCATGGACTAACAACACATAGCAAATCGAGTTATGGACTAACACGACGCACAGCCCAAAGAGTCATGGTCTATCAACATTTAGCAAAACGAGTCATGGACTAACAACACATAGCAAATCGAGTTATGGACTAACACGACGCACAGCCCAAAGAGTCATGGACTAACAACATTTAGCAAAACGAGCTATAGGCTAACAACAAAACACAGCAAAACGAGTTATGGGCTAACAACACAGCAAAACTAATTATGTGCTAACAACACAGCAAAACGAGTTATGGGCTAACAACACAGCAAAACTAATTATGTGCTAACAACACAGCAAAACGAGTCATGGACTAACAACACAGCAAAACGAGCTATAGGCTAACAACAAAACACAGCAAAACGAGTTATGGGCTAACAACACAGCAAAACTAATTATGTGCTAACAACACAGCAAAACGAGTTATGGGCTAACAACACAGCAAAACAAGCTATAGGCTAACAACAACACATTGCAAAACGAGTCACGGGTTAACAACACAGCAAAACGAGTTATAGGCTAACAACAACACACAGCAAAACGAGTTATGGGCTAACAACACAGCAAAACGAGCTATAGGCTAACAACAATCAGCAAAACGAGTTATGGGCTAACAACACAGCAAAACGAGCTATATGCTAACAACAACACGTTGCAAAACGAGTCATGGGTTAACAACACAGCAAAACGAGCTATATGCTAACAACAACACGTTGCAAAACGAGTTATGGGCTAACAACACAGCAAAACGAGCTATAGGCTAACAACAAAACACAGCAAAACGAGTTATGGGCTAACAACACAGCAAAACTAATTATGTGCTAACAACACAGCAAAACGAGTTATGGGCAACAACACATAGCAAAATGAGCTATGGGCAACAACACATAGCAAAACGAGTTATGGGCAACAACACAAAGCAAAGCGAGTAATGGGATAACAAAAAAGCAAAACGAGCTATAGGCTAATAAATAGGCTAATAACAACACATTGCAAAACGAGTCATGGGTTAATACAGTTTCAACAAGAACCGATCATACAAAGTATGGACTTCACTTGAATTTCTCTGGTAAAATAAAAAACACTTAAACCTTGATGCAGAAACCATGAAAACAGGATGGTCATTTAAAATGAAATAATCTCTTAATAACAGACTTGCTCAATCCTGCTGGATCTCTATCAAACTTAAAAGCTGTAACTACATATAACTAAGAAATACATTGAACTACAGACATAGACCTACTGGGCAGATGAATTAGAACTAGAGTGTAAAGAAATTATGGATTTGGAAGATCGGCAAACTTAAGTAAGTGTGTTGGACTACAATATAAGTGAGTTGAACTTATCAGTCAACAGTGCACTACACAAACTATTTATAACAGAAAATAATTGTTGTAGCATGAACAGTTCTTTAAAAAGAGAATTAAAAGACAATAGCCATGATTCACCAGATTCGATGCAAGATAATATTAAGCACCAGAATTGTTTACAAACAATGTTTCCATGGATTGTAAAACAACTGATAAAGTAGTAAAACTGTGGATCGTGCATTTACATGTTCAGGGGACTTGATCTCCAAGGAAACGAGCTTCCGACTGAAAATATGACAAAGAAGAAAGCTACTAAGGAATGTTGTTCACAAACAACCATGTGTTTGTTTCCCTTCCACTTTCGACAAACTTCCTCTCGAGTAAGACAACTGGCACTGACACACTCTCTAAGCCATATTGGGAGCTAAGGTCTAATAAGGAAGACAACAACTAAGGAATGTTGTTCACAAACAACCATGTGTTTGTTTCCCTTCCACATTCGACAAACTTCCTCTCGAGTAAGACAACTGGCACTGACACACTCTCTAAGCCATATTGGGAGCTAAGGTCTAATAAGGAAGACAACTACTAAGGAATGTTGTTCACAAACAACCATGTGTTTGTTTCCCTTCCACTTTCGACAAACTTTCTCTCGAGTAAGACAACTGGCACTGACACACTCTCTAAGCCATATTGGGAGCTAAGGTCTAATAAGGAAGACAACTACTAAGGAATGTTGTTCACAAACAACCATGTGTTTGTTTCCCTTCCACATTCGACAAACTTCCTCTCGAGTAAGACATCTGGCACTGACACACTCTCTAAGCCATATTGCGAGCTAAGGTCTAATAAGGAAGACAACAACTAAGGAATGTTGTTCACAAACAACCATGTGTTTGTTTCCCTTCCACATTCGACAAACTTCCTCTCCAGTCAGACAACTGGCACTGACACACTCTCTAAGCCATATTAAGAGCTAAGGTCTAATAAGGAAGACAACAACTAAGGAATGTTGTTCACAAACAACCATGTGTTTGTTTCCCTTCCACATTCGACAAACTTCCTCTCGAGTAAGACATCTGGCACTGACACACTCTCTAAGCCATATTGGGAGCTAAGGTCTAATAAGGAAGACAACAACTAAGGAATGTTGTTCACAAACAACCATGTGTTTGTTTCCCTTCCACATTCGACAAACTTCCTCTCCAGTCAGACAACTGGCACTGACACACTCTCTAAGCCATATTGAGAGCTAAGGTCTAATAAGGAAGACAACAACTAAGGAATGTTGTTCACAAACAACCATGTGTTTGTTTCCCTTCCACTTTCGACAAACTTCCTCTCCAGTCAGACATCTGACAATGACACACTCTCAAAGCCATATTGAGACCTAAGGTCTAATAAGGAAGACAACTACTAAGGAATGTTGTTCACAAACAACCATGTGTTTGTTTCCCTTCCACTTTCGACAAACTTTCTCTCCAGTCAGACAACTGGCACTGACACACTCTCTAAGCCATATTGGGAGCTAAGGTCTAATAAGTAAAACAACTACTAAGGAATGTTGTTCACAAACAAGACTGTGTTTGTTTTTCTTCCGCTTTCTAACAACTTCTACCAAATGCGATTAATTTCTCTCCAGAATCAATGCGCGAGATTGGCGAATTTTCTGCGATAAAATTATGCAATAAAGTTAAAACGCGTTTAAAACAGTCAGTAATAAAATTGAAACCACTTTTCGATGAAAATAATTTGCATGTTCAAAGATGGGGTTAGTGCACTGTGAAAGACACGCAACAGCTGACAGAAATAACTGTAAGTCAACACCTGTGACTCCTTTATTACTCTATTGCTTTTTAATAAATATCTACAAGTAGCTAACAATTCCAAACTTCACTAACATTTCCATCAACAACAAAATTCGCTAATTAACACAAACTGTGTGTTTTGCATAGACGTAGTTTAAGTGATGACAATTGGAAAACACGGCGTAAACCTACATAACGTAAGTTCCATGTACTGCGTTGTTTTAATTATTTTCATTTAGGACTATTTGTTTCTAGTAGGACTACATCAAATAACAAATATATACTATATGTTGCAAAACAAAGCAATTAGTACTCGACAGTTTCAAAACATAGACTGGACGTTATATAATACTTAAATTGGAGGTAGTTAGCCCACCATTAATTATATTAACTGTCTACAGACTAATGTGTAAGTAGAGCAGGTAGCACTGAAGGATTAAATACTATATAACATGGAAACATAAGACTTTAAATATCGGATTAAAGAGCTACAGTAATACATTGTCATTTGGTGCAAATACAGTAACTATTGTTTCCCAAACAGCGTAGTTTTAAAACGAAATAAAAATGAATGCAACCTTTCCTGATCACTAAAACCCTTTAATTGGTAAAAAGCTAAATAATAATTTGAAATACAGAAAAGGAGCCTTCCAGTACTGGGTATTTGCGAATACATTAATGAGAAAGTTATGCTACTTTACAATGTCACGAGATGGGTTATGAAAAGGCACGTGGCCATAGACAGTGATGTCCTTGATAATGACCCCAAGGTTAGTGGGTCGCCTCCCCACTTCCCACGCAGGCTGGCCCAACCGGCTCAGCAGCATCGCACCTCCTGCTGCCACCGCAAGTGTGTCGTGTACACTGGCCTTAACTAACCGAAACACTTTACGTACGTGGGAAATAAATCAACATGTTGCCGAGATAAGTATCAGTGTAATGTAACAGTATCGATGGCAGATTCTAGATTCGAAGGGGTTAACGAACTTGGAAGGAATTACGATTGAGAATCAGGATATTCGATAGTCCGATCACCACAAGTCAGTGGTTCTGTTACCTAAATACATTAAGAGATGCTGTTTGTTAAGTCACCACAACACAAGACAGCCGACCACAGACAGTTTCCTCACACCAAAAATCAGTGGTTAAATCCATTCCGTTGTGCCATTTGTTAGGTCACTAACCGTAGTGAATGACCCACCAGCCTACCTATACACGTACAGTGGTATTGACCCACCAGCCCACCCATACACGTACAGTGGTATTGACCCACCAGCCCACCCATACACGTACAGAAGTATTGACCCACCAGCCCACCCATACACGTACAGAAGTATTGACCCACCAGCCAACCTATACACGTACAGTGGTATTAACCCACCAGCCCACCCATACACGTACAGTGGTATTAACCCACCAGCCCACCCATACACGTACAGTGGTATTGACCCACCAGCCAACCTATACACGTACAGTGGTATTAACCCACCAGCCCACCTATACACGTACAGAAGTATTGACCCACCAGCCAACCTATACACGTACAGAAGTATTGACCCACCAGCCAACCTATACACGTACAGAAGTATTGACCCACCAGCCAACCTATACACGTACAGTGGTATTGACCCACCAGCCAACCTATACACGTACAGAAGTATTGACCCACCAGCCAACCTATACACGTACAGTGGTATTAACCCACCAGCCAACCTATACACGTACAGTGGTATTAACCCACCAGCCCACCCATACACGTACAGAAGTATTGACCCACCAGCCAACCTATACACGTACAGAAGTATTGACCCACCAGCCAACCTATACACGTACAGTGGTATTAACCCACCAGCCCACCTATACACGAACAGAAGTATTGACCCACCAGCCAACCTATACACGTACAGAAGTATTGACCCACCAGCCCACCCATACACGTACAGTGGTATTGACCCACCAGCCCACCTATACACGTACAGTGGTATTGACCCACCAGCCAACCTATACACGTACAGAAGTATTGACCCACCAGCCCACCCATACACATACAGTGGTACGGGTCTTGTACCGACAAGACAGTCGATCACAGACAGTTTACCCACGCCACTAGTCAATGGTTTTATCCGTTGTGTGGTGCCGTTTGTTAGGTCACTACGGTACAAAACAGTCGACCACATACAGTTTACCCACATCACTAAACAACGGTTCTATCCGTTTGATAGGTCACTACAGTACAAGACAATCGGCCACAGACAGTTTCCCACACCACTAGTCAATGGCTCTATCCGTTGCGTGGTGCCGTTTGTTAGGTCATTACAGTACAAGACAGTCGACCATAGACAGTTTTCCCACACCATTAAACAATAGTTCTATCCGTTTGATAGGTCACTACAGTAGAAGACAGTCGGCCACAGACAGTTTCCCACATCACTAGTCAATGGCTCTATCCGTTGCGTGGTGCCGTTTGTTAGGTCATTACGGTACAGGACAGACGACCACATACAGTTCCCACACTAGTAGTCAATGGCTCTACCCGTTGCGTGTTGCCGTTTGTTAGGTCATTACAGTACAAGACAGACGACCACATACAGTTTCCCACACCACTAGTCAATGGCTCTATCCGTTGCGTGGTGCCGTTTTTTTGGTCGTTATAGTACAAGACAGTCGACCACAGACAGTTTTCCCATACCACTAAACATCGGTTCTATCCGTTGCGTGCTACCGGTTGTTAGGTCACTACAGTACAAGACAGTCGACATCAGACAGTTTCCCACACCACTAGTCAATGGCTCTATCCTTTGCGTGGTGCCGTTGATAGGTCACTACGGTACAAGACAATAGACCACATACAGTTTCCCACACCACTAGTCAATGGCTCTATCCGTTGCGTGGTGCCGTTTGTTTGGCCACTACGGTACAAGACAGTCGACCACAGACAGTTTTTTTACACCACTAGCAATGGTTCTATCCGTTGCGTGGTGCCGTTTGTTAGGTCACTTCAGTACAAGAGCCGACCACGGACAGTTACCTCACACCACAACTCGACAACTCAGCCCTGAGAGTTTAAGACAAAAACAATCGACCACTCGACAACTAAGGGTAAAGACAATAACTATTGTCAACTCGACAACTCAGCCCTCCGGGGCAAAGACAATAATTATCGATAACTCAACAACTCAGCCCTCCGGGTAAAGACATAAACTATCGACAACTCAGCCCTCCAGGGTAAAGACAAAAACTATCGACAACTCAGCCCTCAGGGGTATAGACAAACCAATCGACAACAAGTCAGCCCTCAGGGGTAAAGACAAAACTATCGACAGCTCAGCACTCCACGGTAAAGACAATAACTATCGACAACTCAGACCTCAAGGGTAAAGACAAAAAATATCGACAACTCACCCCCCTCAGGGGTAAAGACAGACTATCGACAACTCGACAAGTCAGCTCTCAGAGGTAAAGACAAAAACTATCACCTGAACGAGCTAAACGCCAAGTTTTTTAAACAAACCTATTCTAAATATGTGTACGATACTGAAATGCATCCCGACTTTCTATCCACCTCAACATTACACTGACAGTAATACAGAATTTCAAACCCTTCCTTGTGATTGGTACAAGGATCGATTTATTTTGCTCGATAAACCGGTTGTAAATCGACATAGCACTGCCACAATCACGAATTGAGATGGCCGTCCATGAAAATAACGATGATTCTTGGATATGTCGACAAATATATTTATTGAAAATCATTTTAACAAACTGCCACAGGTTTGTGTTTGTTAAAGTACTTGATAAAATAACCAAATAGTTTCAGCCTTAATATAAGTGGGATATTGAAATGCATCATAACTTTCTACACAACTCAAACATAACACTGACAGTAACCAGAATGTCAAACCGTTGCGTGATGGGTAGAAGAATCGATTTGTTTTGCTCGATAAACCGGTTGTGAATCGACAGAGTACCGCCACCATCGCGAATTGAGATAGCAGTCCATGAAAAAAACGATGATTCGGGGAAATATCGACACATTTAGTTATTTAAAATCATTTAAACAAACTACCAAAGGTTTGTGTTTATTACTTCATTTATCGCTGGCAAAAAAAAATATACAGTAAAATATTATCAGAAATTCATTACGTAAAATGTTTAATGCATTAAAATTAGCAATATACCAATATACGTGGTAATGTGAATAGTTCAATTACAAAATAACGTTAAAATAGTTTCTAAAATCATTTTGAACTATACACGGCAGCTGGTAATGAACGCTCCCACCCACCCATCAGCGTTCAGTGATTATTGATAAGGGACGTGGACAAAGTGTCCCAACGACAACCTGGACCATCTTCTAAAATCCAGCTGAGCCAAAGACAAAGTGACTCAAAGACAAATTGAACCACTCAGAAATGTGGTAAAATTTGGCCGTTCGTTGAAAGACAACCTGAGCCACCTTTGAATGTTGCACGCTGCGGATAAAGTGTCCCAACGACAAACTGAACCACTCCAGAATGTGATCCAGGTTGTCTATGTCAGGAAAAGACAAACTGAAACATTTTAGGTTTTGAATGTGACTGTACAAGCAACATAATACATAAGGTACCTATTTAAATAATAAATAAAATAACACAAATAATGATTAAATTATTCATCAATCTCAATTAAACATTAACTGAGAACATGTATAAAATAGCAAAGAAAATGTAGGCTAAAACAGGCTAATAACACAAATATTTTTGGACGCTGTATAGGCGATTATTTTTATTTTACATAGACAACTTAAACTATGTAGTCAGACATACTATTCAAATGAGCGTTGACTTCCTCTAACTCCAAATGTTATGGTTTAAGATATCTAACAGAATTAAATTCTCTTAAAGTACGTGTTCATCATTTTCTAGAAATATTTCAACCAGTATTTATGCCAGAGGAAAATATCTTTCTACTGGTTTTCGTTCTCTCTACTGTTTTATATTCTTCAAAGCTCTTGAGAAATGATCGAGAGAGTCAAGTTTTCGAACATTAAGTCTAATCGGAATGTATGATAGGTGTCTTCCTAAAAGCGAACAGTCCTATAAACGACTCATCTGTTGGACAATGGGAAAATACGCGGATAATCGAACCATACATGATGCTACAGTTTTTAAGTAATTTATTTATTAGAGAAAATACTTACTAGGTCTGGTAGATGTTAGGTAGGTTTTATTCCAACCCTATTGTGAATTAGAGTTAGTAGTGAAAATAATAATGAAATAATTTTAGTTTTATTTCATTTATTTTATCACCACATCTTATATTTTTTATTTCCTAGACTTCACATTGCTACATTTTACAATAGGTTAAAAATGTGATCAGATAATAAGATATATCTGTTAAAATGGTAATTTCATAATAGCAAATGAATCAGATAATGCAAAAACGTCATACAACTATTCAACGTCCCTGCTAAAAACTCCAGTAATAAGCCACATACTCTCTACGTTACAACTAGTCTTCTAACCAAATTACGCATGTTATAGAAAATTATGACTACTAAAGCATATTACATTATAACACAATATATTACTATCAAAGTTGTTAGTGTCTATTATGTTTCATGAAACATTACACAAAATACTGCACAAATAATTGTGTTTTGTGCTAACCAATAAATTTAAGGTTTACGCTTACACACATAATAAATATTTTAAATTTGACCCAAGAAAAGGAACATTTATCATCTCCTCTTAAAATGTGTAACCAAGCATTAAGCAAATGTCATTCACTACACAGTAAAATAAGTATATTCGTTAATAAGTATATTAGTTAAAATAAGTATATTCGTTAATAAGTATATTAGTTAAAATAAGTATATTCGTTAATAAGTATATTCGTTAATAAGTATATTCGTTAATAAGTATATTCGTTAATAAGTATATTCGTTAAAATAAGTATATTCGTTAATTAACGAATATACTTATTAAGTATATTGGTTAAAATAAGTGTATTCGTTAATAAGTATATTAGTTAAAATAAGTATATTAGTTAAAATAAGTATATTCGTTAAAATAAGTATATTCGTTAATAAGTATATTAGTTAAAATAAGTATATTCGTTAATAAGTATATTCGTTAAAATAAGTATATTCGTTAATAATTATATTAGTTAAAATAAGTATATTCGTTAGTAAGTATATTCGTTAAAATAAGTATATTCGTTAGTAAGTATATTAGTTAAAATAAGTATATTCGTTAGTAAGTATATTAGTTAAAATAAGTATATTCGTTAAAAAAAAGTATATTCGTTAATAAGTATATTCGTTAAAATAAGTATATTCGTTGAAAAGGTATATTCGTTAATAAGTATATTTGTTAATAAGTATATTCGTTAAAATAAGTATATTCGTTAAAACGTATATTCGTTAATAAGTATATTCGTTAAAATAATTATTTCGTTAAAAAGTATATTCGTTAATAAGTATATTCGATAAATTAAGTATATTCGTTAGTAAGTATATTCGTTAAAATAAGTATATTCGTTAATAAGTATATTAGTAAAAATAAGTACATTCGTTAAAATAAGTATATTCGTTAAAATATGTATATTCGTTAAAATAAGTATATTCGTTAAAATACCGTAACTATATTCGTTAGTAAGAATATTCGTTAAAATAAGTGTATTCGTTAAAATACCGTAACTATATTCGTTAATAAGTATATTCGTTAAAATAAGTATATTCGTTAAAATAAGTATATTCGTTAAAATAAGTATATTCGTTAAAATACCGTGACTATATTCGTTAATAAGTATATTCGTTAAAATACCGTGACTATATTCGTTAATAAGTATATTCGTTAAAATAAGTATATATTCATTAATAAGTATATTCGTTAAAATAAGTATATTCGTTAAAATATGTATATTCGTTAAAATAAGTATATTCGTTAAAATATCGTAACTATATTCGTTAATAAGTATATTCGTTAAAATAAGTATATTCGTTAAAATACCGTAACTATATTCGTTAATACGTATATTCGTTAAAATAAGTATATATTCATTAATAAGTATATTCATTATAATAAGTATATTCGTTAATAAGTATATTCGTTAAAATAAGTATATTCGTTAAAATACCGTAACTCTATTCGTTAATAAGTATATTCGTTAAAATAAGTATATATTCATTAATTCATTATGATAAGTATATTCGTTAATAAGTATATTCGTTAAAATAAGTATATATTCATTAATAAGTATATTCATTATAATAAGTATATTCGTTAATAAGTATATTCGTTAAAATAAGAATATTCGTTAAAATAAGTATATTCGTTAAAATAAGTACATTCATTAATAAATATATTCGTTAAAATAAGTATATTCGTTAAGATTAACAATATCTTTGTTCGGAGCTACATTTAAAGTATGGCCTAGCTTTAAGATGTATACTAAATTCTCAATCAATAATTGACACACAGGGTTAGGTAAAAGTCTGGAATATATTTATTAATTTCAAAACCATTAAAAGAAATGTAATGAAACTTCGTAGTTATGTACATGTCCCTATACCAAATATATGGACTTATTTTACTTGTTTTTTTTTCATATCCAGGGGATGGCCTATGAAGGAAGTCTTAAAAATTCTAAATGTAAGCCTACCTCGAGTTATACCTCATTTTAAAGATCTTTGTTTGTAAAACACAAGAGTGCAAACCTGAGGTCAAAAGGATTACCCAGTCAGAAAATATAACCTCTCAAAGAATGCAATGTCATATACGTAACACTGCTTAAGAAAAAGGTAAGATAGTTATTATGTATTGCTGCGTAGAGGTATAACTTATCTAACTGAATGTGAGAAATTAAATTTCGCAAAAATTAAGTAACAAATTATTATAATAATATTCTAGGTAACTACTTTAGGCAAAACTACTGTCAAAAGTGTTTAAATAAATTTTTCTTATTTTTATTTTAGTTAAAATAGCAAAGCTATTTTTATAACGCTGTCGTTTGTTACGATTTTTAACAATCAACAACATAATCAGCAACAGGGACCTGAAACTGTTAAATAAATAGCAGTCTATCTGAAAAGAATTAGTAATATGACATTAAATTCTTTGAATCGCTGTATTTTGTGAATGGGCCATCCTTTTGACCTCAGATTTGCACTTTTGTATTGTTCAAACAAAGACCTTTAAAATGAGGTATAACTCGAGGTAGGCTTACATTTAAAATTTTTAAGACTTCCCTCATGGGCCATCACCTGGCTATCCGAAAAACAAGTAAAATGTCTCTAAATGTTTGGTATAGGGACATGTAAATAACTGTAAAGTTTCATTACATTTATTTCAATGGTGTTGAAACTAATAAATATATTCCAGACTTTAGCCTAACCCTGTATAGCCGTAATGTATTTCTGGAAAATGTTCAATTCAGATACCTTTTTAAAAAAATATATTTTAACCAAAATCATAATCAATTTAATATTTTTGATTAACCGTGTCACCAGTAGTCAGTCAGGGACCCAGATGAGTGTAAATAAAACAACTATGTTATATTGATAATATTAATATGTTATTAATATTATTAATACAAGAAAACAAATGTATTCTCATTAGAGATGTTACCAAAATAAACATATAAACATACGGGTGTATCATTTACGATAAGCAAACGTTTGCTGCTTTAGTTTCAAAACCTATTAATAGTCAGTTATAGATTAATGTACTCGTATTTGAATAAAAGGTCATTATGTAGTTTGTAATCATGAATATTACATAAATGTGTAATACAAACATTACAGGGTAAACTGTATGAATGGCATTAAATTGATTAACAGATTTTCAGCCTCAAAAACCAATCCCAGATTTAGTGTTATTACAGTACAGTCATAGGCAAAAACCAAGGACCTTTTGGAGTGGCTCAGTTTGTCCTTGCGCGTAAGGACAAACTGAACCATTTCTGATTTTAGCAAATGTAGGACAAAGTGACCAACGACAACCTGTACCACTCAGGAATGTGGTCTAGTTTGTCTGTTGACGAAAATCAAATGTAGGACAAAGTGACCCAACGACAACCTGTACCACTCAGGAATGTGGTCTAGTTTGTCTGTTGACGAAAATCAAATGTAGGACAAAGTGACCCAATGACAACCTGTACCACTCAGGAATGTGGTCCAGTTTGTCTGTTGACAAAAATCAAATGTAGGACAAAGTGACCCAACGACAACCTGTACCACTCAGGAATGTGGTCCAGTTTGTCTGTTGACAAAAATCATATCTAGTACAAAGTGACCCAACGACAACCTGTACCACTCAGGAATGTGGTCCAGTTTGTCTGTTGACGAAAGCACAACCTGTACCAACTTAAAATGTTGCACGCTGCGGACAAAATATCCCAACGACAATCCGTCCCAAATAAACTGGCTCAGTTTGTCGTTGGGACACTTTGTCGCGTTCCCATTGTTAACATTAAATACTGTATTTATGCTAATTAAGTAACTATTTGTAAAATATTCATCCTTTGAAGGAAGTACGTTTAAAGGCGTTCGATCGATTATTATTTTTGAAAATGTTCTATTAAAAGTGTTAGTAATTATTCCATTTAGGAGAAAAAAATCAATAAATATTCTTTATGAAGTTGTGTTTATCTTAATTGGCTATTTAATCTTTCTTGGTACATTACTCGTTAAGAAACTAACCAACCTAATGTAAAGTAAAACTTAACAAAAAATATATTAAAAGAAAACCAAATATTTTTTTATACAAACACAATATTTTTTCAACGTAATTTTTTTCTGTACAAATTTTGAGTTGAAATTTGTAAAATTTTCTTTGGCCAAGAGAGTAGATTGATAATATATAAAAAAGTCATTAATTAGAATTTACTATAAATGAGAGGGTTATGAATTGTTGTAAAATTTGCAGGGCGGAGGCACTGAGAAAGGCATACAAATTGTATGTGTGTTAGTGAGGCTCTTTGCTACTCCTAGCGACAGTTGCATGAAATTTAGAACAACGTTCCTTGAACTGGGTGCCTGCATGAACACCCTTGAACGATAAAGAAGAGCGCAGATTGCTTGCTATTGATTATTGGACAAGTAACCACTGCGCAATATGATAGGGAAAAGAAAAGGAAATACTATTTTTAAAATAACAATGAAAGAGAGCAAAACGCTGTTGTAAATAACTAGTGCAATGAGCTGTTGTGCAACGAGTTGTCAGGACTGAACGAACCTCGAGTTTAACCATCTAATTTCACCTAATTAAAACACTGTCTCATCACCTTTGTACATAAATGAACTGAATTCATCAGTATTATTCAATAAATCTTAAACATTGTCACAAAACTTCTTACTACGGCAACGCGATGTTCGTTATCAGGACAGAACTAACCTCGAGTTTAACCATCTAATTTCACCTACTTAAAACACTGTCTCATCACCTTTGTACATAAATGAACTGAATTCATCAGTATTATTCAATAAATCTTAAACATTGTCACAAAACTTCTTACTACGGCAACGCGATGTTCGTTATCAGGACAGAACTAACCTCGAGTTTAACCATCTAATTTCACCTAATTAAAACACTGTCTCATCACCTTTGTACATAAATGAACTAAATTCATCAGTATTATTCAATAAATCTTAAACATTGTCACAAAACTTCTTACTACGGCAACGCGATGTTCGTTATCAGGACAGAACGAACCTCGAGTTTAACCATCTAATTTAACCTAATTAAAACACTGTCTCATCACCTTTGTACATAAATGAACTAAATTCATCAGTATTATTCAATAAATCTTAAACATTGTCACAAAACTTCTTACTGCGGCAACGAGATGTTCGTTATCAGGACAGAACTAACCTCGAGTTTAACCATCTAATTTAACCTAATTAAAACACTGTCTCATCACCTTTGTACATAAATGAACTGAATTCATCAGTATCATTCAATAAAATCTGAAACATTGTCACAAAACTTCTTATTGCGGCAACGAGATGTTCGTTATCAGGACAGAACTAACCTCGAGTTTAACCATCTAATTTCACCTAATTAAAACACTGTCTCATCACCTTTGTACATAAATGAACTGAATTCATCAGTATTATTCAATAAATCTTAAACATTGTCACAAAACTTCTTACTGCGGCAACGAGATGTTCGTTATCAGGACAGAACGAACCTCGAGTTTAACCATCTAATTTAACCTAATTAAAATACTGTGTCTTATCACCTTTGTACATAAATGAACTGAATTCATCAGTATTATTCAATAAAATCTGAAACATTGTCACAAAACTTCTTACTGCGGCAACGAGATGTTCGTTGTCAGGACAGAACGAACCTCGAGTTTAACCATCTAATTTAACCTAATTAAAACACTGTCTCATCACCTTTGTACATAAATGAACTGAACTCATCAGTATCTTTCAAAAAATTTGAAACATTGTTACAAAACTTCGTACTGCGGAAATGATACTCCTACAAATTAGTTTTTGTTGTATATATTATGGAAGGAATACATTTCATTAATTCATTACTGTATTTATTTAAATCATAATATCATATATCATTGTCAACCTACATTTCGTACAATATAAATTTAAGTTACAATAATATTGCAATTTCCAACTCGAAAAAACAACTATTGTTCCATATTTTGAACAAATTATTCCATTAATTACAATACTACAGCAAAAAAAAAATTCCAATTTGTTAATAATGCTATCGTTATTGACAATGAAAATAAAATAAACTTTTTTATTTGTATTATTGACCTCGTTGGATTACAAAACTAGGAGACACTCCTTCGAGTACCAACCCCGTCACTCGCTGCGCTCCTTACACCACGGCCTTCGGTTTCGGAATGTGACTTTTGACTACAAATAATAGAAGGTTAACTGTACAACGTAAAATCACAATATCAAATTTATTTACAATATCTCTCACATTACTTGCGTTAGTACATATTTATTAGTATAAACACCTAATGGTATTACTTAGTGTATTTCAAACATGTTCATTTAATTTGTTTTTTTTTAACAGATGAAGATTAATTAAATAAATAGTTTTTTAATTAGCATAATAAGGTTGTTTTATGCTAGCTAAAAAAATCATAATACGTGTTGGTATATATATATATATATATATATATATATATATATATATATATATATATATATATATATATATATAGTACAAAATGCACAAATATATTACAATACAAGTACAAAATGCACAAATATTATGGTGATCGATTTCGGTGAACCACGCTCACCTTCCTCAGACCAGAGGGATTCATTTGTGCATATTGTGCTTATATTGTAATAAATTTGTGTTGTGTGACGTTTACTTGTACTGTAAATAAATAACTGCATTAGATTACCATTGAAACCTTCGAGTCCAATATAGCGGAGCCCTACAGTCGAATGTGAATAAAACCACGTTTACAACCTTCCCTAGTTTTAATATTATGCCAGATCTAACCTCCTCAATATTACAAACAACGCTGTTTACAGTTGTTAACACTTTTTGGAAATCATTATTTACATTTGAACAGCTGTTACATTTCGATTCATTTTAAATCTCTCTCCATATTATTCTTAAGGCCGATAAACGTACTTTAACGGCTTCCCATGCCCTTCAGGGGTGGAAATATAGAAGAATTAAGACCTTATTGCACAACAGATAGGGATGGCAACGATATACCGACATATCGGAAATATCGATACATATGTTTCGATTTATTGACATATTAGTATCGATATTTTCTTTCTATAATATCGGACATATCGATATTTTGGTCCGCTATATCACTAAATATTGACGTTATTCTCTCTCCTCAAAATCATCACGATTAGAAAAAAAACACATTTAAATTGCGTCTTATGCGTACAAAATATGCATTTAAGTAATAAAGTAACAAATTAGCATTTTTACGTGAGGTTAACGAACTAAAATTTAGTTTAGTGAATTAATTTGTTTAATTTTTGTGTTTATAAGAAATCTAGTGGAATTTTAAATGTGAGAAACAAAAATAACAATGTTATTACATTATTCTTTTATAATTAACATAGTAAATAAAGGTATAATTATTCTTATTTTGACTTTTTTCTCAATTAACCCCATAGACTTAAACTTGTGTCACGTAGATAAATGTATTTAATTTTTACATTCTGAAGGCTATTCTAAATAGTGACAGCAAAACATGAGTGTAATTTTGTTCATGAAATAAGAGTTAGTGCATAGTTTTAAACAGATAGATCATTTACAATTCGATATGTCGGTTACCTAATCAAATTATCTAAATGAAAAATTAATTTTAAAAAATCATAAAAACTATATTAACTTATAAAATTAAAATAAAAACATATTTTAAAAATAAATATAGCTTATCCCTCATACAATAAATTAAAAAAAAAAAAACAACAATGATAATTAAATTAATCCTTAGAAACCAGAAAAAAATTAATTAACTAATTAATAATCTTCATGAAACAAAAAAAAATAAATAAATAAATCACTCATCTCCGGGAAACAAATAAGTAAATAATTTATTAAAACTACTCCGATACAAAAGGTACTAAATATTATTCCTTAATTTTAATAATTAAAAACCGTTCAGAAATATTATTTTCCAAATATTATTATTAATAAATACTTACATAATAACAATATGTTAAGCATTTATTATTATTTACTAAATAGTATTATTCTACATAGTAATAACTATTTAGTATTACCATAGTAATATTAGCCTATAGTAGTATGATAATGTTACTATGATTATTCAAAAGACATCATAGTACTAAAAATATCACGTAATAAAATATCGTGTGTTGTTCAAAAAATATAACTTCACTCACCAGTTGACATGGACCTACAGGCCTGTGCGTCGACTTTATTCAACGAGTAAAGTACCTAGTTGGCTCAGTGGGGATTCGAACCTTGGACCTTGCCCTCCGCAGTCCGAAGCCTTAGCCACTGAGCTACCACGCCGGCAATATTTTATCGATATGTTTAAAATATTTGCCATCCCTAGGCAAAGAGGCTAATTTTTTGACACCTCTGTTAAAAGTTTAAATTTGTCTAGAAATAAGGGAAGAGTTGTGTTGACCAAAAACGGCTTCACGTGTTATAAATAAGGATACATTTAGGAAGTTTTAATACGTTACGTAGTAATTAAATCAAAGACAATTTACGTTTTATTTCGCTGACAATATACGTACAAGACATTTTATGACATAAGTCAGTTGTTAGAAAAGTCAAATTAATTATGGACCTCATATGGTCGTAAAATACAAACAATACACAAGCTTCAACTGTCTGATAACTACTCCCGAACGCTGTAAAAGCTCTTGTTTAACAAACACGATCGTGCAAGTTTAAACGACGCGATATGGTGAGTAGCAACAAACTACCGACTAGTTACAACAGAAATCACAGGTGCGTGTCAGCTTTGGAGGTACACTTCACACCCGGCCACCTTGTAAGTGATAACAAACTGGAACACACACGAGCACGTCAACACTGAAGTAAAACCAGCTTAGTATCATCTCCACCAAGCGTCAGATCAACTGTTGTATCTACTTACGAACTTTCGTTCGTTTTTTTCTTTATTAATTAAAGTATTTATCCTATACAGTAGAAACCCTATTTTCCGTCAGGGGTCGGGACCGCGGCCGTGACGGATTGGAGAATATAGGGATTATAGAGAATTAACCCACTCACACTTATATAGCTGGAAACTTATTATTAGTGCTTACGCACGTTAAATTTTCATGCTGTATAGTACATATTGATTAAGGAAAAGAGAATGAAAAGTTTACAAAAAAGACATGTTACAGAATGTATATACTGCAGATCACAATTACGCTTTTATCATAGTAGGCGCCTAGTTTTAATGTAAAACATAAGCTTGTACATTATGTAATGAGCACGAAAACTAATTATCAACATTCTTAAAATTAAACTATAGTACAGTGTAATATATTAAAGACCAGTTCCCACAGCCAGTGTTTTCGCAGACTTCAGGTGGCCCGATGTCGGTACACGGACAGCGTGTCGCCTGTGTATCATCAGACATGACTGTTCCAACGGCCTGTGACCTGTGTAGGCATTGCGGCTTAAAACTTCATCTCCAACCACAGGCCTTTGTAGTGCCACCTCTTTCCCCATGTTGTACGGGATCTGTTCAGGCAGCCTCGGACGCTCGGACGGCCTGTCCGTACGTCAGGCGTACAAAGGCGAGCTGTTCCAACGACCTGTTGGACAGCAGACGAGGCCTTACAGATGACAGGCCGTTGGAACTAGGCTTATGAGGGCTAGACGGCTAGAGGGGGCATTGTCGTATTCCAAACAGATAAGTCATACGGCAACAGTCATATTGTGGCGCGACGAACCCAGACACCGACGGATAACACAACCTGGCGGAAGAATGGGTGACGGACAATCGGGTTTTCACTATATATTAAAACAATTGGGTCATTTAGTTCACTCACTTTCTGAACTTATTACTTGACCGATTTTGAAGAAATTTTTTTATTCAAAAGATAATTATGATTTCTAAGTAGTAACGGAACTATATTTTTTTAATTCCCATAGGTTTTTGTACTACAGGACTTAACGCCTGCAATGTTATCTTTGACAGCTGCAATGTTATTCTTATGGAGATTAATTTTAATTGACCAGTTGGTGGCATAAACAAATGTTAAATAGTCCAAATAATTTGTTGGGTTAAACACAGAGAGCAGCACAGTAAAGTCTCAAGTTAATTATAAAAGATCGAATACATGTCTATCTGTGTGTATGTTATCATCAGCCGTTAAATAAAATGAAAACATCTTAAATAGGCTTAGTAATAACATTGGATGTTTATAATTATTATTATATTATAAATAGAGTGTAAATCAAGTGCAGTGAGTGAGCTACTGTAAATGAATGTAAATAATATGATTTTGCTTACTGCAGTTTAATTAATAATATTTGAAGTCAAAAGTTATATGCTGAGGCCGAAGGGTCACGAGCGCAGCGAATGACAGGGTTGGCACGCGAAGCGTGCAGGGGTGTTTCCTAGTAACCATAAAATGTATAGTTACATATCTCAGGTTAATTTGTTCTGTATTATTAATATATGTTACTTTACACATATATTGTTGTATTTTGCTTCTAGTTATATGCGTGTGTCACTGTGTAACAATTTTGGCTTACGGAATCCGATTTATAATATGTGTTTTATTAGAGAAGTCTTGTTTATATCGCTTGTACAGTTAATAAGGTTTAAGAAGACATATTTAGGATAAACGACATTGTTATTACTAAATTGGTTTCTCTGGTTGTGTTTCTCTGGTTGTGTTTCTCTGGTTGTGTTTCTCTGGTTGTGTTTAGAAAGTTCAACAACACATATGCTTGATAATTTAACTGTCATTGTTTTCTAAAAACTACATCTAAATGCTTAGTTTTTGTTTGTATAGTTTAGCGTAATTTGTTGTCTAGACCTATATCTAAAGGCATGGATGTTTGTTTAGTCCTATATTTAGCGTATTTTTGCTTGTCTTTCCGTATGTCTAAAGGCATGGTTGTTTGTTTATTCCTATATTTAGCGTTATGTTTGCTGTCTGGACTTATATCTAAAAGCATAGTTGTTTGTCTTGTCATATTTAGCATATTTTTGTTGTCTAGACCTATATCTAAAGGCATAGGGCTAGAAAACTTGTTTGTCTAGCCTTATATCTAGCGTATTTTTGCTGTCTATCCGTACTTATACAGGCATGGTTGTTTGTCTTGACGTATATCGGGGTGTATATTTATACAGTATTATGGTTATATATTTTCTCGTCATTCATAGAACATACATGTGGTCGTATGCAAGCTGGACACTGAAATTAATGCTGCATACTAACTGGATTTTCGTATCTGTTATGTAGGAGTGTAAAATTAAATAAATATATATTGTCTGGAAAATAAATCATTTCTCATTACAGATAACCAGCTATACATGTAAAGTACACATAGTTTTCTATGCCCGAACATGTTAAGTAACAAAGAAAATACACCGATACGTAATAAAAACGTATGAACACTTAAGCACGATTCAGCTATGTGTTACACGTATCTCGAAATACAGCATAAAAATAAGTTATACCTACTGCTGTATTTGAGTGTACACTTCACTAACAAACAACTGCGTATACCGACAAACAACTGCGTATACACACAAAAAACTGCGTATACAAACAAACAACTGCGTATACCGACAAACAACTGCGTATACCGACAAACAACTGCGTATACCGACAAACAACTGCGTATACCGACAAACAACTGCGTATACCAACAAACAACTGCGTATACCAACACGTACCACTACTGAAAGCCGTATTCAAAAGAGCACGTCTAGAAATGTAATCATCTAAACTGTTAATACAACTAAGGCTGGTGTTGGTATAGGCATATTCACGATGAACATAACGTAATCTAATAGGTGACTGTATATTAAAACACATTCAGACATTCTCTAACTTGGCAAAGTCATATTTATTACCCAGAGGGGGGTCGTCATTAAATCACCTAATGATGAGAGGCACATGTAGGCGCATGCTGCAGAACCGTTTATCCGCGTACCACTTTGGACTGCCAGCATCGGTACGAACTTTAAACTTTACAGAACCTGAACTTATCAGACGAAGTTTTCTAAGGTGGGATACGCGTCAAGTCCAACTAGCACTCGCTAAACTTCATAAGCTAAGTATCCCTTTATTAAATTTAGCATTTTGTGAGATTTTATCTAAAAACAATAACTGCTTTTGAAAAACGTGTTGGGGGCACGTTAGTTATTGAAAATGAGACCAGGCACACAGAGAAGAGTATTGCAAAGAGATTAGTCAAAATATTATATACATATCACTCTAGTGTGTTGCACACTATCAGGGAAATGATCCATACAAAATAGAAGACTGTCCGAATAGCTGATTTCATCGAATAGAAAATTTGTTAAGTTATAGATTTCTTAAACGCCGTTTACTAAACGGGTGGGATAAATCAAAATCTATTACAGTAAACTGTAACCAGAGATAAAGCATTCAGAATTTTATAAGGTATTGTAAAATATTGGATCCCCACAGTGTACAATAAGTGCCCAGATTTTCTCTAAATCAAGAAGGAAACCACTCGCAAGTTTCCCGGTGACCTTTAGATTAGTTGTTCTCAATTAATTTACAATTCCCCACGGTGTACAATTTAATAAGTGCCCAGGTTGTATGTAAAACAAGAAGGAAACCACTCGCAACAACCCCCGGTGACCTTTTAATTGGCTGGTCTCACTATATTACAATTCCCTACAATATACAGTTTTAGTTGTGCCCGAGTTGTATCTAAACAAGATGGAAACCCGTCGCAATTCCCCCCTCTCCCGTGACCTTTGGATTGGTTGGTCTCACTATTTACGACTCCCCAGGTTGCTACTGGAGATGTTCAGACGCTTGACCGCTTCGTAGAATGAATAGCAATGCATCTAGTACAGTCAGATAAATTTAAACGTCATAATCACTTTCATAATTGAGATACTGACTTAGCTTGCACTTCGAGGTAGTAGCAGTAATTAGGATAAACAGCTGATTATAAGTTGACAGTGCACAGAGAATCATCAGTTGACTGTGCAAAGTGGAACTGCGATGCCTGGTACTAATATTCTAATTAAACGTGACCTCACTCTCTTTATCAAAATACTGACTTCAATTTTTTTCACCACTGCTTATTAATGTTATAGGGCGTGCACTTACCTGCATTCAATAATAATTGTTACTATTAATGTTACTGCTAAAATTATAAACTTAAGTTCTACAACTACTTGGCAACTTATTTAATGTTCTCCGCTAAATAAACACTTCTTCCTTAAACAAATTAATAAAAATAATCGAGGTTAGCTTACGAGCTCATCTATTAATAAATTTATATCTCTTCTACAGTTAATGATTGTATTCTGCCTTAGTAGTTTAGTATACTTGCACCACCACTGTACCTGAGGTTGGCTTGGGTCATCCCACCTCTGTACCTGAGGTTGGCTTGGGTCATCCTTTAGTTGTCTCAATGTTCTGCAGTTGAAAAATTTAAATCATATATTTCTTTTATTATTAAGTTGTGCAAGTTAGAGATAATTAAGGGTGATGTTAAAAAAAAATATTGAACAAAACTAGTTATAGCCTAATTCATTAACACTAAAAGTTCAAATATTCACTGCTAAACTAATATTGTCCTACAGTTTTAACGATCATAACAAAATATTCGTTAGCTAACTGTATTTAAGATCAGCCACATTTCCTCAGATTTATAACAACTTAAAAATAAATAAATATTTAATTAAATGTTCCCCTACAGAACGTTGATACGACTATAGGATGACCCAAGCCTACATCATCAGTCACAGTGGTGGCATGACCCGAGCCAACCTCAGGTACAGAGGTGGGATGACCCAAGCCAAACTCAGGTAGAGGGGTGAGAAGACCCAAGCCAAACTCAGGTAGAGGGGTGAGAAGACTCAAGCCAAACTCAGGTACAGGGGTGGAAAGACCCAACCCAAACTCAGGTACAGGGGTGGGAATACCCAAGCCAAACTCAGGTACAGGGGTGGGAATACCCAAGCCAAATTCAGGTACAGGGGTGGAAATACCCAAGCCAAATTCAGGTACAGGGGTGGAAATACCCAAGCCAACCTCAAGTACAGAGGTGGGAATACCCAAGCCAAACTCCGGTACAGGGGAGGGGTGGGTAGACCTAACCCAACCTCAGGTACAGTGGTGGGATGTCCCGAGCCAACCTCAGATACAGTAGTGGGATGACCCAAGCCAACCTCAGGTACAGGGGTAGGAAACTCTAGCCAACCTAAGGTACAGTTGGTGGATTACCCGAGCCAACCTCAGATAGAGTAGTGGGATAACCCAAGACAACCTCATGTACAGAGGTGGGATGGCCCAAGCCAACCTCAGGTACAGTGATGGGATGACCCAACCTAACCTCAGGTATAGTGGTGGAATTACCCAACCTAACCTTAGGTACAGGGGTAGGAAGAACATAGCCAACCTAAGGTACAGTTGGTGGATTACCCGAGCCAGCCTCAGGTACAGGGGTGGAAAACCCCAAGCCAACCTCACATACAGAGGTGAGATGTCACAAGCCATCCTCAGGTACAGTGGTGGGATGACCAGAGCCAACCTCAGGTATATTTGGTGGATGACTCAAGCCAATCCCAGGTGCAATAGTGTGATGTCCCAACCCAACTTCAGGTACAGTTGGTGGATGACCCAACATTAGGTACAGTCACCACTGTACACGACTTTTTTGTCCACTGTGTACCGGATGACCCAACCCAACCTCAGGTACACTGATGGGATGACCCGAGACAAACTCAGGTACAGTGGTAGGATGTCCCAAGCCAACCTCAGATACGTTAGTGGGATAAACCGAGCCAACCCCAGATACAGAAGTGGGATGACCCGAGCCAACCTCATGTACAGAGGTGCGATGTTGCAAGCCATCCTAAGGTACAGTGGTGGGATGACCCAACCCAACCTCAGGTACAGTGCTGAGATGATCCAAACCATCCTCGGGTACAGTGGTGGGATGGACCAAGCCAACACCAGGTACAGTGGTGGGATAACCCAACCCAACCTCAGGTACAGTGGTGGGATGTCCCAAGCCAACATCAGGTACACTTCACTCAAGCCCAGAAGACACTTCACTGTATATATACCATACTACCTAGATCAAATAGTTTTCAGAAAAGGCCATTTATTAATAGTCCAATAGCAATGTCATCTTATGTTGGAATGTGGAACAGTGGGCTAGTGTTAGTATTCGGCTTACTGGAACTTAATTTCCCCTGGCTAACACCAGCGAGAATAAATACATTTCCTTTATTCTCTGTGCCAGCACCTAGCGCGGGCAACCTAGATCCTCCTCGTAGTATCCACGTCGATATCAACTATTGAGTGAACGTCTTCACGGGATTAAGATGACTGATATAGTCTACAATGTCCACAACACTTCAGTCAATGTTACCATGACTTGAAGTATCTGGTATACGACAGTCTAACGCAAAGGACATTAAAATAATGAAAATCACATCAACTCGGTAATTTAATTTTCTTGTATAAGTCAACACTAAAATACGTATAGAACTTTGAAACTTTAATTTTGCGATATTTCGTCATTTGTCTCGAGTTATTATTATCTTATTCATAGTTATTCTGATTAATACTTTAAGGACTTCATTATTGTTTACCAGATGATGTGATAACCTTATTTTGTTTACCATTAAAATTATAAATTGGCTAAATGACGTCCCCTACGTTGATTTCTTGTTATCTACGCTTACTTAGCGTCTTGTTATCTATGCTTACTTACCTTCCTGTTATCTATGCTTACTAAGTGATAACGAGTGTTTCTACCTCCTGGAACGATTACATGGACGTTGAAGGTGGCAAATCGATAACCACGGCCGGTAACCAACAGTTACTGGATTACGGTGGTTGCGTCGTTCTAGCGAATAATTCTCGAGATCGGATCACACTTTCTTCTTCAAGTATTTCCGTTAAATTCTTTAGAACACATCACACTTAACAGGTATTAGTTATAGTTAATTATTGACGGTATGTACTCGTATTTTTGTGATGGTGTTCATTACTGATTTATGTTAAATAGCTACACATCACATCTTTTTTTCAAATGTTATATTTCGGCTATACGGTCTGAAGCCATTTTCAAACATTTAACTACATATAGTTTTTAATAAAATACAAATTAATTAGTAGATCATATGTTTCTTAAAATATTTAACAGATGATTTGATCAATGAAAATAGTAAAATATAAACTATATAAACTTTGATAAAAATTGTTTAGTCACTTACTAATTTTAAATTTTATTTAATACTTCTGATTTAATAATAGGCAGGTATATTGGGCATAAGGTGGCACTAGGTTGCAAATGTCAGCTTTCTACAGCCATACATACTCATTCTTGTATTGTTCTTTCTTTCCATTTACTTTCTTTATATACTATACTTACTACTGTCCATTGCACCTTACGATCTTCCGCCAAAACATGATCTGAAAGTTTAGAATCAAGAAACAAAAAAAGTTGTTTACAAAATTCCTTGTCAATGTGATTTAAATTATTTTGGATAAAAATTTCGACCACTAAAAAATAGAATACAAGAACATAAAAACAGCATCAAAAAGCAATTGGAAAACTATCAACAAAAGGCAAACACCAATTTACTACCGTATAAGTCTTCAACAATAAACGTTAGAAACTAAAGTGGAATGATAAAAGGTGTTTGTGTGAAACTAATGAAATAAATAAACACAAGCACGCCTACAAGCTGGCCTTTCAGTATGCTTTCGTAAGTAGTGACGTTGTTGTTTTGAATTTATTCTGTTGTTAAAAATGTTGCCAATTACTTATGTTAACAAGTTGCCGGCGGCGAGACAGAGAAAACAGCGTCAGAAACACACAAACAAGTGGTCAGGTAGGCCTACTACTCTAGAAGATGCTGCTGTGGGTTATGGTTAGCGTCGCCATAAAATACGGACACCAGATATACTTGGGGTTGTAGTTTGGGGGGGGGGGGATTTTATTGAGTGATGAATTTTACTGTCATATGAATTTTATAACATACAATTTGGGTTGTTAAATTGGGATTATATTATTAACGACTATTTGATGTAAATTATTGTTACAAATATATTTTCATTTAAGATTTCAGAGTAATACAATATTAACAATCATTATGTTTTACATGTAAAAATGGCATAGCTCAATAAATTATCATAAATTTCCTTAAAAATGCGTCACTTGTACTAGTTGTACTGGTTGAAGGGCGAAAGCTGCAACCACTCACATTTTTCAGAAGAGATTACTTTTTTACTTTCTCCCATATGCGTTTGCATAAAGAAAGTATTGTGATCGTCCAAAAAAATTTTTACCAGTTGGTCTAAAAATTCATTTTAGAGTCCCCTGAACCCATAAAACTGTGTTTTTTTAAAACATATTTGGATGTCTGTCCGCAGCCTATGTGCGTCTGTCTGTGTGTATGTGCAATTTGCTTGAGACAAATGTATGGATCAATTTTTATGAAATTAGGTATGAAGGTGTATTTAGCCAATATATCCAGACCATTTTTTCACTTTTTTTGGAAATTTTAGTTTTTTTTATTTTTATGGGCAAAAAACATACGAAAATGGAATTTTCTCAAAAACGGCTTTAACGATTTTGATTAAATTTTCAGGAAAGACGTAAATTTCAAGTCAAAATATTTTAATAAAAACCGTATGTCTCTAAATCGACTAGTTTTTTATATATGGCAAAAAACATATTTGGGAATCAAACTGGTATTTTTCAAAGTTTTGATTTTTTAGTGTTTGATATGGGGGAAAGTTTATGCCGATTCTTTGGAACCATTTATTAAGTAAAGGACTATTCTTTATGATGGCTACGAAAAATTCAGCACATGACATGTCACTGTTAAATTTGATCTTCAGAATAGCATTGAAGATTGTATAAAGTAATACATGTTTGTCTTTTTTACAGTAATAAATATTTAAAATATATACTTTTAATATAACTAAAAATACGGACATTTATCCGGTCTTTTCTTTGTACGGTACGGCACGTACACGGACATTCAATGTAAAATACAAACTGTCCGTAGAAAATACGGACGTATAGCAACCCTAGTTATGGTAGACACTGAAACGTCAAAAAGGAAAGGACTCCTCTATCATTCTCTGGTTGAAGGATGATTACCGTAGTTTGACGAAATTGATAACTTTACTATTTGTACATGTTTGTTTTTATATCGTATAATTTTTGTCATGTGAGTTAAGCCTTGTTAATACAAAACAAACGATTTACTTATCTTCTTTCTTGAAATGCAAATAAGCACTGACCAAATCATTTTCCCCCTTTTTTCATAAAAAAATTCACCCGCCAGTTCACATGAGCCTGCAGGCTCAACGAGTGAAGTACTGACAGTTGCCTCATTTGGGTATTCAAACTTGGACCAACCGCATGTGTCACGTGGACGTCAGAGGACCGCAATTATTGTTTGTACTTTATACCTACCAAGAAATATTTAGACAAGTCACGTGAAGTAATGTTCACTTGACATATTATAGATGGACAACTTAGAAAGTAGCCTACTGAAAGCACTTATGCGAGAGAGATAAATAAATAAATAAATGTTTTATTTCATGAAACAATATACAAATATTGCATAGAAATCGTCAAGTTTGTAAATAAATTCATTAAGTTATATCTAAAAAAAAAAATTCACTCAATACATAGTCACATTCATACTTACAATAGTCAAATCATTCATTCGTTTGAACTAATCCACTCCAGCACCTACGTAGTCAGCCAATCACTAGGTCTCCCATTGGTGTGCCAAAAACTCATCTGTGCTGTAAAACGCTTCCGATATCAAGGCAGCTTTCAGACGAGTTTTGAACGCCTTCAGCGTCGGGGCACTTTTAATTGCGTTCGGTAATTTGTTGACAAAACGAGCACCCGCCTGTGAGGGCAAGCGCTCGTAAGCTACCGTCCTGTCTTCCAGTTCGGTAGTTGTCCCTGCCTCTAGTTTCATAAGAGTGTATTTCTCTACCTCTTATGGGATCGCATTTTGATTTAAAGAATACGCACGTTTCTAAAATATACAGGCAGGGTAATGTCAACATTTTTAGGTTTTTAAATGATGGCTTGCACGACTCTCTCCACTGCAGTTTGGCAATTATACGGACTGCTTTTTTTGCAGAATGAACCCGTACCAGATAGGCTGAGTAGTGGAAATGAGATATAGATTTAATGTTGTTTCCCCACCCACCACGTCATTATCAATTGGTTGGTTTTATTAAGACTAATGAATCATGCTTAGAAGGATTAAATAATATTATGGTATTCAAATAGCGATTAACAATAAAACAATGAATACAACGTAAAGAATAAATAGCAATTAAACACATGACTGCAGTTCATTGCAGTTATCATTTTTTTTTAACAATACACTTAACGACAGTTGAACTCTTGAATGCGGAAACAAGACACTCCCATGACATACGGCAGAGGAGTGGTGGAATGATTCCCCTCCGCTGCTGGAACCCCTATTTGCGCTAAATATATCAACACGCAGGTCACTTACTGTCCGGCTCAAATAAACATTATTTATTCCAATAATTCGAGATAGAGCTCTGTCATTCAGGCAATCATACCACGATTTCACCAGGATGATTTACCATTTACTCGGTTTAAATATTCCTGTTAAAATCGCAAGCTGGGCCTCCGGGACGTCCTGATTACTGTACTTACTGTGGTTGGCAATGCCAGGTGGTAAATTGATTCTGGTTTTATCAACGCATCACTTCTTGACAATTAAGAAGCAATTTGCTCGTTTTTTGTTGGAATAATTAAATTAATGAAAAATCTGATTTTTTATGTATACTGAACCAATGGCGAGCGTAGGGCCTACACAGGTGTCTACATATTAGGTTATGAACGTAACACGTTAAATCGTAAATACGATTTTGTTGACCATAGTCGTGCTAGGATTGCCACCCGTCCCGATTTCGTCAGGAGAGTCCCGATTTTAGACCTTTTTATCCCCGCGGCCCGACGAGGCTCTGATAGAAAACCTCTGCAGACCAAGATTTCAGAAGTGGCCTGTGCACGCAATAAAGCCTTACCCGCGCAAAAAAAGGTATTTTTCCAAACGGTCGACCAATAAGCCTTTTAAAAAAGGCGTGCCAGAACTGTTTACGTACACAATTTTATGCATGGAATAAATTCAACTAATTTATTTGTACTCGTGACAAATATTGCCTTATTTTAATCAAATAGTTATTTACAATTTATTTAGAGTTAACTATTAATTAGAGCCACTGGCCTAGATATGGCCGGTGTATATGGCGACGGTATAATCGCCCACCTATCTTCCTGGAAGGGGGGAGTGCCTTGCCCAAAAACCGATAGCCCAGAACCGATGCTTCTCAAAACAGCCAGACGAATGGGAAGTATTTGGCTTTTATGAAAACAGCGGAATAAAGCGCAATGCGGGAGCAGTCGTGGAGGTAACGGGCGACTGTTTTGTAGAAAGGACGTATTCGAGCAAATACTGAACAATATCGCGAGTATTGGCCTCAGCTTAAACGGTAAACTCCAAGGTAGCGAGTCCTTACAATTGTCGTGTAGAAGAGCCATTGAACCGTTCACGTAGAAGCTGGGTGACATGACACCAGACTTCTTGAAATAGCACTGCGAGCGCGGGAATAGCGGCGGTAAAAATAGTGACTGTGAGCGGCTCGCCACGGACCTGGTCGTCTCACTCGAAACGTAAACTTGCAGAAGCAGGTGTGAATCATACGAAATACACAACAATTACAGTTTTCTAAACGATAGTTTTACGAACCGTTCCTTCGTGTTGTGTGTCAGAGTCACGTAGGAACTCAAGCCCGGGTCACACCGTGTTACAAGCTCATATAACATCGCGTTTTTAAAAAAAATGCTGCAAGAAATTAACGACGATGTTTTGAAAAGTCGTGTTTTTGAAACATTTTACCGTGTTTGGAAACATGTTACACGTTCCCGCATCGAGTCGGTAAAGAGCAAAGAAGCCTTCACATGTTGTATGTAAGGATGCGTTGCCATGTCAGTATGCGGACATCCTGTGAGTCGTGTGGTCAGTGAATTTGAGTCGATACTTTAAAACTAATGGAAGAATACCGGCAACATCGTTTACTGTGGAATCCGTTGGTAGACGATAGCAGGAACAAGAAACATGACACAAAACTACCATTTGTTCACAATTCGCCTGACTAAAGGCATCACGTTCAGTCACCTAGCACATATCTTCCACTTTATTGTTTTCTGCCTAGCAGAGAAGGGCGCACTCAAAATCTTTTTAGCACGAGTTTCCTTTCTTTAATTAAAAATACACACGCAAGCTGCAGCAGCTAGTACAGCATTATCGTGTGGTGTCACAATCCTGACTGAATGTTATAAAGTTATTGTTAATGTTATAAAGGTCAAAGTGCTCATTTTTCAACAACATGTGTCAAACAAAGTTTATAAAACACAAATTACTGTTTTAAAACAAATGTAAATCGGGCAACAGTTTACGTAAATCGGGCAATTGTTTACGTAGTGTAAACTATAGGATTACACTGCTTAACAAGTTTATAAAACATTTTCTTTTATAATAGCATCGTTTGTGTTTTATAAAATCTTTTCATAATAGAACACTTTTGACGTTTTAAAAAAGTTTTAAAACAATTACTGTATACCAAGTGGTAACTGTGAGACCTCACTATGTGCTGCACTATATACCTCTGCAGATTGCACATTTATGACAGAAAACTCGTGTTAAAAAGCTGTATTGAGTACGTAAAGAAGAATTATTGGTTTACGTATGTAAATATGCGTTCTCAAGGCCGGCTTTCTGGTGGAAGTTATTACATAAAAATTACTGGACAGATGAGAATTGAATCCACCTATGTTTTTACGTTTTTCATTTTTGTGCATCAAAAACAGTGTGTGTGTTTGTACAATATTTTCATTTGCACCACTGACAGACACGAAAATCCTCTGCTAAGACAGCCAACACGTACCCGATGAGATTGTTTTAAAATAAGATTGATAGTGCAAATGCTATTGTTTCTTTTGATATTTACAGACTCGATACGGTAACTAGCGACATGGTTAAAACACGATGTTTTGAAATATTTCCTTGAATTTTCATAAACATTTGTTAACGATGTTTTATGAACTTGTTACATAGTTTAAAGCAGGCTGAAGAGTCTAGAGGTGTTATAAGAGTGACGTCACGTCCCTATACAGTGTCATTTCAACACGTACACCTAGTAGATAACAGTCGCCGTATCTTTACGGTATGAAACCACATGAGATGTAGAAGTCTCTCCGCGATGAACTACAAGACATGATCTCAATGATTGAACCTGTGCGTACGGCAGCCATTTCTCACATTTATGAACAGTATTAAAATCAGGAATAAAAAATTTTAAAAAACAAATGAGAAACATTAGCATATAAAGAGTCGAAACTTAATAAATCTTGCAAGGATCTTAATTATCAATTTTGTGGGTACATTATTCCTACAAAAATTTCAAACAACGTGCAAATAAGTATTACAAACACCTCAGTGCTGGGTAGGCCAGTAGTACCATGCGTGTATGGGCCGGAGGGTAGGCCAATACCAGCGTACGTGTATGGGCTGGAGGCTTGGCCAATACCACCATGCGTGTATGAGCCGGTGGGTAGACTAGTAGTACCGTACGTGTATGGGCCGGTGGGTGGGCCAGTAGTACCATACGTGTATGGGTCGGTGGGTGGGACAGTAGTACCGTGCGTGTATGGGCCGGTAGGTGGGCCAGTAGTACCATGCATATATGGGCCGGAGGGTGGACCAATATCACCGTCCGTGTATGGGCTGGTGGGTGGGCCAGTAGTACCTTGCGTGTATGGGACGGAGGGAAGGCCAATATCACCGTGCGTGTAAGGGCCGGTGAGTGGGCTAATATCACCGTACGTGTATGGGCCGGTGGATGGGCCAGTAGTATCGTGCGTGTACTTCTATACCACCGTTCGTGTATGGGCCGGTGGGGGAGGAGGGGCAGTAGTACCGTAGGTTACGTGTATGGGCTGGAGGCTGGGCCAATAGCACCGTGCGTGTATGGGCCGGTGGGTGAGCTAGTAGCACCGTGCGTGTATGGGCCGGTGGGTGGGCCAGTAGTACCGTACGTGTATGGGCTGGTGGGTGGGTCAGTAGTACTGTGCGTGTATGGGCCGGCGGGTGGGCGAATATCACCAGGCGTGTCTGGTCCGGAAGGTGAGCCAATATCACCGTGCGTGTATGGGCTGGTGGGTGGGTCAGTAGGACCGTACGTGTATGGGCTGGAGGCTGGACCAATACCACAGTGCGTGTCTGGGCCGGCGAGTGGAATATTATCACAGTGCGTGTATGGGCCAGTGGGTGGGCCAGTAGTACCGTACGTGTATTGGCCGGTAGGTGGGCCAGTAGTACCGTGCGTGTATGGGCCGGTGGGTTGGCCAATATCATCGGGCGTGTCTGGGCCGGAAGGTGAGCCAATATCATCGTGCGTGTATGGGCCGGTGGGTGGGTCAGTAGTACCGTACGTGTATGAGCCGGAGTGTAGGCCAATATCACCGTCCGTGTGTGGACTGGTAGGTGGGCCAGTAGTATCATGCATGTATGTGCCAGTGGGTGGACCAGTAATACCATGCGTGTATGGGCCGGTGGGTGGGCATATACCACCGTGCGTGTAAGGGCCGGTGGGTGGGCCAGTAGTACCGTACGTGTATGGGCTGGAGGCTGGGCCAATAGACCCGTGCGTGTATGTGCCGGTGGGAGAGCCAGTAGCACCCTGCGTGTATGGGCCGGTGGGTGGGCCAGTAGTACCGTACGTGTATGGGCTGGTGTGTGGGTTAGTATTAACGTGCGTGTATGGGCCGGTGGGTGGGCCAATACCACAGTGCGTGTCTGGGCCGGCGAGTGGAATAATATCACCATGCGTGTATGGGCCAGTGGGTGGGCCAGTAGTACTGTACGTGTATTGGCCGGTAGGTGGGCCAGTAGTACCGTGCGAGTATGGGCCGGTGGGTGGGCCAATATCACCTGGCGTGTCTGGGCCGGAAGGTGAGCCAATATCACCGTGCGTGTATGGGCCGGTGGGTGGGTCAGTAGTACCTTACGTGTATGGGCCGGAGTGTAGGCCAATATCACAGACCCTGTATGGACTGGTAGGTAGGCCAGTAGTACCTTGCGTGTATAAGCTGGAGGGTAGGCCAATATCACCGTGAGTGTATGGGCCGGAGGATGGGCCAATATCACCGTGCGTGTATGGCCGGTGGGTGGGCTAGTAGTATCGTGCGTGTATGGGCTAATACCACCGTGCGTGTATGGGCTGGTGGGTGGGCCAATACCACCGTGCGTGTATGGCCGGTGGGTGGGTCAGTAGTACTGTGCGAGTATGGGCCGGTGGGTGGGCCAATACCACCATGCGTTAATGGGCCGGTGGGTGGGCCAGTAGTATCGTGCATGTATGGGCTGGTGGGTGGGCCAATACCACCGTGCGTGTATGGGCAGGTGGGTGGGCCAACGCTACCGTGCTAGTACGGGCGGAGGGTTGGCCAATACCACCGTGCGTGTATGGGCCAGTGGGTGGGTCAGTAGAACCATGCGTGTATGGGCCGGTGAGTGGGTCAGTAGTACCGTGCGTGTGTGGGCCGGTGGGTGGCCTACCACCTTGCATGTATGGGCCAGTAGGTGGGTCAGTAGTACCGTGCGTGTATGGGCCGATGGGTGCGCCAATACCACTGTGCGTGTATGGGCCAGTGGGTTGGTGAGTTGTACCGTTCGTGTACGGGCCGAAGGGCGGCCAATACCACCGTGCGTGTAGGGCCGGTGGGTGGGTCAGTAGTACCGTGCGTGTATGGGGTGGTGGGTGGGCCAATACATCCGTGCGTGTATGGGCCGGTGGGTGGGCTAATACCACCGTGCGTGTATGGGCCGGTGGGTGGACTAATACCACCGTTCGTGTATGGCCCGGTGGGTGCGTCAGTAGTACAATGACATTCTATAAACAGTGCTTTTCGAGTATAACTACGACATAATACCTTTCATTTAGCAACGGTTTTCGATTATGAATACAGACATAATGACATTCCATAAGCAGTGGTTTTCGATTATAACTACGAAATAATATTTTTCATTTAGCAATGGTTTTCGATTATAAATACAGAAATAATATCCTTAAATTACTAGCGATGTTTGAGAACAAGTACGGACGTAATGCCGTTAAATTACCAGTGATGTTCGAGCACAAGTACGGACGTAATGCCGTTCAATTATGAGCGATGTTCGAGCACAAGTACGGATGTAATACCGTTCAATTATCAGCGATGTTTGAGCACAAGTACGGACGTAATGCCGTTCAATTATCAGCGATGTTCGAGCACAAGTACGGACGTAATGCCGTTCAATTATCAGCGATGTTCGAGCACAAGTACGGATGTAATACCGTTCAATTATCAGCGATGTTTGAGCACAAGTACGGACGTAATGCCGTTAAATTACCAGTGATGTTCGAGCACAAGTACGGACGTAATGCCGTTCAATTATCAGCGATGTTCGAGCACAAGTACGGATGTAATACCGTTCAATTATCAGCGATGTTCGAGCACAAGTACGGACGTAATGCCATTCAATTATCAGCGATGTTCGAGCACAAGTACGGACGTAATGCCGTTAAATTACCAGTGATGTTCGAGCAAAAGTACGGATGTAATACCGTTCAATTATCAGCGATGTTCGAGCACAAGTACGGATGTAATACCGTTCAATTATCAGCGATGTTCGAGCACAAGTACGGACGTAATGCCGTTCAATTATCAGCGATGTTCGAGCACAAGTACGGACGTAATGCCGTTAAATTACCAGTGATGTTCGAGCACAAGTACGGACGTAATGCCGTTCAATTATCAGCGATGTTCGAGCACAAGTACGGATGTAATACCGTTCAATTATCAGCGATGTTCGAGCACAAGTACGGACGTAATGCCGTTCAATTATCAGCGATGTTCGAGCACAAGTACGGATGTAATACCGTTAATTTAGCAGTAGTTTGTTAGTATAACTCGGTCTGCCTTCTACATTGTGTGAATAAAAAAAGTTCGACAAGTTATTCTGTATTTTTAATGAAAAGTTGCAATGTTTAGTATCAAATAATAAGACTTATAAAACATGTAAAGTGAACTATGTGACACATCAAGTGGTCACTTTAAAGTCGCGCACGTGAATACAGTAACATTATATTTTGTAAACTACACACAAGTTCATGTTTTGTCCTTCAAAATGAATATGTACACTACAAATTTAACATTTTAATTTATGTTTTGACCGAAAAAACAACCCAGTGGCTGATTTGTTAATAAACACCTACATGATCAATATGGCCGATGGTTGACAAGGGAGAGGGCCACTCAGGCTTGTCATACCGGTGACGAAAGGAATGGTTCCACTGGAATTACCAAGGCCGGTGTCCACTTTCTCACATAGTTCTGTCTGTTGCCTACGGAATATTAGCCAACACAAACAGCCAACCTACAACTCAACAACACGAGTTATCACTATGGGTTTCTACTGTAACTAGACGAACCAGTTTGCTTAGTGATAGTGGAGTAAGATTATGGTACAATTTTCCAGATAAAACCTTCTAAATTTAAATTTCGATATATTTCTTTAGGAGTCAGCAGAGGCTGTCGACCATGTTGGTCTTAATCCCAAGGAGTTGCAATCGGTTTTCGGTGAGTTGATTATTTTCCAATTTTATGATCAAATTAGTTAATGTACCTTCTCTTGAGACAGTAAATTTACAAAAACATTTTTTTAACCAGTACATTAGAACTTGTGGCCTTATGAAGTGGTGAATTTATCTCATTTTAAATCAAGCATAAGACAAAACTGTTCAAAATACAAGTTTATTGTATAAATCTACGTTTTTTACACATAACTGAAGAGATTAAGATGTTTTTCATTTTTTTTAATAAAAAATATTTATAATTTTAATGGTTCAAAAGAAGTATTTTTACCTTTAAAATTATTTACATTTTTACATTTTTTAAAATGAAAAACCTATTAATCTCTCCAGTTATGTGCAATAGACGTAGTTATAAAAAATTAAATTTATACAGTACTTTGAACGGTTTTGTGTTATGCTTGATTTAAAATTAGCTAAATTCACCACTTCATAAGGCCAAAAATTCTAATGTAGTGGTTAAAATATGTTTTTGTGTTTTTCCTGTCTCAAGGGAAGGTACAATTTGATTATAAAATAGGAAAATAATCAACTCACTGAAAACCGATTACACCACCTTGTTCAAAATATCAAATTTTACTTTTATTACAAAAGCAATAGGCATATCGTTGTTTATAAAAAATTCTTAAGGATTTAAAAGCGTGCAATTAATTAAAAATTATAGTACAACAGTATTCACAATGTCACTGGCCTAAGTTAAGTATGAAGGCGTCAATAGCTCTGCTCATAGCGATGTGATAACAATAGCTCTACACAGTTTGGGGGGGGGGGGTATGGCTCTACTCACAGGGTTGTAATGTCAGGGACTACTCTCTTAGCTTAGAGGCGTTAATAGCTCTGCTTATTGCAATGTAGAGCTAAAGAAGAATGACTGTATTCAGTTTATTGGGGGGGGGGGGTTGTCACTCTACTAGTTATGGGGTGTCAGTTGCAATTCTCTTAGTTTGAAGGCGTCAGTAGCTCTTTCAGTTGATGTGGTGACAATACAAAGGGAATATAGCATATTAGGATAGATAACACTAATATCAAGTTATAACTGTTATCACGGAATTAGGTTAGGCTGACATACTAGAACAGGGCGGACCTGTTTTCAAGATGGACACGAGATTTGGCACGTTAATTTTTGCTTAAGACCTCTAGAACAATACAAACAACAATAACTGATATATGCTCCATCTCAAAAAAGTTGTGGAAAATTGTTTACTAACAAAAATGTGAAAAAATTTTAAAATACAATTTTTCCGTATATTCTCTTATATAACTTTGAAAGTTCTGACTTTGGAAGAAAGTTGAATAGGGAAAAAAGTGTTGTAATTAAATTTTTGGTAAGGTATAGTTGGTTAGAACACTCGAAATTAATTACCCTTGTTGCAAAAAAACAATAACTTTTTTTAACCGAAAAAAGGTACTTTTTGAAAAAATGTTCTCGAGCACTTAAATTTATCTTAAGAACTTTGTATTCCAGAGGGAAAACTTCATACTATGATAAATCAACCCACCAAATTTCGTTAAATTCCGTTGGATAGTTTTCGCATAATCATTTTGCAATCTAAATTGCTCTCGACAGACAAGCAAATATTTACATTTTTGCCAATTTTAAATACGCGTCTGAGGCACTTGCCAATTTTTTTACATATACTAGTAAGCTCAACTTTTCATAACCTTTTTTGTAAAATTTAAATCGGACGATTTGGACGCCCCGGGGAATTTTTTAAAGTCAATTTTTTTCTTATAAACATTTCACTATCTTTGCACATTTTTGTGTAAAACGTGGTTAAAAAGTACTCGGAAAGGCGCTTAACTGGTACAAATTTCGTCCAAATACATCGACTGGTTTCCGAGATACAAGCTGTCAAAGTTAGCAAGCGTTTGTGGGGAATGTTTAAACAAAACTGAGTTGATTAAAGAATCAATAGGTTTATCATACCAACTTCTTTTCGAGTACACATTTTCATAAGTGTGAATTATCGGCAACATCAATTAAAATTAAAAAGTAAGTCGTACACTCGCTTGAAAAATTACCAAAAGGTTTTACTCACTTTTCTTTTACAAATTAAAATTACTCGCTTGATTTTAAAGGTTCAAAATGCTATTGAACCTTTGAAGGTAGACCCTGCTATTGTTACTTAGATAACGTTTGCTGACTACAATCAACAGATAAGCTTTCTTTTCAGACAATCCATTAAACGGATCGTGATACCCAGACTCCACCTGTTATCGTTGTCGCCCAGGTTGGCTGACAACAGTGTTGTTTCCCTGAAATACAAACAAACCATAGTTACCTAACCTCACTTTTGCAACTATTTCTTAGTTTGATTTCTATTAAACTTTAAAGTGTCACCATTAATTGTGCGTGGTTATGGATTGATTTATAATAATTTTAATTTATTTTTATCTGTTTAGTAGTTCTAAAAATATATATAAATAAAATTACGATGATTCGAAAAAAAATAATATCAATAATAATAAATAGTTTTTTAATTAGCATAACACGTGTTGGTACATATACAGTACAAGTAAACGACGTCTGTACAAGATTCTTTTGTGAACCCCTCTGGTCTGAGGAAGGTGAGCGTGGTTCACCGAAATCGATCACCATAATATCTGTGCATTTTGTGCTTATATTGTAATAAATTTGTGTTGTGTGACGTTTACTTGTACTTCAATAATAATAATAAATGTCTTTATTTGTAAACACATGAAATATTCACAAAAGGGTGAATTTGGGACCACTAGGCCCTTTCTTACAATTAACCCTAAATTAAACATAATAAAAAGTTAATTACAGACAAAGATAAAAGAGAAAAATATAAGTATAAGTTAGGACGTTAAAATATAAACAATAGGTTCAACGATCTAATGTTATTCTAGTAGCAACTAACAAAACAACTACACTAACGAAAAACCTTTTGTTATTAAATTTAGATTACACAATAGCATACATTAATTTAATTTAAGAGTATTGAAAAAAATAAAAATATATACACATATTTTATTAAAATAAAAGTGAAAATTAAAAGTGAAATTTAATGATCATGAGTTTCAATATCAACAACAGGTATGAAAACAATTTTGGCATTTTTCTAATAATTTAAAAAAACAGAAAAGCTGTAACAAATACATCATTACAGATAAAAGCCACGTAACAAAAACAAACAGCAAAATAATAGAAATGTCCCTAGTAGTTAGTCAGCTGACGATAAGCAAAAGCCTAATAACAGACAGACTCGGTTATTAGCGACCAAAGTACTTTGTAGGCAGACCGATAACACGTTATTCAAATAACAGGTTATGATAATATAATGGTCCTCGATAACGTATTATGCACAACCTAATACCGTAAAACAACGATAGTTTCCATCTCTATGTAACAGTACCAATACTCAGTTTTAGAAGGAGGAGGTGTCTGGCCATTATCACTGTTTAGTAATCAGAGGCCCTACTCCTTGATTGAAGGCGTCAATAGGTCTGCTCATATTGATGTGGTGATAGTATCTCTACTCACCTTGAAGAGAGGACTGGCTCTACTCATAATGAGGTGGTGACAGTTTCTCTAATCACTTTGAAGAGGACTGGCTCTACTCATAATGAGGTGGTGACAGTTTCTCTACTCACTTTATGGAGGATTAAGGACTCCATTGAGTCGTTAAGTCAGTGGCTTCACACATACTGTTGTGGGTTCAATAGTTAAATTCTTACAACTGTGGGGTGAATAGCTTTACTCATATATTGTAAGTCGATGATTCACCAATGCGTTGTGGGATCTGTTAATGTTAGTTTGTGTATACATTTTATTTATGACATGACTTCACTAATTAATAATCCCTTTATATGACTCTAAACTTTACAACTTAAATCTAAACTCCAATCAATATTTAATGACCCACTCAAGTTACAAAAATATGTCTTAATCCAGACTATATGTCCTTGAGGGTGTAGACCTGAAGTGGACGTTGCAACAGCCTGAACTATCACGAGCGTGACCCACACTACGCTTGGCGACATCCAACTCTTTAAATGCTCTTCGCTCAGTGCTGGTAGGCCTGCATGACCCAGAGGGTGTAACCCCGAAATGGACCCTGCAATGGCATGAACTATCACGAGCATAACCCTCACCACGCTTGGCGTCCAACACTTTCTACATAGTCTTCACTCAGTGCTGGTGGGTCTGTATGTCCTTGAGGGTGTAGACCTGAAGTGGGCGTTGCAACGGTGAATACTAAAATGACTGTGGCCCACTCCTTGGTACGTCAAACACTTTCTAAATAGTCTTCACTCAGTGCTGGTGGGTCTATTATGTTCTTGACGGTGTAGACCTGAAGTGGACGTTGCAACGGTGAATACTAACATGGCAGTGGCCCTCTCCTTGGTACGTCCAACACTTTCTACATAGTCTTCACTCAGTACACTGGTGGGTCTATATGTCCTTGAGGGTGTATGCCTGAAGTGGACGTTTAAACAGTGAATACTAACATAACTGTGGCCCACTTCTCCTTGGCGACAACCAAAACTGACCAAATAGTCTTCACTCAGTGCTGGTGGGTCTATATGTCCTTGAGGGTGTAGACCTGAAGTGGACGTTTAAACAGTGAATACTAACATAACTGTGGCTCACTTCTCCTTGGCGACAACCAAAACTGACTAAATAGTCTTCACTCAGCGATGCTGGGTCTATACGTCCTTGAGGGTGCAGACCTGAAGTGGACGTTTAAACAGTGAATACTAACATAACTGTGGCCCACTTCTCCTTGGCGACAACCAAAACTGACCAAATAGTCTTCACTCAGTGCTGGTGGGTCTATATGTCCTTGAGGGTGTAAACCTGAAGTGGACGTTTAAACAGTGAATACTAACATAACTGTGGCTCACTTCTCCTTGGCGACAACCAAAACTGACTAAATAGTCTTCACTCAGCGATGCTGGGTCTATACGTCCTTGAGGGTGCAGACCTGAAGTGGACGTTTAAACAGTGGATACTAACATAACTGTGGTCCACTTCTCCTTAGCGACAACCAAAACTGACCAAATAGTCTTCACTCAGTGCTGGTGGGTCTATATGTCCTTGAGGGTGTAGACCTGAAGTGGACGTTTAAACAGTGAATACTAACATAACTGTGGTCCACTTCTCCTTGGCGACAACCAAAACTGACCAAATAGTCTTCACTCAGTGCTGGTGGGTCTATATGTCCTTGAATGTGTAAGCCTGAAGTGGACAATGTAATGGTGACCAGTATAACGTGTATAATTATCGCATAAGTTATCTAACTACCCTTTGTACCCTAACGTAATTTTTAAATAACTTCATACCTTGCACAAGTTAGCTTGAGCTTCGCAGGCTCTCATTACCTCCATACACAACCCGAAGTGTCCGCGGACAGCTCCGTTCATTGTGCAGCTACTTGCTGGGTCATCTTGGGAGCTAACGCAAAAGTCCTGAGGTCGACAACTTAGTCCCTGGTTTACTCCACTGCTCAATAATGTGCTCCCGAGTACCTTAACAGTACACATGTACGAGAGCTTGATATACAACTTAATAGGGCGATGAGGGCTATCAGCGGCTGCCTCATTGGGACCACTTTACAATGGCTTCCACTGCTGTGCAACATAGCTTCTTCGGAGAAGAGACGCCAAGGGGCACTTCTCAGAGAGTTTCAAAAGATCCTATCTACTCTGAATCTCCCCATTTTGCACTACATATCTCGCAACATGTAGGGCAATTTAAATCTAGAAAACCACCTCTTCGACCAGTTTCTCAGTTAATCTCAAACGAATTTTCACTAAAAACCAACTGGGTGTAACTGGAACATGTTTGACGATCGAAACAAGTCTCGTATCAGACCCCACTTTCTAGTTTCAGGTGGAATTAAACTTACTTGAAAGGAATTAATTGCGTTTAGTCGCTTTTGCTCAGGTGTGGATAGATGTAACTACAGGAAATAACACATGGGGATTGGCAGATAATCAGTCATGTGATTGGGGAGTCGAAAATCAAACTAAGGCCACATTCTTAATGACTGACCATTGCTCTCTTTAAAGGGGAGAAAATATGGCATTCATTCAATCCGAGAAGCAAGTGTTGAATGGTCACAACATTTTATTTTACACTAAGACAGAAGTACTTTGTGCTGCAAATGTTATCTTAAAAATTAAAATATTTTTTAATTAAGTTTGTCCATTTTCCTTCTTGGATTTTGGTTGCTAGAAAGAAAAGCTGAACTATTCATAGTTTATATAATGCCATTTCATAACTATTTGATTAGTCACCATGCTTAGATTAATTTTAATTACTATAGAAGAGATTAGGCCGCTAGTAATCTTATCTTCCTATGCAATTGATATTTTTGAGAAGATTTTCTTCACCTATAACTTGTACGTTTTATATGAATGTGTTGAGGACAAGGACATAACAATTTTTAATTTAACATTCAACTACAAAACAAAAAATCTCAACAGAAAAAAATATATTTCCTTAACATCTGAAGTAAGTAAGGAAGGCTATGAGGCTTTTAACAAATTCAATTGGCCATGAAGTTACCTTGAAGTATCCTTCTCCTACCAGGTAAACTAGTACCTTGACAGCAAGCAAAATCAACCTCTTCTTCATTTAAGGTTACTTTTAAACACTATGTAGTCCACAATTTATACATATAGGGTTCCATATTGCGCTCCATTCTTTTTTTTAATTGTAATCAATGATTTAAGCTTTAATGTACCATGTTTTACTACTCCTTGTACTGATGATTCTAATCTTGTAAATAGACAATAAGAACGTAAATAGATTAGAAAATCATGTATATTTGTCCTTGAAGGAGACATTTCAATGGTTTGAAATCAATGGCCTGTACCCTAATAAAGATAAAATACAGAACATACTGCAAGTAACTTTAAGAAATTCTGAAAATAATAATAGGCCCTACTTCAGCCAAGTTACTGGAAATGTATATTGACTCCAAATTGACCTGGAAAAGTCATGTATCAAATGTGTGCAAAATTGTCTAGTTATCTATTTACTGGTTAATTTGAAACAAAATTAAAATTGGCATATATATATATTTAAAGCATTGTAAGATATGATCAAATTATTTGGGGCGATGTTATTGGTATTGAAAAAGTGTTGCTTCTACAAAAAAGGCTGTAAGATGAATTACTGATTATCATCTAATACCTCATTATAAGGCCTTTTTGTAAGAATAAAAATTTGTATATATTTGAATTTGTTATGAATATTAAAATAAAATTATCTAATTTTACTTTGAGACAAGTAGTAACTGAGACTAGTGCATTGTCATAAAAGTAGAAATTGGTTGGTAGAAGTTACTGAAAACTAAAGCTTGCAGTAACGTTATCTACAATATTTAAATGTTGTATTTATATAAATACTGTAGATAACACCTTGACGCTCGATGCTTTAGTTATTAGTAATGACACCAGCCGCTTAATCCTACAAAATAAAATTGGTCTACTAATGTATAGTATTGCTATAACATAGCAAAGTTGATACTAAAATCCTAATCTACTTAAATGCAGGCCTCATAATACTCATCCAGAGGTAATTTGTTTAATGCTTACGAAAATGCTTTGTATTCAATTGAAGAAAGTTATATTAAAATTACGCACGCTATTTAGAGTAGATATCTAAGAAAATATAATGTTACAAAATCTACTGTAAAATCTCTATTAATAGAGTAATAAATTACTTAAATGGTTTATAATAATCTTGTAATAAAGCAATACAATTTTAAGAAGTTTTCAAAACCGTTAAAGAGAAAAAAATTAATTTAAATTTTAATAAAAATTGATTTAGTTAAAAAAATTAAATCATTGTTCGGATTAAATATTTAATTTTTACATGTAAAGCTCCTATTAGCTAGGATAATTTATTTATGTTGGGTGATTGGTTTTAAAAATTAACTCACAACTGTTTACATTGAATAGTGTAATGAATGCCAAATAATACATATTATATTATTTATCTTCAATTATTATCAACATTAATTACGATTTTTTACGACGTAGTAGTAGTGCATTAATTCATAAATAACATTCAGTCTCAAGAGGGTTTAAGAGTCTGCTACTCCTGCCGTTATATTGGATTTGATTCTCCATGAGGACAGTTTTAAACTCAAATAAAGATTACAGCTTTATATATGAACATACAATTTTAAACTTGACTTTTTTTTAACGAGAACACAATTCTGTAGCGCCGCTTGAGATCAGATTTTAATGTTATCCCTTAATTTACTTCCATATACCAATAAATATTTGTTCTAATTTCATGTTTTTTTTTAAATAAACCAAAACAGTTAGAATAATCTATCTCGGGGGGGGGGGGAGTGTGGGGGGTCACTAGTCACACTTCAAATTTGAACTAAAAAGGAAGTTCAAATTTGAAATACATATGTTAACAAATGTAGGCGTGAATCGTTTTCAAGTGAAGTAATATTCAACTGCAAAACACGACTGTCACTTGCTGATAATTTGCACTGCTTGGTAGTTAAGCAGGGAAGGAAACTCAATTGCCACGACTGTTCAAATCACACAATGGTTTGGGAACAGACAGATAGAGGGTCAGGGACTCGAGTGTATCCACTGGAGTAGACTGTTAATGTCTCAGTCATGACAATAGTTTTAGAAAAGTTAAGAAAATATGTTAAATAACCACAAACGTATTTCAGTGTTTTCACTATTGCTTTACTGATACGGAAAACAAGGATTGTTGGGCATTTTCCACTATTGCATGAAGAAACCCTACATGACATTTTAACTTGGTAAAACCCAAGACTTTTCAAGTATTCAATGTAAATTACGTCTAATTAAACTATAATATTGTAGTTTGACTTCCACTTACACATATACTAGAAACGCCATGTAGGGTTTCTTCACGCAATGATAGAAAATGTCCAAGAATGCTTGTCTTCCCGATCAAATATTCAATCAATACTAAATTTTTAAAGTAAAAGCAATGATAATAATCATTACTTCATTTTAAAAAATTACGACAAAACTTTCTTAACTTTACTTTTAAATACATCTCCGACAATGAGAAATAAAAGCAAAGCACAATTGGCAAGCTACAATATTTTTGTCTGTACAATACAGATAATTACTATATATGACTTTTAAATTAAGTATATCTCCTTGATAAAAAACATTTATTGGTCTTTGTTAAATATAAGAATAAAAATATTTTTATTTCACAATAAAAATCTATTACAACATGACAATTATTAAACTTTGAATAACTTGACAACGTGTTAAATAGAGATGACAGCACAAAATAATCAAACTAAAAAGCTTACACTGGACAATCTATAGTTAACTAGAAATTCTTATCGGCCTACTGAAGTGTCGTTACATTACAGGCATACCAACAAAGTGGAAAAACAGGAGTTAAATTTACTTTCAGATCGAGGAAAATAAATGATAACGGAAAGGTATCAAATTTAAATACAAATCTAACTCATAGAACAAACTAAGAGATCTATATACAAAGAAATAAAATTTACTGTAATACCATAAGTATCAACTTTATCAAGAATCCATAGTTTTAATTTTATTTGAAAGAATTTTACATATTTGGCATCCAATGGTTCTTCTGGTAATTTATTACAGGTATATGGACCTAGAAATAAATATGTTTATACATCACTTTTTTTACCTTGTGTTTGATTATAAATTAAACTGAAATTGCTTTGTTTCGTTATTTCCAAAAGTTATTTAAGAACCTAGAAAATGAAAATGTACTCTAGGAAGTATTTTAGAAAATAAAAGAGTGGTAAAGAGAATTCATACTTGGATTTTAGCAAAATGTTTCTAAGTGTTTCTGTGCTATTTCTAATGGACTTAAGACATTGTTGCTGGTTTATATATAAGATATAGAAGACACTAGAAAGGTGATTTCATTGCGTTAAGTTGTTCGAGTGATTATGTCGGTGATTGACGTTCAAAAACTGCATCAAGTGCTACAGGTGATTCTACTGAGTAGGAAGGGATTCACTTAGAAAGCCTCTAGACTCTACTCTCTACACAAATTCTCCATGCAATGTAATTAACAAGGCCAGACTGGCTATATTTATGTAAGAACCCAGTTTCATAAACAGAAGTTGCTATAACAGTAATATTGTGACCACTAAGCCAAGCCTTGCCATGTTTATGTAAGACAGCAGTTGCGTGTTAAACAGAACATCACACTATTGTAGTCACACAGTGTTACAGTAACAACAAACTGTGTCATGTTTAATTATTTGATAACAATTTCAATTTAAAAGAACATTAAAATCTGCACAACTAAAATAGCACGTCTCGTTCAAAGAAAATTGGCAAGTTCCATATTTATATTAAACAGCACATTTACAGTAATAGCTTTACGGTTTATAATGTACTTATAAAATGAAAATATATTCATATGTTCACATCTCAGTAACAACAGGTACAGTAGAACTCCGACTATCCGAATCAATTGGGACCAGACCCTATTCGGTTAATCAAATATTCGCATAATCAGATTTTTGTCTAAATGCAGTCCAATTTATTTAATTACTGCATATAATTAAATGTGTGCATGCTGAAATGGGATATAAAACAATATTTTAAATGAGAAAGGGCATTTATTATATGATTAATTACAGTTTAATTACATACTGCAGTGAACTATAATGAGTATTTACGTACCATCTTGTAAAAGCAAGTTATTGCTTGGCAAACATTTTAGTTATATATGCTTTATATGATTGACCGTCTTCTCCGTTTTTGGCTAGCTAGGTCGCACATCCGCTTGACAGAGAGAAGGACAATTTCGTGAGTAGATAATACATTATCCCTATTGCATTATGTTTCCTGGCAGAATTTGGATTTGTTCTTTTAAGGCGGTGTTACAGTGTACTGTATTTATTAAGGTATATTATGTATTATTTATTGTGATACAAATATGTATGATTTATCTTTCTAAGGATTGAAAACACTACTCTTTGTTGTTGTATGCTGTTTTTTTTTTTTCAGAACAAAATTAAAAAACTGAAGATTAAGATTTCTTTTATGACATTCTAAAAGCAATTTGAATAATTGGCGATTTGGATTGTTGGAGTTCAGATAATTGGACTTCCACTGTATCGTGAATATAATGTCTAATAGATTTATATTACCAGACACTTATTCTGACACCTTATTGGCTGGTGAAGTGATGCTTGGTTATATAATCTCTGATCAATAAAGAGGTTTATAGAGTAGATTATATTAGAACAAAATTTAATATACATTTAGAAAAAAACCACAAACACTATTTGTTTCTTTATATCACTACTGCTAATCTTCAAATCATAAAATAATCACCTCACAGTTAAAAATATCTTTATTTAGAGTTGTTTCACGAAAGTGTTAGGTTAGATCAATAGCATATTCCTGAGAACGTTTCATTCAAAATTAATAATTGAATTTGCTGGTCAGCATAATTAAACCTCCTTACCAGTTCAATTCTACATTTCTATTAGAACATATAGAATATAAAAGGTGGACAACCCAGATGTATCAGCTGACTAGTACAACAATAAAGTATATGTAAACATGTGATTTAAAAATATCACATATTACTGTATTATCAGCTGTTACATGTGTGTTGCACATTGTACATGCATATTGCATTGTACATACTGTCACATAAATGATAATTTCTTTGTTATTTTTCATGCAATTTTGAAAATCATTACATCCTTAGATTTGTAATCACATTTTCTAAAAAAAAAAACATCATTCTTTGTAATTTTTAGTATAATTATTGGTTTAGGAGTTATTTAGGATTTTAATTTTTAAATGGTCGTCAGTTTGAAAACTTTGATACAGGAAAACCAATAATCGTCGTCCAAATGTATGTTTATGTTATAAAGGGCCATGCAAATTACAGCAGCATAATACACTTTCTGGTTTTTGAGATATAATCTTAAAAGGGAAAAAAACAAATGGCGGCTGGAAGGATAACCAAGGTATATTGGACACTTTAAATATTATATTTGTGATTCAAAATGAACCAGTAACAACAACCAAGAGAGCTTACAGAGCAGGTCCACAGATTTAATTGATTTTACAAGCACCGCCCCAGTCTTACAAGCACAAAGAGGTGCAATCACTGAAAGTTCTCAGGCACAGTTCTCAAAGGTGGGACACAGTACTTACTGATTTCCTTGCATTCAAGGCCAGGCTATTTCTTACTCTATGTTTTTGACCGCTATAACCTTTCTGAATGCTGTTTTAAACAGATAGTGCTGAAATTAATAAAAATCTCTTAGTAATTTTTTCTTGGTTGGATGTATTTAAAACATCAATTTGGTCTTTTGTCTTGAAACCAAAATGGCACAGATATTGTAGGGCCAGAAGATTTACGAAAATAATGATCAGGGAGCATAGTTTCCTCTAATTAGATTTTAATAAGCAAATACATATTCTTTCCCTTACAAGTCCATATTTATAAATTTATTTAGCAAATATATTAATTCCTCTACACTAATTTAAATTGTTTAGCAAAATTTGTAATTGTTGAACACAAAATGTATTATCACATATAATTAACTGAAGTAATTTTATTTGCATCTTAAAAAAAACCACTAAGATTAATAAATCAATAACTCGGTTTTTCAAAATAAAAAAATTACCTACAAAATAAATAATTATTTATGGTTTATTTCAGTACTGTACTCAAAATGCAAATAAGACTTACACTATACATTTAAAATAACTTAGTGTTTTTATTCAGAGTTTCTGAGGCAACCCTTGAACAAACTTCAACGAACTTTTTTTTAAATTGAAGGTAATTTTGCGTAGCATGGCATGGAATGTTTATTGTTAATTTCAAGGGAGTTTTTAAAACAACTGATTATTTAAACACTTAAAAATATTGAATTATGATATTTTGTTTATTCGGTGTCTAGTATGATGTTAATAAATTAATTGTCATTTTCACAGATGCAAATCTATCTATGAACATCGCACGAGAGGGATGAAGCCCCTCATGGGTGAGAAGAAACCCCACCACAACAAGCATAGGCAAGCCACTGTGATCAACAACCTTTGTGAAGAAACCTTGTCATTGAGACAAGCAAGTGTAAACTACTGTGATCAACAACCTTTCTGAAGAAACCCTACCAAAGAAACAAGTAAACTATTGTGATCAGCAATTCTTCATGAGGAAACCCTACCCAAAATGTAGGTATACTAATTAACCATTCTGACGAAACTCTACCAAAGAAACAAGCAAACTTTATGAGGAAACCCTGCCCAAAATGTAGGTATACTAATTTAACCATTCTAACGAAACCATAGCAAAGAAACAAGCGAACTACTATTATCATCAATCTTCATGAGGAAACCCTGCCCAAAATGTAGGTATACTAATTAACCATTCTGACGAAACTCTACCAAAGAAACAAGTAAACTACTGTCATCAGCAATCTTCATGAGGAAACCCTGCCCAAAATGTAGGTATACTAATTAACCATTCTGACGAAACTCTACCAAAGAAACAAGTAAACTACTGTCATCAGCAATCTTCATGAGGAAACCCTGCCCAAAATGTAGGTATACTAATTTAACCATTCTAACGAAACCATAGCAAAGAAACAAGCGAACTACTATTATCATCAATCTTCATGAGGAAACCCTACCCAAAATGTAGGTATACTAATTAACCATTCTGACGAAACTCTACCAAAGAAACAAGTAAACTACTGTCATCAGCAATCTTCATGAGGAAACCCTGCCCAAAATGTAGGTACACTAATTTAACCAATGTTGTAAAACATTGATACTGTGCCTAAATTTTTAAAGCAAATTTAAATTGTTTATATCATGAGGTCATATTGATAAAAACCCTAGTGATTATCCCCAAGGAGTCAGAAAATATGTTTGAAAGAAAATAGGCCAAGTTGCATATCAAATTTGGGGTCAATTTGCATATCACATTGACAAAAATCAAACCTGAACAGGTCCACCTTACATAAAACAGCAGAAGCTGATATGTACAAAATTAAGCTGATTGAAAAATGCCTATGGATTTTGTTGTTTTTATAGATTATGACAGTTAAATACTGAGAACCCACTCTCGAGATAAAGGACAGTTTTCCAAATAAGCAGTGACTTTCACTTCCATTGGGAATGTTCTACAACAGATACACAATTTTTTTAATTATCTCAATTTTGCTCAATTTAACTACAGTAGACCTCCAACTATCCGAATCAATTGCGACCAGACTCTAATCGGATAATCAGATTTTTGTCTAAAAACGGTCCATTTTATTTAATTACTGTACATAATTAAATGCATGTTTGTTGAAATGTGATGAAATACAATATTTTAAATGAGAAAGGGCATTTATTATACAATTTTTTTTTCCAGTTTAAATACATTCTACAGCGTACCAGTACTTATTTACGTACCATCCTGTAAACAAATGTTATTGGTTACCAATCACCTTAGTTAAAATAAGCTTTGTATGTTTGACTGTATTCATCTGTTTTTGGGCAGCCAGTCATAATATTGCAGCACATCCACTTGACAGAGGAAAGGAAAATTGTGTGAGTAGACAATACAGTTTTCTGGCAGAATTTGGATTTATTCTTTAAAGACGGTACTACAGTATTAATTGACGCATATTATGCGTTATTTATTGTTATGTATATATAATATATATATATATATATATATATATAAAATCTATATCTTTAAGGATTAAAAATACTACTCTTTGTTATTGTATGCTTTTAGATTTTTTTTCAGAACAAAATTACAAAACTGAAGATTGTAGGATTTCGTTTATGACTTTCTAAAAGCAATAAACGAATCATTTTAATCAATAATGATTATTTGATAAATCAATAATAATTAATCAATTCTAGGTCGTCCCCCTTATATGTACAAAAAGACAACATTTTAAAGTCGGCTCTGTGATAATGTTCTTCTAGGTCGTCCCTCTTATATGTACAAAAAGACAACATTTTAAAGTCGGCTCTGTGATATTGTTCTTCTAGGTCGTCCCCCTTACATGTACAAAAAGACAACATTTTAAAGTCGGCTCTGTGATATTGTTCTTCTAGGTCGTCCCCCTTACATGTACAAAAAGACAACATTTTTAAGTCGGCTCTGTGATATTGTTCTTCTAGGTCGTCCCCCTTACATGTACAAAAAGACAACATTTTAAAGTCGGCTCTGTGATATTGTTCTTCTAAGTCGTCCCCCTTACATGTACAAAAAGACAACATTTTAAAGTCGGCTCTGTGATATTGTTCTTCTAGGTCGTCCCCCTTACATGTACAAAAAGACAACATTTTAAAGTCGGCTCTGTGATAATGTTCTCCTAGGTCGTCCCTCTTATATGTACAAAAAGACAACATTTTAAAGTCGGCTCTGTGATATTGTTCTTCTAGGTCGTCCCACTTATATGTACAAAAAGACAACATTTTAAAGTCGGCTCTGTGATATTGTTCTTCTAGGTCGTCCCCCTTACATGTACAAAAAGACAACATTTTAAAGTCGGCTCTGTGATAATGTTCTTCTAGGTCGTCCCTCTTATATGTACAAAAAGACAACATTTTAAAGTCGGCTCTGTGATATTGTTCTTCTAGGTCGTCCCCCTTACATGTACAAAAAGACAACATTTTAAAGTCGGCTCTGTGATATTGTTCTTCTAGGTCGTCCCCCTTACATGTACAAAAAGACAACATTTTAAAGTCGGCTCTGTGATATTGTTCTTCTAGGTCGTCCCCCTTACATGTACAAAAAGACAACATTTTAAAGTCGGCTCTGTGATATTGTTCTTCTAGGTCGTCCCCCTTACATGTACAAAAAGACAACATTTTAAAGTCGGCTCTGTGATATTGTTCTTCTAGGTCGTCCCCCTTACATGTACAAAAAGACAACATTTTAAAGTCGGCTCTGTGATAATGTTCTTCTAGGTCGTCCCTCTTATATGTACAGAAAGACAACATTTTAAAGTCGGCTCTGTGATATTGTTCTTCTAGGTCGTCCCACTTATATGTACAAAAAGACAACATTTTAAAGTCGGCTCTGTGATATTGTTCTTCTAGGTCGTCCCCCTTACATGTACAAAAAGACAACATTTTAAAGTCGGCTCTGTGATAATGTTCTTCTAGGTCGTCCCTCTTATATGTACAAAAAGACAACATTTTAAAGTCGGCTCTGTGATGTTGTTCTTCTAGGTCGTCCCACTTATATGTACAAAAAGACAACATTTTAAAGTCGGCTCTGTGATATTGTTCTTCTAGGTCGTCCCACTTATATGTACAAAAAGACTGATGAGTTAAGTTTATATGCTTAATCTAAATTTGTTCTTAAGGCCGCCAACAGACTTTTTCACAACCTGTAGATTACTGTAAATAAAGAAAAAATAAGTGTAATATGTAATTTTTAAAACGTGTTTCGTGCCATACACAGCAAATTGTGACAACATAGACACCTTTTATAGCACATAGCAAAGATTGAACTAAATTTGTATAAAAATGATTCTAAATAGTTAAATACACATAGCAAAGATTGAACTAAATTTGTATAAAAATTATTTTAAATATCTATAAAAACAGAGCTTGGTAAAAATTTAGAAAAATGAACAAAAATACAGTATTTACAGAATTTGTGTTAGTAAAAAGAAAACACACTATTTTAGGAATATGTGTTGGTTAAAATGTTATCAAGATGCCAGTTGGATATGATGGTCATGCTATGAGGCATTACTTAACACTTACGTAAACCTAGATATTAATTATGTTTACAAGACGCTGAAGAGAATGGCAATATCAACCGATGGTTCCGTAGGACTTGTCTCAAATTAATTTGTTTGTTCTTTATTGCAATTATTTCATTTTCAACGCTAGTTATATCCTGATAAAGGGGCCAGTTATTTCCTCTCAAATATTGCATAACTTTTTTTATAGGAAATAAATCATTATTTCATTTCAGTTCTCTCAGTTTTAATTTAAATTTCATTCTGAACAGCTATATATTTATAAAAATTGATAGTTACGTTTTAATAATTGATATTTCATTTTACTTATTTTAATGGTATATCTTGCATTCATTTATATCTTTTTAATTTTTTAAAACTCAAATAACATTGTTCCAACTTATGTAAGGTTTTAATAACGTCTATCGGCTAATTTTAGAAATACATAAATTATAATTTGTCCCATAGAGTGTGACACTACTAGTTTTGGGATGGGTAAATTCCATCAGTTGGGCCGTGGGCGACTAACGGAGTAGGCAGACCAGTCTCACCACTCTGGACCATAAAAGGACACAGCCAACAGCCTCATGGCACAAACCTTTTGTACACCGCTTGCTATTTTTTACCCATTACAAGCTAAACTTGCTTAATGCCTAAACTTGCTAAACTTGCTAAAGTTGCTAAACTTGCCTAGTCTGATATTAACTATTATTACTTTAGTTGTTAGAAAAATAAAAATTGCTTACTTCATTTTATCTTAAATAAAGTAACTTAGAGTTGTTCTTATAAATAAACAATCATCTTATCACAGTAATAAACCTACAGGTACAATATCCACACAAATCAGCTTGTCACGGTAACACTGACATATATTTTCATTTTTAGGTAGGTTGGGAAATGCTTGAAATTTTAGGTATTAAATATAATAAAACACTGTTGTATGTCAATGCAATGTTGTATAAAATTTTCAAGTGAATCCATTCACTGCTTATAGAATTTTGTGCAAACAAACATAAGGAAGTTTGAGTTTTAAATTTACCCATTATAAGTTAGTCAACAAATAAGACTATATTAATTTTGTTGATTTAATTAAAAATAATTTTGAATCTTAAAAACGGAGAGAAGTTATGAATACAAAATGTGTTTGTCATTTCATCTTTACAAGATAACTGGTGAAAGTCAGCAAAATTACTTTTTAAAACTATTATTATTATATTAAACTATTTAAATAATTTTAAACCGCTAATATGATTCATTGATGATTAAAAAAATTACAAAATTTATAACTGGTTCTATAACTTACCAATATAACATGTTTTTATTCATTCAATGGAATAAACCATAGTTTAAAATATGTATATTTTACTCTAACTTTCAATAAACATGAATTGTTTTTATTTGCTAAATTAGGTGATATTAATACTCAGATGGATAGTTTTTACAAACAAGTTAAATATCACAACAGTTCTTTTTTATTAATTCAAAATGCATTATGCTCACATTTATTTTTATCTTTCCATTCTTATCTTATATCTATAATATACTATTATAAATATAATTAATAATATAATAGTAATTATTATATATTATAAATTAATCATAACAATTTATAATAAGAAATATTCAATAAATAGATCTTAATAACAGATATAAAATTTGTTAAGAATATAACGAACAGGAAAAAATAAAATAAAACATTTTACAGGTAGGCCTATAAAATAATCAAAAAATAATAATATAATGTAAGTAAATAAGTATTAATAATATAACCCTTTCACTCCCAACATCCATAAAATCGGACATTCATAGTATGTCACAAAAAGCCCAATGTCTGATTTTATAGACGTCTAAACAACAATTATTTAAAAACTAGAAATTGGCCTAAATCTTCATGGCAACAGATGAAATTGATTAAACCATGAAAATCTTAAATTTTATTTATCTACTAAACAATTAAATTTTGTAACTTTTATAAAATGTGAAAATCATGCTGGAATTTAATCAGAAATTTCACTTGTAAATATTTGTAACTTTTTTATTAGTAGACATGTTATGTTTCAATTAAATTTTTTTAAGCAGACAAGATATCATTTTAAATTATGTTGTGTATATCTAACCAAGTTTTTTTTTTTAATATATTAATAAAAATTGTGAAGTCTAAAAATGTTCCAAATACTGCTGTACATGTATGGGCGGGCGGGTGGGTCAATACTGCTTTACGTATATGGGCGGGCGGGTGAGTCAATACTGCTGTACATGTATGGGCGGGCGGGTGGGTCAATACTGATATACATGTATGGGCGGGCGGGTGGGTCAATACTGCTGTACGTATATGGGCAGGCGGATTGGTCATTACTGTTGTACGTATATGGGTTGGCGGGTGGGTCATTACTGCTGTACATGTATAAGCGGGCGGGTGGGTCAATACTGCTGTACGTGTATGGGTGGGCGGGTTGGTCAATAACATTGTACGTGTATACTTGGGCAGGTGGGTCCCCACCGCCCACCCGCCAGGACGTACCGCCCGCCCGCCCATACACGTACAGTAGTATTGACCCACCCGCCCACCCATACACGTACAATGTTATTGACCCACCCGCCCACCCATACATGTACAGTGGTATTGACCCACCCGCCCACCCATACACGTACAATGTTATTGACCCACCCGCCCACCCATACACGTACAGTGGTATTGACCCACCCGCCCACCCATACAATGTTATTGACCAACCCGCCCACCCATACACGTACAATGTTATTGACCCACCCGCCCACCCATACACGTACAGTGGTATTGACCCACCCACCCACCCATACACGTACAATGTTATTGACCCACCCGCCCACCCATACACGTACAATGTTATTGATACATTGTATCATAACATTGTATACATACCATACAAATGACTAGGAAATTTCAAAATGTTAACTTATAAATAATTGGCAAAATATTACTTTTGTATATATAAAGAAATGTCTTAGAAGTAAAAAAAATTAAGATTGTCAATATATCCCTATACCGTACATTTTTTTATTATTATTTTCATAATAAATATCTACCTGGGATTTCTGGAACATTTTCAAAAAAATGTCTAAGATGAAAAGGGTTAAACAAATATTTAAAACAAATTCCCAATGTTATAAATTACATATGAAGAATCTAATTACAATAACTGCTCATGGGAGTCAACATAATCTGAGTTTTTCTTTTGCCATTGATAAATTTATACGTAATCTTATATTTACAACATTATGACACCAAACAAATAATTCATTTTGACTCTCCTTGCATAATGTATAGTTTAACATAATGTAAGAACAAGTTGGTACAAATATTATAGTGATCAAATTTGGCAAACCATGGCATACAAGAGTATACCATGGGAACCCTGTTATGTGAGTCTCCGTTAGGCTGAGGATGTACAAGTGGTTTACCAAAATCAATCGCATTGAAGTAACATGATATTGAAGAATGTTTTCTTTTTTTACTGTTTGGAAATGGCAGACACATTGCCTTAGTACTTTTATTGATCTGTTCTAAAACTGAATTATTCACTATCCAGAAAACTCATTGCAGTTGCCTTTTATATTGTGAACAAATTGCAATAAAATGATCACAAGTTTAAAGAACCCTCTAAGAAATTAGTTCATGTACTCCCTCTCCCTGTCTATCTTCATTAATGCCTCTCTCCAGAATATGTTGAAGTAACAAATAGCTGAGCTAATAGTACGCAATACAGTTGTTCAAGAGCTAATTTGAAATCGTTCACCGTTAGATAGTAGCATACGTTTAGTATAGATAGTAACATAGGGGCGCGTCTACAGCAAATATGTTGCTTTAAACTGTTTTTTTTCTATTGTCAATGGTATTATCTCTAAAGAAGTAAACTTCAGTATTATCATATTTAAGGTATAAAAATTTGCTTTATTCTTTAACTGTCAAATGTTTCTCAGCTACACGAATATAATTAACGTTGTTTGACGTAACAACAATGTGGTTTTTTGACAATTCAATTCAAATTCAAAATTCTTTATTGTCACATAAAATACGTTTGTACAATAGCATAGGCTATGAAACAGGTGACATTGTCAAACTTTTCAATAAATTACAGACAGGTATAAAGAAAACAAAAACTTAAAAACTATCATTCAGAAATTCCTCTTCACTGTAATAATTTTTGTCTAGCAAGAAATGAGTAAGGCTGCTTTTAAAGGTCTTACCAGTTATATTTTTCTTTAATGCCTCAGGTAACTTATTAAACAATCTTTTTCCCATGTAAGTTGGAGTTTTTTCTACTAATTTCAAACGGTGTTTTGATACTATAAGTTATTTTTATATCGAGTGCTGTATTCATGTTTAAATTGGGTATTTAAAATTAGGTTATAATTATTCTTTACATATTGCAGAACTTTTTGTATGTATAAGCCTGCCACTGTCAAAACTTGATGCTGCTTAAAAATTCTCTTACATGAAGATCGTGGTGAAGCAAATGTCATAATTCTTAAAAACTTTTTTTGTATCATAAAAATATTTTTTGCACCAGGTGCCACACCCCAAAGTTCAATACCATATTGAAGAATGGAATAAAAATAAGCATAATAATCATCACCCGTGTTTTAATATCGATATTGTTACGTAAAACGATCATTTGAAAGCAAGCTGCATTTAATCTTTTTTAAAGTAATTCTATTTATTCCAAGCAAGATTACGATCAATTTCCAACCCTAAAAATTTGGTGTTATTTGAAAATGAAATTATGTCTCCTTGAAAAACTATGTTATTTTCCAATACATCCCTGGATTGTGGTGTACAAAATTTAATTAATTGTGTTTTTTCATTGTTAAGCTTTAGTCCGTTGACATTGAACCATTTAGTCAGATCTGTGAGAGCTTTATTTACCTCAAAAATGAGATCATTCTCAAAATTACTCTTAACTATAGCTGTTGTGTCATCTGCGTAAAGTACAAGATTATTAGAAATATTTGATGGAATGTCATTGATATACAATAAAAATAACAGTGGTCCTAGTATTGAGCCCTGAGGAACTCCATCTGTAATTTGTTTCCATTCTGATGCACACCTATTTTTATCTTTTATTACCACTGTTCTTTGAAATTATTATTTATTTCATTCATAAACAAGTTTAACCGCACACTTTTCCATTCTTAATATTACAGTTAATACAGTATTATCTTTAATGTAATTCTCTTTGCTGTAATTTTAAGTGACACTATGTGGTTAAAAGCCTTGTAATATTATAACTAGTGCCATGTACGTTGAACTGCTGAACTATTGATGTAGCAATACTTATATCCTGTTGTTATCTAAAAATCATTCTTATAAAAAACTTCCGAGCAGTCTAAGGTGACAGGACTTTGAGCCTGGGTTAGAGCTAGCACAGGTCTGAATCTGGTCAGGACTGAAAGAAGTATCAGTAATATTCACCTTCTACTTTACTGGTTCAACCCCTTACTCTGCCTGAATAATTCCTCACACAGATCAGTAGCCTATGAGGAATGGACAGAGTAAGGTTAAGGAGGAGGATCGGCCTCTCCTTTATTAAAAAAAAAATGATTTAAGACATATTTAAAAAGTAACTAAATGTAGTTTTTAAAGTTTAACGTTTGTGTTAAATATCAAAATAGGATCAACTGAGGAATAGGTGAAATAACTAAAACTGAGAAAATCATTGACTATTAGGTTGGTTACAACCACCTTTGTAAAGCTATTATATTAAATAGACAGGGCTGGAATGTGTTGCATTCAATCAGATATCTATGTTAGAAGGAAATAACCAAGTGCCAGCAGGCCTCAAAATCTTTGGCAAGGAAAGGTGGAAGCTGGCCAACCAAGCTTGACATATATTGCATCTCGTCTGGACATTAATAGCATGGAGCCAAGTATTTCTTACCAAGGTACAAGATTTTTGTTCCACATACCTTAAAAAGGTATATTCTTTAAGCTTACAAATCTAATATTTAAATATCCTAAATATCACCATGTATGACTGACTGCTTCACTCCCCCACATAAATGAATTCAAACCCACTTATGAACTAAGAACTTGAAATTTGGCACACTAGTCATTTGTACTAAATAGAAATCTTGTACGAATTGTATTTTGTTTACTATAGGGCTTAAAAGTTAAAACATTGCATTTCTAAGCTCATAGTAAAAACATTTTAGAAAAGCTGTTTAGTAATAAAATGTAACTAATTTTGTCAAGTAATTTAGTTATTTCATAATTGTAAAGTTTAAGCTGGCCCAGCCCACTTCTTGTTCTAATGCTTTAGATGTATTACCAATTGATCCTATACAATTATCATGTTTAAGTTGGTCTCCATCTATTACGCCTGTAGATTTTTATGAAAGCACTATCAAAGAACAGAATCGTGCGTGGCTCACGGACGTAACAACTGTTTATACAATTAGGCTAAACAGCTTGACCATTACGGCAAACAGGTAGGGTAGGTGGCTACAGTTTTGTTCTCAAGATTGAATAGTCAGTGGGATGTTTTGTATCTTTTACATGGTATACACACTTGGGATACAATCGACCAATCCATATTTAGCTGTGGAAATCAATATTCAGCAAGGTCAAAGACTGAACTTAATGCATAAGCATAACCAACCGTGATAAGTCATCTGTGATCGAATTGGGTACCACCCACGATCAAAATGGTAGCCATCCATGATCACTTCCTTAGCCACTTATCATCAAATTGGGTAGCAACCATGAACAGCTTGGATAGCCATCAGTGATAAGTTAGGTAACAACCCGTGATCAGCTGGTTAGCCAACCATAATCAACTTGGGTTGCCACTGTAATCAACATGGGGAGTAACTACGATCAACTTGGGTAACATAAGTGATCAACTTGGGTAGCATCTGTGATCAACTTTGGGTGATTAATTTAGGAAGCCAGCAACAGAGGTAAGGTGGCATAGCCCCCAATGTGCGGAGCTGAATTTAAAATTAACTATAAACATAAATTTAGTTCAATTCATATTGCTATTGATATATTACCTAAATATTACTGAGTATGCACAAGAAGCTGGAAACACAACATAAAATTGAAACCTGAAAACTTAAATAAAAAGCCGGCAGTTTTCCTACATGATTGCTTAACCTACCAGATAGTCAACAAAGTATAACCTGTTTATGTATTGGTAAAACTGAAAGAATATATAAGAAAAATAATCTTTACAAGACTAAAATTTTTGATTTTAATAGTCTGAAACAAGATTCTAATAATAAAAAGATGTACTGTACCTATGCTCTTTCAAAGGATGTACTACAGTGGAATTTTGATAGCACGAAACTCAATAGCACAAAATCCTAAGCTTCATAGCATGTATTTTTTTTAATCCCCTCGAACCTCTTATACCACTCAATGTTAAAAGTACCTTTAAAACACAAATTTTAAAGACCAACTACCTCAAAAACACGATTTTGCTTCGATTTTTAAAACTATAGGAAATTAGGAAACCCTTATAGCACAAATATTGAAAGCTAAACACTTTCATACCACGAATTTGACCTTTAGAAGACGAATTCCCACGGTCAAAATTTATATATCCAATTCATACTTTTTAAAACAGAAAACTTAATTTCGATTTATCATGACTTCTGGAATTGCAGGTTGTATTGGGCAGTGCAAATTTAGTGCAATTTAGTTTCATTCTATTGTGTGATCGGCACCATTCAGAGTAATAATACCGTTTAACGCTATCACAATCCCCTTCAGATTCTTGGTAGAGATTCTACTGTAGACAGGATCTTTGGTCAACATAGCTAAGTTTAATGGAAAATCAAACAATTTACAATGGACCGGGATAAGCTATGTAGAGATTGTTGATGCACTAAGTCCTTTTACTGTAACACATTACCAAGCTATAAAAGCCTTTTACTACCTAATACATTACCAAGTCATAAATGCCTTTTATTACAAGACATTACCTAGCTATAAATTATCAATTGTGACAAATAGGAAGGAACACTAAAATAGCTCAGTCTTCAAATAGTTTCAAATAATTCCGCGAGATCAGGTTGCAAGATCAGCTCAGCAGTATTAGTAAGAGAAAAAATGTTTGCCAAATTGTAATGACGGTCTTATATAGCCTACACGACACACGATACTCCATGCGCCGAAATCTAAAGTTTCAACTTATATTTCTATTGTTAAAAAGCTACAATACATATAATTTTTCTTATAGATTAATTAATTACTTTAGTTAGTTACAAAAGAGTTTTACTCTGTTGAAACTTACATCATCCCAAATAAAAAATATCCTTACTTCAAAAATGTTAAAACAAACAATTTAAAAAAAATTTTAACTAGTTTTCGCATAATCGCTCCTATAAATTAATTTGTGTTACCTTGATTTAATAACTTGGTACCGCTACAATCCTCGTTACCAATAGTTGAAATTGATATGCCATAAATCCATCTTGAAATGAGTTTTATTGGTCCAACAACCGTTAGTATGAAAAAATGTTCCAGGTTACGTACCTTGAACGTAACCTGGAACATTGACTAGGAATCATGAATAAAATGTTCCATATAGCTGTCGCTAATGGTATTTTTAAGAGAAAATTACGTTTCACACTGCCTTAAAAATACCTCTATTCATTGAAAATGTGCAAATGTTTGAATTTCTCTGGGATTGGCATAGTTAAAACTATTACTAAAACTGTGCGTTTTATTTATTAATACCACTCTAGATATGTATATAGGTGGGTGAGACATTACCACCGCACGTTTTTACATCAAGCACCACGTACGGCAAACTTCCGCCCATACAATTAAAGTTGTATCGAGCACCAGCCCACATATACAAGTACAATGGTATTGTCCCAGCCACTCTTCCAAACACATACAGTGAAACTGAACCACCCGTCCACTTGAACATCTACAATGGAACTGACCCACCAGCTCACCCATACATGTACCACGTACGGTGGTATTAACACACCTGCCCCCTATACACATGCAGCACCTATTAGCGTAGGGTAGAATTGACCCACCACTTGCCTACCCATAGACGTAGTGGCGACAACGCACCTACCTATCCACTATTTACTGTCCAAATTTCAAACCGATTCCAATTAACCCTTTGGGGACCTAATGACTATACTTCGTCATTCGAAGTTTGTTACATATAACATCTAATTTACCGCTTAAAATGTCATGTACGTCTTTGGGATTATACGCAGGTGTTAGAGAATACTTTTTTTAACGTCTGGAGCCAGCTGTTGGAATATAACGTCAATGAAAAGAACTGACAATAATAGACAGAGTTAATTTCAACGGACGAATCTGACAGTATTAAGTGTTATAATTTTTTATTTTTGTAGGTGATTAAGTTTAGATTTCAATAAAACAGTTTCCCACATGTAAAATATTGTTGTTTACGAGCTGTAAGCATAGTTTTTTTTAAAACCCCAATTAAGTAATAGTATAAGAGTAGAAATTATTCTTTTGTATAAATATTAGATATGAGAAGCCCAACCATTCAACACAAGTTCACGTAACATACTGTAACATATTTCAGTCCATTACAGATCATAAACACCAAAATAAACATGGAATAACTAAATTAGATTAGATTTCTTGCATTGACCTCTGATTTATGAAATGTGAAGTTTTATATACGAAGTCCAGCAGTTTCTCTTTAATAATTACGTCAATTGAAACTGCACAATCAGCATGCCACCCAACCAGGACAATACTACGCATGCTAATATTGATAAGGCTAAAGATGAGATTCTATTAAATTGAAACCTAGGTAGCTTACTTACATAATGAATCAAAAAATGACCGAGTTATTTAATCCGAACTGTCATATAGGTTTTAAATAAGTGTTTTGTAAACCTACTAGTAAAAAACATACTATGCCACTCTAGTGCAGATAAATTGTTCCTCATTGTGATGTTATTTAGTACTGAACATACATCCACATCACCAATTTCACTAAAAGTACTCAAATAACTATCAACAAAACTAAGATAACAAGAATTCACAAACCATGGTTACCTATATGCACTTTCTAATCACTTCTGAAACTATGATGTGTTGTTAAAAGTGGTTAAAACAAGTACGAATTTAAAAGGGAGGCCTTTAACAAGAAAATTGGTTAACTTGTTTACTATAGAAAAACATTTTAATTGTTATTTTACAACTACCTTTTTTTAATTAACATATTTTTATGCTCAACACAAATATGTACTTAGTTTTGCAATAAAATTATGATTTCAGCCAAAAAACAGACTTTTTTACTCACCTGACCTATCTTATCTTAATACTTTAATATGTAATCAACAAAAATTCATAATTTACATTAAAATCAGGTGTCTGGCCTTCAGGACAGTCTGCTAGCCATCCCTTGAGTGAAAATTTATGATTAATGGTTTTTTGTGGTCATTGCTTTTAAAACCATAGTGCAATCGGCCGCTATAAACGATGTGCTGCAAAAGTATTTTTCATGCAATACCTCAAGCAATAATTGTGTTAAGGCCAAAATAGTTAACAGTATCAAATTCTTGTACAGCGTAACAAATTTGCAAAAAAAACACGCTAAATAACGGAGATACAACGAAAAATAAGATTTGCTAAAAAGTTATTTTTGAATACAAAACGAATTTACCGCAGAATAACTACTATTTTCTAGTAAATATTGATTCTATCCACTGGTGAAAATCATTTTAAAGATTTGCAAAGAGGAAGCGGACTGATAACAAATTATATGTTAGGAGGTACAAATCCAATCTTTGATAGTTTACGATCTTTGATCTCTACATCATAGCCTCAACACTAAGACCACTTCTAGGAGTCCTTATGATAAACCTCAGCATCTTAGCAGCCCTTCTGGTGATTATGTCTATGTGTAACTCAGAGCTTAGATAAGAAAACAGTTCAACTCCAAGGTCTCTATAATAGAAGACTTACCACACAGTGTAGTAATACAGAATATCAACGATGAGAAGTTCCTGTGAAACGTTACGAGATCACACTTCTCAAGTCTCATTCCATTGAGTAAACACCACTCTTCAATTCTCTTGAAGTTACGTTGTAATAAATGACAATCTTCAATGAACGAAATAGGAAAAAAGCCTTAATATCACCAGCGAATAATACATTTTCTCTGGAATACATGTATAAATGTTGGGTTCTTCATGTTTTCCAATTTTTATCTCTTTTTAAAAATTGGAGTTTAAATATAATTGTTTCTAGGTTGTATTAATTTGTAAGAAGTGATACAGAATTTGGTGAAAATTGGTCCATAATTTGTTGAGAAATTAATTTTAGAAAAATCCAATAATCCCTCCCCATCAATATATTGTTCATCCCTACCAGAGCCTGGATTTGCAGAAACTAAGTTCTCTAAGGGTAGGTGATTGTCGAAAAATTTACTAGACATCTTATAGATTCTGTAAAATAGTAATAATATGCGTTTACAAGCATTATTTATGCCTATAAATGTACACATAACTTGGAAACTCATCACTTTTATATTTCCTAACATACACATATATAAAAACATATAACATAACATATATTTCCTATAATACACAAATTTCGCTTATAATTGACATGACACACTTCACAGATAACAAATATTCCTATTTTTACACTAAAACATCGCTAAATTACACTTACATATGAGAACTGAAAACACCAAAAAAGACGCTATCAAAATCACTAACAGAGACTGGAAGACGCTTTCACTTTGAGAAGTAAATATACATATTATACTATTTTGCCGTGCCTTTCGTCTAAGATACTAATCATACCAACGTAAACTATAACTCCTACCCTTTCTAATGGCATTTAAAATATGACATTGGTTGTATTTTAATGAATCATCATACTCAAGAGTGCAACACAGCTAGCCGTGTTCCGCTGAGGTAGCACCAAACAATGCTAAAGTTTAGCCCTGTTCCAGGTCAAGGGTTAATTGTATCATTTAATCAAGTGTAAAGAGATTATGAAATGTATAAAACTAATTTCCCTATAACAATATTAGAACTTGATATTTATATGGTTATATATAGGCTAGGTTTGGTACAATATTTTGATTATTGTTTGCTTGAAAACTTCAAAAGAGAAATTACTTCCAGCACTTTCTCCAGCAATTTTTTCAGATAAAAATAATATGCTTAAATTTTCAACAGAAATAAAAGTCCAGAAGTCCCCATAATGTGCAAATATTTAAAGTTCCAGATATTAGATAACAGTAATAAAACCTATGTTTAGTGTTTTAAAAAATGGGGTTAGGTTATGAGGAACACTCAATAAAAAATATTGAGAAGCCAAGCAATAATTAAAATGCATAAATGAAATATTATAGCTTTAAAGAACTAATTATATTATGAATTGTTTACCTTTTCTTTTGCGCGTCCAGCATGTTTAGAAACTGACTTCGCGATTAAAGAACCTTTGCTCTCCGCCATCTTTCGTTCTCCTAACCGCACCAACCAGCTCACTCACTACGACTAAAACACTACTACAGCTGGTCCATTCCTATTCTCATTTCCCTTTCATGGCATCGGCGACATTGTGGGAATATTTGGAACCTGCCTAATTTCGTAGGCAGGTTAGATATCGGTACTTCGGATTGGGACTGGACAGTTTCACAAAAGTTAATTTAAATCCATAGAAAAATTATAAGAATACTTGACTACTTTTTTTTAATAGCGTAACATTTTGATTTCTATCTACATGTCAATTATTTACTGTTCAACAAATTCAAAATCATCATTCCTCATTACCTACTTGTAATAATCATTCCCCCTTTTTATTAGGAAAGTGTAAGGACTCTAGTGGACACTCCTAAGAGATTAAGGATATATAATGCAATGTTTTTGTTGAAAATTTTATATTAAAGAAAATGCATATTTTTCATAGAAACTTCAAGTACTTGGGCCATATATTCCATATAAATCATAATAAAAAGATAAAATAAGTAAAAGTTTGCTATACCCTTAAGTAAGATTTTATAACACTCAATCCATGGTGGAATATTTAAAGACCACCGTTTTTAATTTGATATAAAAAATCATACATTTAATACGGTATTGTGTATATGTCAAAAATAAAAAGTGAGTATAAAAAAAGAATTGTAGCTTATAAAATTGTTATAAAAGTCAATTTACTTAATTTCATTATGGTACAATTTTTATTTTTACATAAATCTCTTTTCTTATTTTATTTCAATTTTCATTATTTTTTATCCTAGAGACTTGGTTTTGACGAGTGTGAATAACGAATGACCAATTTGTAAGATTATCAACAGAGCCAAGTAATTAATACTTTAGTAAAATTAGACAACAAAGCGTGTTTATTTCAAGAAATCTTTTTTACATACAATAGAAGTTAATCTTTGCAGGCATCGCAAACAATGATTTGGCTGATATAGTCCTTGCATACACCAGAATAGCATTTTCTACATTAGGTGAGGTATTTTCAATTCCCTTTCTCTTAGGCTACATACACATGGCAGCGTTGGAACGCGCGTTTTTTTTTTTTTTTAACACTACCAAACAAATGACTGCGTGTACATGGAACGCGAGTTTTTCAATTAACGCACGTCCCTCAGATTGCTCGTGGATCGCGTCTGTAGTGCACCTTAAGTTTCCTTGTTTATAACTAGACCGTAGACCGAGGATATGTAGACCTATGCTTTTGAGCAGGTCACTTATATTTTATCTATTAGTCATGGAAGAAACAGTTTTTGACATTGAAATCTTGATTGAAGATTAAAAATTCCTAGATGATTATTCTAGGAATTCTAGATTATTATTATTCCTAGATGACTATTCCTAGATGATTAAAAAACTTAGGCTCAGATTTCCTTAGATTAGTGTAAAGAATTACAAAAGCATCATGAGTTAACCTGTCGCGTGAAATCGGATGTACTCACATCTTTCGTTGTCTTCGTCTCGTTCTTTATATCTACGGTACAAAACTCAAACACATACAGCTTCTTCGACTTACTAAACTAACTTAAACCTGCTCAAAAAATTTCTGTGTCACTATTAACGTGCATTAAAGTGCGATGCAACGCTATCATGAGTACGTAGCCTAAGACTGAAGGTGCAAGTACATCTTACTCTCTTCTTAGCTCGACTGCACATGCGTCCCATAATTCTGATCTTGCTAAACGAATCTATATATCTATCTACACTAGTGAGAAATATTTTCACAACATTTCACATCAGTCTTTAGAGTCACAAACGTTCCTACTCCAATACTTGACTTTGGTTGGAATGATAGTATTCCTATGTAAGGGATTTTCCTCTTGTTGAGTATTAGACTGTTCGAGGGGGAGCCTATCCTGGGTTATTAAGTGACAAAAATATACTTTATTTTTTAACACTGGTCTTTTTAGTTAAAGAAAAGAGAACTATTTACACAAATATTAAATTTACAGTTATTAAATGTTCAATATATGCAGTTAACCCTTGTTATTCCCCTGCATCGGCTACTACATTGTTCCTTGGTTGCAGAACAGTCGTCTTCCAATGGTTGCAGAACCCTTGGTGATTCTTGAGATCGGTATTCCTCCTGAAGAGGTACGGAGTTCTGGTTGTTTTACTGGGAAGCTGCTATTTGACAGGCCTGGCAGCTGATCCCGGTGTAGCCTGGAGCGCTGTGTTCCTATGTCCCGAAGTATGTCAGATTGGAGTTATAACGTCCACAGAGAGATCGTCCGGCTAAGTCTAGCTGGTCACACTACCAGCTGCAGAATAAAGATCTGTAACAGGCGATAAAAATTTATTTGTGTAGAACATAAGTGCCAGGGTTCCCCAAATCTCCCCCCCCCCCCACGATACCAGTCACGGGCCCTCGTGAAACTGGCAACGGAACGGAAGCCATGGGAAAAATATGTCCATAACCGGATCCTCAAATTTACATCGTCATGCAATTCTGAGGATCCTGGGGTACACATCAGAGTGATACCCCTAATACGGAACTGGGGACAGATAGATTCCTTTGAAGTAGGCTACGACTGTAATACAGGAGATCGAGTGGATCACTGGCTCAACACGCCCATCCGATCCACAAGGAAGACGTTAAAAGTATTAATTTTAACAGTTTGGTGCGGGGGGGACAGAGGGAAAATTACCTGGGGGTTCAGCACGACCGTCCAGAGGAGAAGGAACTGGGGGCTCTAAACGCCCGTCCAGTGGAAAGGACAAAGGGAAAATGTACTGGGGGCTCAACACGCCCATCCAGGCGAAAAGGAACTGGGGGCTCAACACGCCCGTCCAGAGAAGAGAGTACTGGGGGCCCCAAAACGCCCGCCCAGTGGAAAGAACAGAGGAAAAAAGTACTGGGGGCTCAACTCGCTCGTCCCGTGGAAAGTACAGAGGGAAAAGGTATTGGGGGCTCAACACACCCATCCAGGGGAAAAGGAACTGGGGGCTCAGCATGCCCATCCAGCGGATAGGACAGGGAAAAACTACTGGTGGCTCAACACGACCATCCAAGGGAAAAGGAACTAGGGCCTCAGCACGCCCATCCAGCACCGCGGGGTCAGCACGCCCATGCGGTTGGTTCGGCCCCGAGAACCGAACTGAGTGACAAGAGCTCAGTCACTTGTTTATCTAGGCAGTGACAGGAGTAGGGCCACTTGCCTTCCCCTCCAGCCACTGACTCCCCTTTGTGATAACACTGCCAGTTAATTACTTTCTTGGACTCTGTAGAGTACTGTTAATAGTTATGCAACATTTAAAAATAAAATATTAATACTCTCTGCAGTATAAATTAAATTTTAATAAAATAATTGTATCCTTTCAATTTAAGATTCATTACACCTACGTGCTCAATATCGGTCGGCATCTGACGTACAAAGGAAACAAAAAGATCTTGATCCTAATAAGAGTGATGGTATCTCTCCCCACTGGTTCTTTGTCAGTGTGCTTCTGTATTGGCTCCACATTTTACTATTCTGTTTAGGATGTTCATAAGGGAAAGTGGGTTTCCTACTGTCCTGAAACATGAATTTGTTGGCTCCATTTTTAAAGCTGGTAAAATTGGTGATGTCAAGAATTGAAGGCCAATTGTTATCCGGCCGTGCCTTGCGAAGGTCTTTGAGAGCATCATACTTAAAAATCTCTTTTTCCATGTCTAGAAGTACATCGTCAATGAGCAGTATGGGTTTCTTCATAGGAGGTCTACCATGACGAACTTGATATGCTTCGAAGAGTTCATTGTATCAGCTTTCATGAGAGGCAATCAAGTTGACTGCGCCTAACTATACTTTTCTAAAGCCTTTGACAGGGTCAACCATCATATTCTTGTCTATGTTATCGGATATGGTGTAGGAGGATCTTTGCCTCGTTGTCTCAAGAATTACCTGAGTGGCAGGTTCCTTATTGTCAAGTGTGATGGTGCAACGTAATCTCCATTTCCTGTTCTCTCTGGAGTCCCCAGGGATCTCATCTTGGCCCCTTACTCTTCAGCATCTTTACCAATGACAGTGGTAATGTGCTTAACACCATATATTTGCTGTTTGCAGAGGATATTAAAATCTTTACCGAAGTTCGCTCTGCATGTAACCAGGCAATTCTGCAACATTCTCTGGAAAATATCAATGCTTTGTGTAGGGACAATGCTACAGTTTTAAAAGTAGCTAAATGTTATTTCATGGTATTTTGTGGTGCTACACCCCCTGCCTACAATTACAACATACATGGAAATCGCCTGGAAGCCATGAATACTGCGAAGGATTTGGGTATCTTTATGACACTGTCTCTCAGCCCCTTTGAGCATCTTATACATGTCATGTCCAGAGCTGCTGCACTTCTGGGATTTATATTCGGATCTACTAAGGGTTCCAGGAACCCGAGAACACTGGTGTTTCTAAACAAGTCTTTGGTTCAAACAATTTTGAAGTACGACTTGGTCATATGGATGCCTCATGAGCTTCGCCACATTTCCATGCAGACGAGAATCCAAACAAAATTCACAGGGATGCTGGGGTTAAGACTGGGTTATGCATATGTTGGGATGCCGGTGGAGGATATCCAGGACAGCTTTGGGATCCAGCCTCTCTCATCATCTGAGCAGAAGACTTCCTGATACCCTTGTGTTATATAAATTAATAAACTTTCACCAAGACTGTATTGACATTTTTAGCACCATAAACTTCACTGTGCCAAGGAAACTCGCTCCAGGACTGTTTTTCAGAGTAGATTTTGTCTGTACATGCTTACAACAGTGCACTGTCAAAGTCCCTGCAGGAGGCAAGTTCGGTTGGCGGTGAGGTGGATTTTTTGGCACTTCGATATCCTTCTTCAAAAACAGCATTGTTAGAACGCTCCGGGACCCTCTGTGATGTTGAAACTCTGGTGGTCCTTCCTATCAAAAATCAACAATAATATTTGTAGCAAACTTTTGTTAGTTAGTGAATTAGATTATTATTTATTATTATTGTTACTTGTTGTTATTATTATGGGTTGTTGTTACTGTGGTAGTCATATTTATTATACTGTTGTTTATGTTTAGAGATAGTTACATAATTAATTTCTTGCTATAATGCTTGCTATTATTATTGGATTGTTCATTGAAATATCGCAACTCGCTCATTGAAATATACTGATTTTTACTGTTTATCTTTTTTCTATGGATTGTTTATTTTAGTTACCTACTAGCTACCTGCTATATTCTTATCTTGTCTCTTGAGATAATTAATATTGTTAGTTTATAGTTTAACTGCAATTGTTGTAACTTTGACTTTAACTTGGATATTGTGTCTTGAACTTAAAATATTAGATTGTTATGTTTGCATGTTTATTGCTATTAGGTCATATTTTTGATAACGTACAGCCATCTGTTGCATTGTCACAATCCGCCTCTATTGTTATTGTAAAAATGGTGTCATTCCGTAGAAAGAATAAATAAAAAAAGTAATGTAACTGTCTATTGACATACTTAGTTGGCTAAGTTGGTAGAAGAATCATCAAGAAATATACAGCACTTATTTCCATCAAAGCATCCATCATCTTCTTGTGCACTATATTACATAGAAATTAGCATGTTTCTTGTCAAGGGAATCCACATCTACCTACTTTGGTGTATTATTCAATGTATACACTAACAGCATTCCTGCCACACAGGCCAGATAATTCATAATGCAGATAATATTGCTCTCACAACTCAACACAAGGACCTATGAAATACGAAAGAACACTTACACTTAATCTAGTCACCCTCGATAATTATTTTATAACCTAGAAGCTTAGGCGGCTTATAGACGGGGAAAGTAGAGAATGCAAGTTCCTGGTAGCAAGTACTGTTCATTATGTTATCTGTTTTCCTATACACAGGATAAGTACTATTGGCAAGTGACAAGGAAAGTTCTTGCGGCCAGTCTGCTTTGAGGTGACAAGAGTTGAATCAGATTGTGTTGAGCATGTCTGATTACGATCAAGAATTTTTCTAAACAGGAAATGAAGCCATTGGAGTGTGTGTTGTTGTTCTTCTAAATGAAGAACTTTAATCAATTTTGCATAGAAGTAAATTATGGATGAAATTTCTTAGCAGGAGAGACGAACTTGGTGTAACTGTCACCTTTCTCCGTGAACTACGAGAGAAGTTCCTCATGATTTTAAAAGACATTTACCTATGAGTGTAGAGAAGTTTGAAGATCTTTTACAAAGGGTAGAATCCATTATTCGCACAGAAAATACTCCAATGCGTAAAACTTTAACTCTGTAACAAAAGCTTGAAACAACTCAACATTTTCTAGCTAGTGGTGAAAGTTTTCAGTTGTTGTCTTTGTTGTTTCGCCTTCCTGCTAGTACAATACCACGGCAGTTTTGGTAAATAAGGTCATCAGTGCCTTTGCCACTTGACTTTGATTCTTCAACTTTTAGATGTTCTTGCCTGTACATTGTTTTGATTTATTTAACTGTAGATTGCAGAAAAGTAATGTTAGTTGCTACAATACTTTGCTATGGAAGATCAACTAACAATCTATGCATTGTTCACTTTCTTCTGACTGCTTAGGTACAGTGGTTATAACCCTCTCACCCACCCACACACATACAGTGGTAATGGCCCTCCCACTCACACTTACACGTACAGTGGCTTTCACTTTTTTTTTGTCAGCATTTATTATGACATAAGTTTCACAATAGTTTGTAACTTTGAAATATGTCTAAAAACTTATTAATGTCATTATAGCTCCACTTAATAAATATTTTCTTCTCAACAGGACCCTTGACTGACATTTTCAAAGAAAAAGCTGTCACTTCTATGAACTATCACTCTGATTTACCACTTGCCACTCTACTCTAGTGATGGCAAGTTCATGTTATGACAGGAAAGATCTGGCCGCCAGTGTTCACATGATCGCCCACGTGACCTGCTACTTACCGCAGCAAGGGCAGTAAAATAAAACATGTTTGAGTTTTCTTGCCGCCATTATATACTTACTGCTGGAAATTAAAGTGCTCCTATACAAAAGGTAAGTATGCAGTAAGTGCTACTGGCAAGTACTTGCAGCCAGCAGCTTGCCGTCTCAACTTTCCTCATCTATAAGCCATTTTAAGTCGTATCCAACAAAAACTGAAGTAACCTGCTTTCACCTGAGTAATAGAATAGCTAAAGATCACTCAGGTGATTGGGTAATCTTTAGAGTAAATTTCAACTGGGTATTTTAATTCAGAACTCTTTTTATTTTTCTGTATTAATTGTTTTAGGATGTAGAAACTGGTTCGAGACAAGTCATGTATTCTGATTTTTATTTTTTATGAAAATCATAGACCATTTGTTTTTGAGCAGTGGAGATGTCTCAAGTTATAATTGCAAGGTCACCAGCAAAAGCTAGACAATAAACTTAAATATCAGTTCTACCTAGTTTGATGGATTGATTTATATTATTTTCTATTTTTCATTTACACCATTCATGGATTGTTTTTGTACAACATAGTTAAATATTAATAAGGGAAGACAATCTTCCTGTCCAACTCTAGTTTTTTATTTCAAATGGTTCATAAAGTACCCCACAAAATGTTTGTAGAAATCTCTTCCTGTTCTTGATCTGATCATATAAAAGCTATAGAAAACGAGCCTGTTTTGGGGCGGAGGTAGGGGGAGGTAGTTGCGTAGACTGCAGTAGTGTGGGTTTGGTGGCGCTGGGTGGGAGTGCATGTCAGCGAACCTTGTATGTATGTGAGTTGTGAATTAACTTAAACAGTCTAAGACTTATTCATCATCTATACTGTATTTTAAATTACTCTATTTAATTTATTTTGACTTTGTCTTTAGTTTTTAATTAGTAGAATATGTGTTTGAGCATATACAGTACAAGTGAACGTAACACATCACAAATATGTGTTTGAGCATATACAGTACAAGTGAACGTAACACATCACAAATATGTGTTTGAGCATATTAAGTACAAGTGAACGTAACACATCACAAATATGTGTTTGAGCATATACAGTACAAGTGAACGTAACACATCACAAATATGTGTTTGAGCATATACAGTACAAGTGAACGTAACACATCACAAATATGTGTTTGAGCATATACAGTACAAGTGAACGTAACACATCACAAATATGTGTTTGAGCATATACAGTACAAGTGAACGTAACACATCACAAATATGTGTTTGAGCATATACAGTACAAGTGAACGTAACACATCACAAATATGTGTTTGAGCATATACAGTACAAGTGAACGTAACACATCACAAATATGTGTTTGAGCATATACAGTACAAGTGAACGTAACACATCACAAATATGTGTTTGAGCATATACAGTACAAGTGAACGTAACACATCACAAATATGTGTTTGAGCATATACAGTACAAGTGAACGTAACACATCACAAATATGTGTTTGAGCATATACAGTACAAGTGAACGTAACACATCACAAATATGTGTTTGAGCATATACAGTACAAGTGAACGTAACACATCACAAATATGTGTTTGAGCATATACAGTACAAGTGAACGTAACACATCACAAATATGTGTTTGAGCATATACAGTACAAGTGAACGTAACACATCACAAATATGTGTTTGAGCATATACAGTACAAGTGAACGTAACACATCACAAATATGTGTTTGAGCACATACAGTACAAGTGAACGTAACACATCACAAATATGTGTTTGAGCATATACAGTACAAGTGAACGTAACACATCACAAATATGTGTTTTTTGAGCATATACAGTACAAGTGAACGTAACACATCACAAATATGTGTTTGAGCATATACAGACAAGTGAACGTAACACATCACAAATTGTGTTTGAGCACATACAGTACAAGTGAACGTAACACATCACAAATATGTGTTGAGCACATACAGTACAAGTGAACGTAACACATCACAAATTTGTGTTTTGAGCACACATACAGTACAAGTGAACGTAACACATCACAAATATGTGTTTGAGCACATACAGTACAAGTGAACGTAACACATCACAAATATGTGTTTGAGCATATACAGTACAAGTGAACGTAACACATCACAAATATGTGTTTGAGCATATACAGTATAAGTGAACGTAACACATCACAAATATGTGTTTGAGCATATACAGTACAAGTGAACGTAACACATCACAAATATATTACAATATAAGCACAAAATGCACAAATATATTACAATACAAGTACAAAATGCACAAATATATTACAATACAAGTACAAAATGCACATTTATACTTACAATACAAGCACAAATACTATGGTGATCAATTTTGACAAATCATGTTTACCTTCCTCAGACCAGAGGGATTCAAAAAAGAATTCTTCTGTGAATCCCTCTGGTCTGAGGAAGGTGAACACGGTTTGCCGAAATCAATCACCATAGTATTTGTGCATTTTGTACTTATATTGTAATATATTTGTGTTGTGTGACTTGTGTGTTATGTACCAACACATATTAAACTAATTAAAAAACTAAAAAAAAGTGAAAATAGAGTTTATTTTTGAGTTATAGCTGTTGCTGTGCTCAATCAAGAAGTCATTTTGAGAGAATTTTGTATGTTATCGGAAGTAGAGAAATTCGTTTATACTAGTTAATATCATTACTGACTTCCTATTTATGTAATGGATCTCATATCTTGTAGTAATTAAATAATTTATAAAGAATTAAATTAGTAGCTTTATTTCAGTAACATACATCATAATACCACAGTAATACTACGTTTGTTTTACCTAGCTGCACATAATCAAAACAACTTATAGAAAACATATGTTAATTAATATCTATCATGGATAAATAAGCTCACTTTTCCGATCATTAGTAATTAATTTCTTCTGTTTTCCTGCTGTGTTTTATAAGTTGAGTAATTTCTTTTATAGGGTTGGTACTGGATGACTGTAGCAGCTGCAGCATTTGCTGGGTTTGTATCAAATGAACAACTGGATTTTCAAAGCAATGAAATTTTCGACACTGTCATATATAATGTAAAAATGAAAAAGAACTCCCAACTAAAATAATCCAATTAAAATTAAACCAACAATAACTCCAACCGCCAATTAAGTTTAAATTACAATGGTGAAGAAGTGGTCTAGGATAGATTTGGTCATGTTTTAGATAATGAAATTTAATGTTATTTTAATGTATAAGTGAACTTGTAATTCCACCTGATTACCAAGTACGAACTTCGAAACTGGTTGTAGAAAAAACATAAATGATGGTGTTGGAACAAATAAAGAGTTAATTTCTTTACCTTGTACATTTATTTTGAAAACCAATTTAATAAAAATCCAACAGAATATGGATTAGTTTTAAGTTTAAAAACGGGATCTCTTACATCATTTACATAATTTTTAAACATCATTCTTTATCTAAAACTCAATTAATACATTTTTCAATATTTACAGCATATTTTGTTGATCGTTATTTTGTATTATAATACTGAGAATTTGGCTCAGAAAATTTCTAAATATATTTAATTATGCATAAAAATATTTTATATAAGATAAAATAAAAAAGTATCATTTAGTTTATATTAGAACATTCAGTTTTGTATGTTATTTTTAGGGCACTGGGATTGAAGTAAAAAGTGAAAGGAAGGAAAAGCAAAGCAGCGTTCCTGGTAAAATGGTAAACCAAAGACAAAGACACCAACAACACTGATAAAGTCAGCGGAATATTTCGGGGCCACTGGCCTCTTCTTCAGTCATTAACCAACTTTGAATAACTAGAACTGCAACAAATAGTCAGCCCCAGTATTGGACTATAACATGTACGGTGGTACTGAAGTTCACGTACAATCGTATTGGAAAAAAAGAGATAAATTTAAAATAACTTTTTAATATACAATTAATTTACATTTAAAATTATAGTACAAATTTTAATACATAATGTACTAGCAAATTTATCCAATAATACAAGTGTAAGAGTATGACACTTATAAAATAACATGATTATTTGCTAACTCAAAATGATTGTTTTGACAAATAATTCAATAATTGCTATGAAAATAAATTATCCATAACAGTAATGAAATTATTGATAATAAAGTTCAGAGATATATTCATTATTATTATTCATTTCTAAAAGTATGGGTATGGGGCATATGGGAAGGGGATACGAGTCAGAAAATCCCAGACAGCGATGTCTAGGGGCGGCCGCACCAAGTTCGTTCCGTCTGTGTCTGACTGTTTCCCTATACCTTTGTGCTTCTTATAGATGTGTATTCTTTGATGTTACATTGACATTGTGTATCAAAATGTCCTCACAATGAATATTAAGAAAACAAAATGTTTACCCATAGCTCTTTGCAAAGGGTCAGACTGGTTAAACCACACTGGCCCCAGCGGAGCTATGAGTGGTGGTGCACTCATGCAATGAACCCGCTAAAGAACACTGTGACTGTCAAGTCATAGAGAGATTCGACCATTTGAAGTACCCGGGTGTCATTATTGATAACCAGCTACGGTGGGACAAACATATAGATATGTTAAAGTCTAAACTAAGAAAGTTCATATACGTGTTTAAACAATTAAGTACATTTTTTAAAACTCATAACATTACAACTGTATATTTTGCATATGTCCAATCCATTTTAGAATGCAGTATTATTATTTCTTGGAGAGGTGCTTTTAAATCTATAATAGAACCGTTGCCTGTTATCCAAAAATCTATTTTGAAAGCAAGCATTTGTAAGATAAAAATGTTTTCGTCTGATTTACTTTTTCAAGAAACAGGTGTTCTCACCATTAGACAAATATTCATAGCAAACTGTCTAAATTTAATTTTTCATCATTCCGATTTAATAACTACTCCATTTCACATAATTACAGAAGAAGAAATGCCTTCAATGTTGGTGTCCAAGTCCTTAGAACAGTTAAATCTGTAAAAAATACGAATTCTTTCTTCCTTGCTAATGTTTTATATCACAACATACCGAGGGAGATAAGGGATCTACTTGGCACCGTCAGTCACAGTGTATACAAAAAGCGTGTCCCTGCCTGGCTGTTAGGGACCGGCTATGATTACGCGGAGGACCTCCTGAAGTCAATCTACGCCTGACAACACGATAACTTGACTTAATAATTTACTTTCCATCACTTTTTTGCTTCACTTCCACAACTAATCTTACTTGACTCTATCCAATAACATCAAACCCTTATTTAAATAAGTCAATAACATCAAACCTTATTTAAATAATTTAATAATATATATATATATATATATATATATATATATATATATATATATATATATATATATATAAATTAAAAGCTCATGGTACTCACTTACTTTCTTTATTTTAAAAATTTATTTTTATTTTTTACTGTTTTAAGAATAAATATTCTTTTTAAATTATTTTTTCTTTGTAATAGTCAATATCTAATGAATTATTTCCTTTAGTTTAGGACATACATTTTTGTTATTTTATTATAATAATTACTTTACACATTTATATGTTAAGTAACTTTTTTAAGTTTATCTGTCTGTTCGATCATAATATAATGCTTATTTAATTAGTTTTACACACAGGCAAAAGGCCTATGTAAAACTTTTTTCCGCTATATTTAATGCTTAAATTCAATTTATGTAAACTTAAAAAGGGAAATAAATTTATTTTCTTTCTTTCTTTCATTATTAAGACCCTGATCATCAAGATATGGGCGAATATGAAGGGCTAATGAGAGTGATGAGTGTAGATGAATGAATGTAGTCATTGTTACTAACTAAGGTCAACTGTTACTCAGAAAGAGCTACTTATTAATAGCACAATAGCTATGGTTATTAAACCAAGGGACCTATCTACAGCTTTACGTCAAATTCGAACTAAGTTTTTTTTTTTTGATTTTTATTGACAAGCTGACACTCAGTTCCCTTCCCTACACAACATCTGAACCTTGACTACCATCCAACATGGACACCACAGACTTCACTAGTAGTGTCCATGTCGATGGTAACGGTTAATCGGACACTAACAATACATAACAGATAATTTTATTGGTTTGGATATTTATCTAACAATATACACTCTACAATATTTAACCTTGCTTAGATATCACCAAGTAATGTATGAATATCTTCATCACGTTAAAGTATTCTTACTGCAGAAGCTCTATTAAATGAACTAATTATGACTATTATCAATAAATAAATTTCCACATTTTAATAAAACAGAACAAACAAATTGCAAACTACATAATTGACCGACCACAGTAACAAGTTGCGTGGTCAGTTATATAAAGTATTAAACAAAATATATTGAGTCTAGCTTCAGTTCCTATTATTAACAGAATAGTGGTCACCATCTGCGATGTTTGTAAAGCATAAATATAAAAATACTTAAGTTAGTATAAAAATATAGAACTGTTACTTAAAGAAAAACAATTTTTTGAATAATATGTAATATTTAAAAAACGATATCATTATTTTAAGAGTCTGCAGAGACTGAAGGCCATGTTGGTTTTAATCACATAAGAACAATGTTATTTGCGAATCTATATTTTTTTTGTTATTTATTGACCAAAAGTTGTGTATGAGGTTTAATTTTAAACGTTATCATATTGCACATTGAGTTTGCTTTTGATATTTTGAATGCATATGACTAGTTTTGAAAAATAAGTAAAAACCAAACTTCAAACTAAATATATTTCATATTTTTATCTATAAAACTAACTAGGAATTCTCAAAGCAATTCCATCGTGCAATTTCATACTTGATCAAATGCAATTTGTTTGCAAAAAATCTGTTTAAAAATAACTGTTTAGTTTGGATACACGTGATCGTATGTCCGGTTTGAAAATAACATTGTTCTTATGGGATTAAAACCAAAATGGCCGTCAGTCTGCAACAGCCTCTTAGTCTTATATTAATTTATATTGAGAAAAATTATAAAAGAACATAATCAGACAGAAAAGATAATGACAACTTAAGATAGGACACTGCTTAGAAAGGTAACATCATTATGACTTTAAAGCTATTCTTTTAATTTTTAAAATAAAATATTGTAAAACTGCAACCCTGAATATTATCTGGTAATTGATTGAAATATTTAGGTGCTAAGCACTAAAAAGCTTGCCTAAAAATATATCTTTTTCTGTGGGGCTTCTAATGTTACTAAAAGCAATGTACCAATTAAAATAAATTATTATAAATAGACATAGTAAAATAAAGTAATTCGTTATTCTCTCTGTTACCTACTAAAAAAATTCTCAACATTTTAAAAATGAACAACGGATAAGTACTATTTCTTAGTATCTTATTTGGGATTATATGTGACAAGCAATATTGTGGAACTCTTATTTCATTAGTTCATTATTAATTTTAAAATGTATAGCAGTTTAGTTGATCTTGAATATGTATTTTTAAATGTGATTTTAAGCACACGCTTGAGTAGGTGATTCGTTATAAACTAATTGCGTTAGTTGTATAGATGTTTTGATTTTTAGTTGTTTATCATATTTTTTATTTATGAACTTTAATAGAAAACAATTGTTATTCAGCCTTAAGTCGTACTATGAGCAATTAAAAATGAAGATAGTGCAATCTGATATTCTTTAAAGATATTTTTATAAAAACCTGAAGGTCAAACAAATGGGCAGAGTTCTGTGATAGCGGTTTATCTGTGACTAAATGGTATTGAAAATTCGTAAACCAGAGCAGTAGGTTGCCAAAGATTGGAGACGACTTCTTGGGATACAAACTATTTGTTAGTAAGTAACTTTTTAATGTTGCTCAATAATTTTTAGATAATTTATAAAATAAATTGCTCCTGATAAGTAAGAATCCATTTATTCCATTGATCTGATGGACAAGTCATAATATATAGTGTATAGGTTTAAAACTGATATAAAGATTAGTGAGAATAGCAAAATAGTCAAGTAAATAAATTATAGTATAATAACTGTACACATTTACAAACAACTACTTACAATATATATATATACATACATATAGGTGAATATCCCATTGTGTAAATATATAAATGATACAGCAAAATGTAACATCACCGTGACAGTCTTAAATTCATCTCAAAGATGTGTAAATAAGAGCCCCGGATTTAAATCGTAAATAAAAGTGTATTACCTCACTATAATAAAGTAAGATATACATCTTAAAACACATAATTTCTGATTACTTTTGAAATACATTGTCTGATAAATGCCCACCTGCAACATGATTGCAAACTCTAATTCTTTTTACAAGTTTTCTTATTACTCCTACACAAATTTGAGGCTAAATTTAGTCAATACCAGATTTCCTCCATGAGGTCTTTAATGGTCTGTGAACTACTGATGTAGAAAATACTACCCCAAAGAAAATAGTCGCAATAAGGAGTTAAGTCACATATCTTGCCGCCCAATTTAGATCACCATTTTTTTATAAATTACACATCTTGGGAAGCGGTCATGCAATAAATTAACTGTGTCATCCTGCTGAAACAAAGTGTTTTGCAATTGATATTCCTCAAGCTGGGGCCAAAATATGATATGGGGAGGTCTATCTTCAAAATTCTGTGTACGCTGCTTCGATTTAAGTCCTGACAAGGCCTATGAATTGAGGTTCTTGGATTTTCCTCGACACTAACATGTACAGCTTCGATATTTTCAAGAGACTGACGTGCCTGAGCACATTCTGGTCTTTTTATGTCCAATACTGAACCACTTTCTTCAAATTCCTTCATCAGTCTTCGGACAGATGATTCATTTGGCACATTGTCTCTAAATATTGCACGGAGCTTACACACTTTTTTGGCAAGACATTCACCGCACTTGTAATGAATGCACTTTAACAATAACCACACGTTGACCTATCATGTAGTGAAGCATGACTGAAAATGGTAGTTAATACTGACAACATCACTAGGTATTCCTAACCAAATGCCAATGAGATAACAAGACATTCAAATCTGGCGTTCTTATTGAGACACCCTATATATTATAAAAAGGATTGCTAATCAACTAATCATATATTTTTAATCTAAAGTTCTTAAAGCTAATCGATCTAGCATCCTCAGGCAGGTTATTGAAGAAATTAATACAGTTTTACTTGAAGGAATTTCCTGCTTTAGGCATCTTATGTGGAAATATATCAATCTTATTCCTTCCTCTAGTACAGTAATTATGTATTAACTGTCTTGTACAAAAGAAATTTAAATTTGATTTGGTATGCAACAAAACTTGAATATAGCTTTTATATCTTCAGACACTGGCGCCGACTTCATAAGAGTTGGTGGGGCCCTGACCCCATTGATATTTTGTGGGCCCCACCAATATTCTGCTTATCCAAAATAATATTAAAATTGGGTGAAAATCGTATATTTCAACATGTTGTTTACCATGACAATTTTACTAAACACCAATTAAATCAAAATATTGCTACTTATGAGTACTAAATAGAACTAACACGAAGCACCTTACCGCTTATAGTAAACAGTCAATACGCAATATAAAAAGCTGACGTATAGGTTGTACCACTACCTTGAGGTAGTTCAAAGCGCATGCGCTGCTCTGCTCCTCTTCCTCCACTGTACATTGCCGTCCAAGTTTATATTGAAGTGTGTGACACTGTACTTATGTGTCTAAGGGAAAGAGTTCATCATCTGGATTTAATTTAGTTTTCTTAGTTAAAGAAGAATGTATTTCTGCCATGAAACCTGGTTCTAATGAGGTCAAAAGCATTCAAAAATTATTTTGTGGTGATCTGGATCACACTCGACTTGCTTTAAATTATTTTGCTTCTCCCAACAATAACTAATTAGGATCAAGGAAATCATAAAAGAGTTCGTAATAACGTAATTGATAAAACTTTTCATTTCATTTATGTTCAGAAGTGTTATTCTATACCCCCCAGACCCCTGGTATTGATGGGCCCCACCAATATTTGCAAGAAGTCGGTGCCAGTGTCTTCGAATGATACTTTTAATGAAGTACAAGAATTGTGATCAATTCTCTTATCTCTCAAAAAGTTATGTTTGGACTGGGAGAAATTTCATCATTCAAATCTTTAATTGAATTCAGAAAATACAAGTTGAATTCATCAGGGCTTACATTAACATCTTGATTATGAGATTGTTAATGTTCGTCTTTAATCACTTTCCATATAGCACTGCATTGATTAAGAGTATTACTAATATACCGTTCAATCGCAAGTTTTTTTGGCTTGTGTTAATTGATTTCTATACCTTCTTTTATACTGATTATAGACATTATAAGCTGCCCAAGTCTGCTCAGACCCCCTGGAGGGTGAATTCTTATAAATTGTGAAAACTGTGACCTTTTATTTCTTGATTTAGTTAATTCTGAAGTATACCAATAGATTAAATTTTTGTTTTTAGAATGTGTGTTATTTGATATTTTTACTAGATGTGAAAAAATGCTAAAAATAAAAAAAATTTTAAATTACCATTTAAGTCCTCAGTATTAATTTTATTTTTATTGACATCAGTTCCCAGTTTATTTTTTTAAACTAGATATGAATAAATCAATACTGCTATCGTTCTGCTTTCTTGTAAATGTGTTACTGGTAGTTGACTTCATTTGGTTTTTTTTGACAGTGCTTGATATTGAACATGTCAAAAAAAGTGATCTGAAAAAGTAATGTTTACTAAGATACTATACATGTAACAAGTAATATTATATACTGCCGTAAAACTCTGAAGTATGGTAAATCTATGGAATGACCAGAAAATCTTAGGATTTCCCAATAAATTTGTTTAAAGTTTGAAAACTGAATGAAAATCTCACTTTTATCACTTGGGTGTTGGTTAATCTCTGGATTTACCAACCAACTTGGTTAAAGTCCGAAATATTAGGAGGAAATGAGGAGCTTCGGGCTTTTACTAATTGTTCTTGGTAAATGTGCGAATTTCCCAATGCTCATTGGTAAATCCAGTTTTTTATGTTCAGACAGATATCAGTCTGCCTCCCCTCCACCGTCTATTCACTCTGACCTCAGTTGACAATCTACTATTGGTGTGAAATGTGTGAACGTTTCTATGAGCATTTAAATGATGCTGTGAACAGTAAGCACGGAAAAAGATGACATCATTCTTTACGAAGAATTATTTTCTATCATTCATGAGATGCACATCAATATTGGCCACGAAGGGAGGACTCTGACCTTAGATGAAGTTAACGGTAAGTACAAAAATGTAACTACTGAGGCAGAAGTTATTTACCTACCACTTTGTGAGCCATGCCAGATAAAATAGAAAGTTCTAAAGAAGGAATTGATAGTGAAGCCAATTAATTTTAAACAGTGAAATGAACTCTCGAGCTCAAATTGTCTTAATCGACAATTTGACCAATCCTGAGGATCATATTAAGTTTGTATTAGTTTATCAAGACCACCTAACTTAGTTCGTAATTTTACATGCTTTATGCACCAAAAGAGCCGAATAGGTCACATACCACCTCCTTGACATGTTCAGCACTTTTGGTGCTCTTTGTATTTTACACTAAGACAATGGACGTGAATTTTGTAATGAAGTAATCGATAGTTTGTGTGACATGTGGCATGATATTAAAGTTGTGCATGGAAAACCAAGACACAGCTAATTTCAATGCCTTAAGAGAGAGAATCAGGACATTGACAATATGTTGCCTACGTGAATGGAAACAAGCAATAAACCAAAGTGGTTTATCCAGGCCATGAAAAATAAAGCCTACCACGAGGGAATAAAATGTTCTCCTTAAAAAGCCATGTTTGGAGTATCAGTGAAAATGGGTTTATTTACCTCAAAACTCACTCGTAAAATGATCATGGCGCTAACTTCAGAGGAACAGCTAAAAGAGATCCTCGATGGCATGAATGGAAAGTGTCACAACCTGGTGTAACTTGTTCACGCAATTCAGGTTAAGATCAGACTTCTACAACTTCTAAGAAACCAACTCCCAAATCTCCTGAAATAAAACTTTGTGACAACGTAGATGGCCAACTTCATGAGTACGACAGTAGTGAAGTGGCATATGCCACTGACAAAAATAAACAATATCAGAGGACTTTGAGAATCTGCCAAGGAAGCACTTGAATCACAGGTGAAGAAAATGAAAAAATGTCCAATAATAAGTTTCCCGAACCTAAAGTTGGACAGAACGTCAGGATCAAAATTCAAGATGTTGACCGTTCTAGAATCGACCCGAAGAATATGATTGCTGTCGTATTGAAGAAAGATGATGATTTCCTCCACCTTGAAACTTTGTCAGGAAAGTTGAATACATTGTATTCTCGCAATTAATTTACATTTTTAGCCAAAGATTTCATAACTCACACAGAGATGTACCTGAAGAATCGATAAGCCTTCGCACAGCAGTTCGTTGACAATTAGTGGTTGGCGGCCAGGTTTTGGAAAATGTACCTTGTTTGAAAGTTATTTATTAGCATTGGATTGTTCATGATAGATAATATTTGGATATTTCCAATGCTTCATCATAGTGTGTACCTTTTTGAGAAAGTGTTCCACGAAGTGTCTGTGCAAGGCAGCAAACATGAATTGCAACTCAAAGTGCCAGAATTACCAATCACGTTGCAACAATGAACTTTTTAATATTCCATAATTCTAATTCTGACTTCCTATATTATTAATTTGACTTCCTATTAAATCCATGTTCTAAAGTTTAATAATATGGATTGGTTGTTTGTTATTCGTTTACTGTTCCTTTTATTGAACCTTTACCAGCTCCTGCTGAGAAATCTTAACATTTACAACAATGGGGCGGTAAGAGTCCTAAACACGCTTTTATGATTAAAATAATTCTAGCTTTTACCATTATCATCCAGACTGTCAGACAATCATAAAATTTACTGGTAAAGTCTGATATGAGAATGAATTCGGGACTTTACTGTTTTTATTAGGAAATGTATTAGCCAGTAAATCCCAAGATTTACCACACTTTGGGTTTTTATGGTAACATATAGATTGTTATTGAAATGTACAATGATATTATCAATGCTGGAATTTATGTATAGGCTGATCATTTGTATCAAAAAAATTAAGTGATTTGAGAATATTGCTCGGTCTTAGATAGATCAGATCATCTTTGTTAATAATTCCTATTTTAATATCGAAATCTCTGGTAATACCGTTTTGTTTGTTTATTATGATTTTTTAGCAGTACATTCAAAACGAACCAAATATTATTTATATACCCACTTGGAGATCTGTAACTGCTCAAAACTAAAATATTTCCTTTTATTCATTTTACACAACAAACTTCAAACAAAAAACTAAGTAAAATTTTCATATATGAACAACAGAATATTGTATACAGAATATAGATTTCTAACATAAATACCTACCCCATAACTGTTTCTTGAATTTGTACCAATTACACTTGCTAGAGTAAAACTATTAGGTACAAATGAATTTTACTTGATTTTAGTCTTAGGCTTAAGAGGCCAGTCACAACTAGAATCTTTATTTTCCTTTGACAACCGCGTCATGGTGCTATCTACACCGTTATAAAATAACCATTTGACACAGTTGTCAACGGAAAATAAATATTCTAGTTTCTTTCAACCAATGTTCAGATATGCAAATTAAATTCACATTTTTCTCTTTACACAGACATTCCAGCGGTAATATTTTATTTCTTAAACATTGAGAATTTATTTTTATTAATCTAAAAAAACTGTTTGATTTTTCTTTACAATCTCTTGAAACACTCTGACATCTTTCATTGATCACATTACACTGAGAGGAAACACTCTTCACATCACATTAATCACACCACACAGGGTGGAGCCTGATGGTAATTGCTGATGGTAAGACACCCAGTTAGAGTGTAGGTGGGTCAATACCACAATATATTTATTGGTGGGAGGGTGGGTCAATACCACTGACATGTAATGGTGGGAGGTAATATTATAAATTTACAATTAGCAGCGGCCGTAGCTAAAGGGCTAAGGTGATGGCTTGCCATGCCACCAGTCTGGGTTCTATTCCCGATAAGACCACTAATGTTTTGCCCTGCTGCTCCTGTGATTCGGAAGTCACGTTAAGCCGTTGGTTGCCAGGTTAAGTGTTAGAGAGGGCTTCTTAGCCTTAACTTCGCCTGGTAAAATAAGACGAACTTTAACTTTAAAGATTTACTAGCTACGGATGTTGATGATGACAGCTGCTAGGAATGGAGGGGGTTTTTTTGTAGAGAATAGTGCTGGAAAAGGGGAGGACATGTTTGTGATGACGATTGCTCAGAATGTGGAAGGCTTGCCGGCGATGATAAATCCTTCATGTTATGGTTCAACTAACTATTAAAGAAATTGAATATTATGAAAGATAATCATACAAGTTTTTAGCAATTTTGAGACATTCTAAATACTGAAAAAAATCAAATCACTTGAAAAATGCTTACATTGTGCTCACATTTTAGCTCAGAATCGGTTTGATGACATCTCTGCAATGAATTGTTTTGTACCTTGGAAAAATCACGTTATTTAGTACAGGTGATAATACCTCTTGTAACAGGTAAAGATACTTCACTCAACAAAATAAATTTATAGTTTAAGTTTCCAAAAATAAAAATTAGAAAATGAACCATTTTAAGTTACCTGAATATAATTTATTGGAATCAAGTATATTAAAGAATAATTAATGTAAACAATGAGCATATTAATTACTCTTTAACTTTACTATGCAGCATTGTCTGGACCAAATGTGCAGTAGTACTTCTTATATCTATGGTTTGACTTAACAGTTTTATTTATTAATTACTCTTTAACTTTACTATGCAGCATTGTCTGGACCAAATGTGCAGTAGTACTTCTTACATCTATGGTTTGACTTAACAGTTTTATGTATTAATTACTCTTTAACTTTACTATGCAGCATTGTCTGGACCAAATATGCAGTAGTACTTCTTACATCTATGGTTTGACTTAACAGTTTTATTTATTAATTACTCTTTAACTTTACTATGCAGCATTGTCTGGACCAAATGTGCAGTAGTACTTCTTACATCTATGGTTTGACTTAACAGTTTTATGTATTAATTACTCTTTAACTTTACTATGCAGCATTGTCTGGACCAAATGTGCAGTAGTACTTCTTACATCTATGGTTTGACTTAACAGTTTTATTTATTAATTACTCTTTAACTTTACTATGCAGCATTGTCTGGACCAAATATGCAGTAGTACTTCTTACATCTATGGTTTGACTTAACAGTTTTATTTATTAATTACTCTTTAACTTTACTATGCAGCATTGTCTGGACCAAATATGCAGTAGTACTTCTTACATATATGGTTTGACTTAACAGTTTTATTTATTTCAGCTGTTTTTGTTACTCTTGCTTAGCTGTTTGAATATTTTCAAAACTCTAATTTCCAGGAAAAGATATTTTATTTTCAAAGCTTCATTATATATCCTTATTAGTAATAGTTTTTTATTCATTTCCCATGTTACAGTTATAAAGTTTCCATTTTTTTTCGTTTCATACTATGTCTTCGATTGGTACATTGCTATTTTGCCTTGTTATCAGCCTACTGCCGTTCGTTTTCACCATTCAGCCTGTAAAACTTTCCTACCTAAAAAAAAAGAGTTGTTCTTAGCCCACCATTTTGTGGTCTGTGTTTGTGTTGTGTTGTCATGGAGAGGTTGTCTTCTTCTTTGTGTGTTTCCACTTTGTGTTCCTCTTTCTGATGCTACTGGTTTGTTCATGGCAGGCTAAGGCATTTTACGTTAGCTTATTTGTTTTAGCCCTTCACCTTAATCTTTCAAAGTAGTCTGAAATCATGGTTACCTCCACAAAAAAAGTTACTTGATGAAATTTTTGTTTGCCTTAGGCGGGTTGAACACAACCTAGTTGTGGGTGCCTTTAAAAAATAAAACATTAAAGGATGAGGACTCTGTAGTGGGTTTGTAGATTTTTGAATGACCTTGGCAGCTAGGGGGTCTGGAAGAAAATGCTCTATCTTGTGTTGTTCTTGATATGGCATACAAAATGTTGGTCTCCTCACGAAAGAGAAGGTATGATCCAGCTACTAGCTTGCTATTGACCTAAGAGGTATATTTTATTTTTGTACAAGCAACTGAAGGAGCAGTTTACTCAGGATGTTGCTGTGGACCGGTCAGATCTTTTAGTAGTAACGGAAGAGCTCCAGAGTTGTCCTCCTACCGCCTGTTAAGAAGCTTGCTGGATTGTTCAGCTGGTCCATTTCATTGCCTATTTGAAATTAGGTTTCAGATCTCAAGCCAGCAGTTTGGGCCTGATTCTTTAAGCATAGACCTATTTAAAAACAAAACACCTAACTTTTGCAATTGTCCTATAAGAAATACACTGGAACCGTTTTTGGCAAATAGGCCCCCACATTGTTTATGAGATCGACTTTGGTGAATTTTCCAGGAGGTTCCAAACCGAAACTTCAATCCAATTATACACATGATGGGGGTAGGATACTTGTTGTTACATAGGTAGTAACGATACTGTCCCCCACCCACACACACACAGTGGTAAGGACCCACCCGCCCACCTATATTGGTAGGCAAGTGGCCTTCAAATACCACCATATTATGTTTTTGTTAGAAAAAAAACACTTATCCAAATGGTCTTTTTTTAAGAAAACTAAGTCTGCTTTGCTAACCTTTTTTTATTAATTAACCTAAGAAGACAGACAAGTCCCACTAACACCTGGCAGTAGAGAACATGTAAAAAGAAATCACATTATATTACACAAATTTGCAGTTCCACTGGCACTTTCCTCAGGTAAGTAGAGAGAGAATCAAGAGAAAGTGCCAGTGGTACTGAACATTTGTGTAATGTTTGACTTTTTGTGTTCTCTACTGCAAGGTGTTAGTGGACTTGTCTTCTTAGTTAAGTTTGCTGATGTTCTATCTCTTCTAATATACTAATTCCTTGCCCAGTGCCATTTAACCTAACCTATAATTTTTTAGTAATTAGATGTTTTGTGGAAAAAAGAACATACTAAATCTTGTCCAAAAACTGATGTTTAACGAACTTTTACTTATTCATTACTTTTGTTGTGTCAAAGTTATTGAAGGATATGAAGCTAGTATTCCTACAACTGGTGGTGACACTGGGCTCTGTTCACTCTGCTCGGATACTGGCCCTATTGCCTCTAGGAGCTAGAAGTCACCACGTCTTCTTCCAACCTATCTTGAGGACACTGGCTCTCAGGGGTCACAATGTCACTGTGTACAGTCCTTTCCCCCAACCAGAGCAGATACCCAACTTAACTGATGTGTTTATAAAATCCTCATTTTTGGATGTCAAACGTACGTATTACATATTAAATTTATATAGTTATTATTTAGATAAGCCTTAATGCAAGCTTATTTCAATTTATCTGCAGTTGCTTTTTTGAATGATGATATTTATTACAAAAATAGAAAATTTATATTCCACAATTTTTAAAATTCAAAAAGTACTTTTTGGCAGTTATGGCATCACCAGTTATGTTATAAAAGTAAATAAACAATTACAATAATGTTTAAAATAAAAACTTATAACTAATAACTAAAGCTTCCGGTAACCGACTGCAACAAGGTGTTATTTACATCACCAAACATTTTGCCCGTACTGTGATGTGGCATCCTCAATGGTATCTCTGAGACTGTCTCAGAGTCTGAACCTCAGCGATACCACTGAGGATGCCTAATCACAGTATGGGCGATACGTTTGGTGATGTAAATATTGTAAATAACACCTTGTTGCGGTCGTTACCAGAAGCTTTAATAATTTGTAATGACATCGGCCACTTAAGACTATGATATAAGATAATTCAAATAAATTTCTACATAGAGTAAAATTTAAGTTTAAAAATTAACAATTTATGTCAATAAATAGTAACAACATAAAAAGTATAAACCCCATTATATAGTTCTTAAAATTTTACTATAACTGTTATGACATTAATTAAAGATGAATAACTATAAAACAAAAAATAGAGAATATAAAACCATGTTAAAAACCTGGTATAGTTTTTATACCATTTTTAATATATAACTTAAATTTTACTGCCTAATATGAATTTATTTTAATTATGTTTTTTTTATTTATATTATTAACTGTTATTGACCCAAATTATTGTAACTGTTTATATGATTTTCTAACAGAACTCATGATGCCATAACTGGAAAAAGGGCTTCTTGAAATTAAATTGTAGAATATCAAAGGCATCTTCAATTTCTAAACCATCACAATTCCACCAAGAAATTAAGGAAGAAACGTCAATATTTATTATAATGTTAATAAATATTAAAATATATATGACCTTCAATATAATAAAGATAAAACTGCTAATCTTTTTTAATCTATTTCTCTTTGAAATCAAGTTTTTTTATATTTTTAAAACACTCATCACTACTAACATTATAAATATATTATTACTAAAACTTATTAAAATATCTTTAAATAACCAATTGGCTAAAAATTAATTATGCTTAAATGGGTACCTTAGCAATTTTTCTCAGGAGGATGGTTTACTAATGATTTCTTGAACTGCCTGCTGTTGATATATTGTTTTAACTTCACTATGGTACATGCCTGTTTTCTGGCCTTCTTTTATCATTCAGCAATTAAATGCCTTATCTTGATATTTTTGTTATAGGCGATTATTTATACATTTAAATGTGATATGTGTATATTTATTCTTTATATGATCTTCAACTACTAAGCATTTGTATGAACATGACTTTCATCCATCGCATGTAATGTACATTGTGTGTGATGAATAAAAACATTTGATTTGAAAAAAAAAAAACATTTTGGTTTGACTAAATGGATTTTCCCAAATACTTGGACTATAAAGTCAATACACTAAATGTGTGAGATCAAACTGCCTTTTGATTCCTAGTTTAATAGTCTCACCGATAAAGTGTCGGCGTGGTGGCTCTGTGGCTATGGCTTCGGACTGTGCTGGGCAAGGTCCAAGGTTCGAATCCCACTGAGCCAAAAGTCGGTACTTCACTCGTTGAATAAAGTCCACACACATGCTTGCAAGCCTATGTTAACTGGCGAGTGAAGTTAAAAAAAAAGTATTGGATATAAATGATCAGCTGATCACTGTTTTTGATTAGCATAAAACATTCATAAAAATGTGTAATGCACTTAGAAAAGCAGTTTCCTCAGCTAACTAAAGATCAAGATTGAAGATTAAAATAATATAAAACCCATTATATATTCTTTTTAACAAAATAGATTTTAAATTTAAGTAATAGGAAACTGAAAAACTCAGAAACAGAATAAAAAGACTTGTCGACAAGCATTGTTTTTTAACCTCCAGTTTTCCAAAGTTTTCATGACAAGTAAAAGCTTCAGACCAAATTATAGGAAACTTATTTCAAGTAAATGTAAACAATGACTTTGAAGTCTTACATTTGTATTATTTATGATAGTTAGTTTACTGGTGTTGAAATTTAAATTTGTAAAGTAAATTTTTGTTTTATCCTACATATCCAAATCAAGATTTCCTGAATGTATAATCCAAATGGTGTAAGAATTTCTAGTTTCCTGAACATATTTTGCAAGATCTCCTTGAAGGTCTACTAGTCATTTCAAATTATTTATTTTTTATCTAAAAATATTAATTATACCTTTTTCTTGCTATTATAAGATCATATAATGTCTTCTTAGTACTAATGTTACACATATGTATCGTATGGTTTGTTGTTAGCTATTAATTTAAAGAAATAAAAAAGACGTTTTTGAAATTTGTTAATGATGGAGTATCAGATGAGTGAGACAAAGGTAGTTGGACATTTGCCATCATTACGTGAAAATTACCAATCACGACGTTTCGATTTGGTAAAACCCAAACCTTTTTCAAGTGCTAAAAACTAAATTACATCTACACAAACATGTTATAAAACTACGTTCTTAAACTAATCTACTTTAATAATTATCTACATTTTAACCTAGATCATAGAATGGGGTACAACAAAATGAACTTCTAATAAATATAAGAATTTTAACTAGGTTAAATTAATATGACCAATTAGGGGCTGCCCAGGTTACGATATCAACGAAAAAATGTTAAAACACATTAAATTAATATTTAAATCAGACTGAAATAAGATTACATTAACTAATCATAAATAAAATAAATATATGGTACCTGAAAAACAATATTAATTTAAAATAACATTAAACATGCACAAAAAATGATATATGTGACTCGGAAGGACTGAGACTACTATCCAATCTAATTAACTATTAAAATTACATTTTAACCTGAAAAGACAACAATTATTAGGAATAAAACAATACAATAAACAAATATTACAAAAATGATGAAATCTTACAACCCGCAGTGACGATGGCGTCTAGACGTCCCAGGACTTCATCATTTTTGAAATATTTGTTTATTGTATTGTTTTATTCCTAATAATTGTGTCTTTTCGGGTTAAAATGTAATTTTAATAGTTAATTAGATTGGATAGTAGTCTCAGTCCTTCCAAGTCACATATATCATTTTTGTGCATGTTTAATGTTATTTTAAATTAATATTGTTTTTCAGGTACCATATATTTATTTTATTTATGATTAGTTGATGTAATCTTATTTCAGTCTGATTTAAATATTAATTTAATTGTGTTTTAACATTTTTTTGTTGATATTGTGACCTGGGCAGCCCCTAATTGGTCATATTAATTTAACCTAGTTTACATTCTTATATTTAGTAGAAATTCATTTTGTTGTACCCCTTTCTATGATCTAGGTTAAAATGTAGATAATTATTAAAGTAGATTAGTTTAAGAACGTAGTTTTGTAACATGTTTGTGTAGATGTAATTTAGTTTTTAGCACTTGAAAAAATGTTTGGATTTTACCAAATTGAAACGTCGTGATTGGTAATTTTTACGTAATTATGGCAAATGTCCAACTACATTTGTCTCCCTCATAAAAGATGTGTTTTATATTTTGGAAAAAAGTCCAAAAGTCTTCTGATATTAATTAAAATTAATTCTCTGAATTCACACCACCAAATTGCATTTGAAATCTCCTACGCAAAAGGTTTGGTTTATTCCACTGGATAATTCCACAGAAGAATCTAATTCTTTAAAAACGCATGTTGATAAAGTTTGTAAAAAGCCTTCTGAAATTCGAGATAAAGGGCATCAAGCTAAGCTCTATATTTAATTTCCAGATAAGTTACTGCAAGAAACTAAGGCAAGTTTGTAACATTTGAATGAGCTTTCATGAAACTATGGTGTTAAAGAGAGATCAGTTGAAGACTCTAATACAAAATGTTTCAAGGTTATAAAGCAAATTAGGGTGAAAAAGGGGGCAATATAATTCCAAGAAAACAAAAAGTTCTTGCCATCAGGTATATCTACCTACTTTGGCTCATACTCTCACGGGAAAAAGTGCTGAATGAGATCTAGTTCTTCATGACAGAAAGCACAACACTACCTCCTTTAGTGCATACTTCATATCAGCTCTGTAAACAATAAAGTTTTCTAGAATAAATGAAGTTGAAACATGGTCAAATAAAAGCTAAGTTTCTGTGAGTGAAACATTTTGGGACTAATATCAGTTAGGAATAAAAAAATCTCATCAGACTTTGTTTAAAGTCCACAGGCATGGACAGAATACAGAAAAGTTCTTCACTAAGCACTTGTGTTTGGAACATACTCCGATTGCTCAGTAGTGCTGTAATTGCAGTTTTAAGGATTCTCTGAAATGGATATTAAAAGACAACCAGGCCAAACTTCAGACCTTTTTTAAATTGCACTGCTACTGAGACATGGAAAGAATTGTAGCTATTAGCCCTGGTTTTTAGTTTATTCACAGCAACAGATGATACACAAAGGTCCTTGATGATGTTAGAAATGTCGTTTTCAGTCTTTTGTTACTAGGCTTAAACTTAGTAATAAACAAAGTCTTTTCTTTACTGACCCCAAATGAGTCTTTCCAAGTACCACTTCTCTTAACTTCTCAGTAGGCACCTTAGAAACGGCATCGACGAGTGCCTAGACAGTTTAAGGTCACATACTTAAGTTTTCAAGTATGTATGTACTTGATGAGTCTCAATACTTCAAATGCATTTACCTCTTTACATGTATGGGTGCATCAACACCACTGTATGTGTATGGGTGGGAGGATGGGTCATTACCGTATGGTGGTATTGACTATATGGTCCGGATAAATTGATTGCACAAAAAGGTGAAGACATTTTGCTGTATTACTAATTAACAACTAAAATTCTTGTTAAGAGGCTCAAGAATGCCAGTTATCTTTCCACACTCAAACCCTTGGATAGCTAGCAAAAGCTCAGATGTTGAAATATGAGGAAAGCCTTCAGAAACAGCTTGCTTGATATCTCAGTCATATTTTAGTCTTTGTACTCTTAATTAGAGTCTAGCCATGTCTAAGCTTAGTGTGCGCAGAGCACTTGAAAATACTTGTTTTTAAGCACTCATACTCTGCCTCAGTAAAAGCAAGGCACTTGAGACGTGACTGGATGTCAAAAGTACTGCAGAAAACAATATTGCAACTACCATATATCTTTCCCTCACACTTAGCGCAAAACTTGGATAAAGTTGGCATGGTTTTTCTTACAGCTAAATAATTTAATAAACTTAATAAAAAACAGAAAACTGTTGAGTCAATGATTGTAATAAAAATAACAAGTAAGCATCAACAATTAACTTCTTAAAATACAAAATATTTTAACAGGAACTGACCATTGGTCTGAGGTATCAAGATGTGACCTCACAATCAACCTGGGGGAGGGGCATAAAAAAATTCTCTATTAACCGTCTGTGCAGCCAAAAAACTAACAATTACTTTGCCCAGCCTGAACCACAAGGAGTTTGAACAAATGAATTTCCAACAAAGTCAGAATCCTTCATAGACTTTTAGTCTACACTGTAGACAATAGACAATATACTTTATTTATTATCATTGAGACAAGAATGGTGTCATTAAACAAAATACAATTTTGATAAATCACAATGGTTCGAGAGTTGTGTCGGGTAGTTAGTCCTCCAGTTCAGGAATTCCTCTATTGTATAAAAAGACCGGTCAAGAAGCCAGTTGATCAGTTTTCGTCGGAGTTGTTGCTGTCCTGTGGTGTTTTTGATCTCTTGTGGCAGGATGTTTAGAAATTTTGCACCAGCATAAGTGGGTTGTTTTTCGTAGAGAGTCAGACGATGGGTGGGAAGTATGTAGTCGTGTGTAGCTCTTGTGTTGAGGGTGTGAACGTCATTTCCTCTTGTGAGATGTTGTTGACTTGCATATGAAACTACTTTTAAGATGTACAGAGCTACTGAGGTTAGTATTCTTAGCTGTTTAAAAGCATCTCTACAAGATTCTAGAGATCGTGTTCCCGTCGGTATACAGATTGCTTTTTTTTGAAGTACTAGTACCCTTTGTGTGTTAGATTTAGAGGAGTTGCCCCAGACAGTTATTGCGTACCTCAGGTGCCTCTCGAGGAGAGCATAGTATGCACATTTTTACTGTAACTAGAACCCCCAATTTAATGGGCTCAACTGGAGTTGTAGAGTTCAAATCTGTAAGTTGTATCAAAATGGACCACACTCATATTCAAAAAAGAAAATTCTTTTAACTTAAAAGTGGAAAATCTTATCAAAATGTTTTTTCTTTTATTTTAAATAACATAAAAACTAATATTGTAGTTAAAATGTACAACCTAAGATTTGTTCACAAAAAGGTACATTCAATTTTGCCATGTTTCAGGATTGGACGAAGCTGTTTTGGGATTGTTTGAAAAATCTCAATTGGCCATAGATAAGGGCATATGGGAAACTGCTTATCAAGCTTGTGAGGACATGTTTAATCACGAAGGTTTCACAAAACTACTGGAGTCTAATGAAAGGTTTGACCTTGTCATTACCCAGGGACTAGTGGGCCAAGAGTCTTTACTTGCATTCGGCTACAAGTTCAACGCTCCTACCATAGCTCTTCAGCCCAAAGTCGCTTGTACAGTAGATAATAGAGTTTCTGGAAACACTCTTTCACTATCTTACATTCCAGACATTGGACTTCCTTTTTCAAACTCAATGACATTTTGGGAAAGACTTCTAAATATTTACTCCAAATTGAATGTTTTGTACTATCATTATTTCTATCAAATTCCAAAGCAAGAGGCTCTTCTAAAAAGGTATTTCAAAGGTACATTCCCTCCTGTGATTGACTTAGTACAAAACATTTCCTTGATATTCACTTTGGGCCATTCAACAGCTCTATATGCACATCCAAGTACACCCAACATCATTCCTTTGGCAGGTATTCACATAGAAAAAGAGAGGAAACCACTACCTGGTGTAAGTAGACTTTAAATATAAATATCTCACTTAAATGTTGTTTATTATTTGTATGTTGTTTACCCTTTACACCATTTCACATAATCGAATTTATGACCTACGTGCCAACAAGATGGCTACAAAATATTTAATATCTATGTTCATTCACACAAAATCAATGTACATCAATAATAAATACATGCGATAAAAAAAACCACAGCTAAAAAGTAAATAAATAAAAAAAACACAAGAATAATTTATACTGCACATAAGGTTTATAACAAATACCACGAACAGTCAGCAATGTACTAGACTGTTAACCAGATCATAATTAATACTGTAAAACAAAACAAATTAAGATGAAAGATATGTAATGAAAAGTTGCAATAACTAGCCTTCAAATGCATCAAAATGAATAATACTTTTAAATAAACATATTTTTTAGCAGGAAAAATCAATTACTAAGGATTTATAACATCTTTAAAAATACCACTGTATGTGTATGGGTGGGTGGATGGGGCATCTCCACTGTACGTGTATAAGTAGGTGGGTGGGCCATCTCCACTGTAAGTGTATAAGTAAGTGGGTGGGCCATATCCACTGTACGTGTATGGTTCCTCTGTATGTTTATGGGTGGGTGGATACGGCATCTCCACTGTATGTGTATGGGTAGGTGGGTGGGCCATCTCCACTGTACGTGTATGGCTCCACTGTATGTTTATGGGTGGGTGGATGGGGCATCTCCACTGTACGTGTATAAGTAGGTGGGTGGGCCATCTCCACTGTACGTGTATGGGTAGGTGGTTGGGGCATCTCCACTGTATGTGTATGGCTCCACTGTATGTTTATGGGTGGGTGGATGGGGCATCTCCACTGTACGTGTATGAGTAGGTGGGTGGGTGACTGTTTAATCATCAAGTATCTTGCTATCTGTGAATAGTGAGCATATAATCCATTGTAAAATTGATCTTTCAATAACAAAGAAAATAATGACAAATAACGACAAGATATAGTCGTCCTCATCACTAAATTAACACAAAGTAGAGAATACCATCCTTTCTAGTATATTCCATCATGAGCATTCTCAGCATTTATTAAACCTGGTGGAGATGTCTAGGGTTGTTGTTGGAAGAAAGTGTTCATGAGGCATGCAAAATTTCGTCAGTGGCACAAAATATGGGACAGCTCAGTGGCTATGGCTTCAGATTAATGGTCCAAGATTCCAATCTCCAGCTGAGATGACAATCAGTATTTAACTCGTTGAAGAAAACTCACCTTCAGGACTGTAGCACGTGTGAATTGGCGGATAGTTCCTTGAAAAGGAAATTTTCTTGAGACAAACTAACTGAAAACACAACTTTCAGATGTAATGGTAAATGGCAATTATTGAATTAACTTCTACTAATAAAATAAAATATTGATTCTGTGAAAGTAAATTCATTTAATTATAATACTCCTAAAGGGTCCAATTAACCTATTGATAAACAAATTGGGATCAAGGTTAAATTAAATAAAATCAAGCATATCCTACAAAAAACTTATCACAAAAGACAGAATGAGCTTATGAAATCAAATACTGTGGTCTTATCTCCCCTGATAAGTTTGCTGGGTGCTTGTATGTAGTAAAAAATAAACTGATAAAGAAATTCAGACTGTTATGATTAGCAAGTTAGCAAACACTGACTTATGTAAAGTTGAACATAAACCTGTATTTACTTATTCCTTGAGAACAGATCAGGATTTCAGATAAGGAAAAACTCGGATATCATAAGCTAACATTGATTATTACTCTAACAAAAATCTAATAACGAGTAAAAAAATAAGTGGTGGTTAGCAAGTCTGACCTTTGTTTATGTTGCTATTTTGTAAGGCTACAGTAATACTGTACACAGGTGCATTTTTAATACATCCCAGAAACTGAAGGCACTACAGCATTTTATATAATTATTTACTAAAGGCTTTATTTTATTTATGTATTTATTTTAGGTACCGTAGTAAATAATTAAAAGAACAAAATGTTACGCTACATTTCTTTTATTATGAATCCAATGACTTATGTCCAGCATAGTAAACTTAAAATAAATTATGATTGTATATGCCTCTGCGTTTAAGAAGCTTTTTTTAGTATCCTAGCCACCTGCATGAGTAGTTGGGGAAAATAAGTGTGGTTGGAGGGAGGTAGTAGTGGAGGGGGAAGTGGTGCGACTACGCTTAATCAGAGTCCTCCTAACTGTGTGAGCGTTCACGTTACTGCTAGTGTTAAAACAGTTCTAACGGCGCGAGTGTTCTGTTCGCTGTCAGTTCTGTGTTTGTAAATTAATAAGTTGAAAATTACAATAAAACATGATGTGTGATTTAAAATATGTTAACGATTTATTTATCTCCTTTCCTATACATATATACAACATATACTTCGAATAGTAAGAGGATGTCAAAGGTAAGAAATGCCCTAATGGCGCTAGCAATCACGGAAATTTCAGAAACGTGAATGATCCCGGGTTAAGCGTTCAAATATCTGCTGTTTTTTTTTTTTTTTTTTTTTTTTGTGTTTCTAAGAGCGGTCCGAATATTGCGAAATTTGGTTATCAGATGTCCGAATATGAGAGGGTTTACTATAACTGTATCATAAATAGTATTAAGGATAATACAAAAATAGAGAAATGAAGGCGTGATAGACATGTCTCCAACACAACTTAAAAGCGTAACAGTGGTGTACAAAATTGACAGTTAATATAATATAGCTACAATGTGATTTAAACATAATTGGTAAGCTTAAAAACATCCCTATTATTTCTATTTGAGCAATGTCTACCCAAAAAACCCTTATATCAAGAGATGATGATATTTTTTTCTTTCTACAATAGGACATACAGAAATTCATGGATGGTGCAGAAAATGGGCTCATATACTTTAGCTTGGGGACTTATTTTCCTGACCACATGTTGGGAAAAGAATATTTCCAAAACTACATCGATGTGTTCAAAACACTTCCGCAGCGTGTTTTATGGAAGACAAGAGCTGAGAAAATAGACAATCTCCCTACAAATGTGATGATCGGAAAATGGATGCCACAACAAGATATTCTTGGTAAAATTATTTAAGTATGTTTAGTTAAAATAATCAATATTAGCGATAACAATTTAATTGTGTATGTAGAATTATAAAATTATTAAATAAACTATTCACCAAAATAATTTTACTTAAGCTTGATTTTATTTCAAGAGTGTAGTACCGTAGTAACAACAATTTTGTCAGGATAAGAAATATATCAAGAAATTTAAAGATACATTATGAACAGTTATCAAAATTGTCTCCCAACATCTTTGCCATATGATTATCATAATTGTCTTCTTATCACATGATAATTATGCTGTATTTTGATATATTTATTAAATGATAATTTATAAATATCTTTTAAAATACTAAACAAAGGATATAAGTATCCTTTATCATAGGTAAGAAATGTTAATTAGAAATGTCTGAATTAAATTTAACATATGATCATTTGAAAAATAAACTCCACAGTTCCAATAATTTCATTTTTATTCAGTGAGGCCTTTCATTGTCAAAGACAACATCATCAGAATGAAGACACAACTATATAAAATAATAAATGTTTTCATATTTAAAGATTAAATAATTATGGTTATTTACTTAATTAATTAAATCAATTTTAGAAAAAATGTGATTGGTTTCAATAGCATGTTAAGCTATTGCTGATTTTTCTTGCAAGTATTCTTGAAATCTGGTTTTTAATTTTCTTTTTGTTTGTTCAATGTATAATTTTTCAGTGACAATGTATGAGTATGTTGTATATGCCAGAATATTCTTCTTCTTTAATTTTTAAAATCATTATTCATTAGTAAGATGCCAATCGTCAAGATATGGACGAATATGAGGAGCGAATGAGCGTGATGAGTCTAGATGAACTAGAGTAGTTATTGTTACTAACTAAGGTTGACTGTTCCTCAGAAATAGCTATTTATTAATAGTCCAATAGCCAAGGCAACTAAGAGACCTACAGCTTTAAGTTGAATCCGAACTATGTGGTATGATTTTCAGCGATTTTTATTTGGGATTTGAAGAATATATTTTAATTTGGTTTTTGAAGGAAAAGTTATGTTAATTTTTTTATTTGTTTTAAAAAAACAGTTCTATAGTTTTACTATGAGCGTTAAATGTTACAAATTTCCAATTGATTCTTTTTTTTCTTATTTTAGGAAAATGTTGTTTTTGATATCTCCTGAATAGGCGTTTTGTCTTCTGCTCAGTTCAAGATTAAAATTTCTTTTTTTTATTTTTTCAATTTTTAAAAACATTTTTCTTGATTAATAAGAGTACTTGATAATCTATGAATTGGCGTGTAAACTGACATTTTTGGGGTGAGGAGTGAGAATCGTTTGGAATGAATCTGTCAATGTTTGTTTGTTTGTTTTCAGTATACGTAGAATCCTAAATTTCCAGACAATTGTTTTGTTACAAACCATTAAATGAAGGAATCAAAATCACTCACTATTTCAGGTGTACATTTTATTGCTGGGAAGAGTGAATTGTTTGAACATATTATGTTATTTTACACATGACTCTAAATTTTGTATTTGATCAATACCTGGTTATTTCCACGAAATCAGGACATTGCTGGTAAAAGTGGGCATTTTTAAAAATCTATTTACTTTAAGTTATCATTACCTGTTCTATAGAAGTGTGAGATTATGTTGCAGCACATCCTAAATGCATTTTATTCATCACTCACGGAGGAATGCTAAGCCAGATTGAGGCTTTGTACTTTGGAGTTCCTGTGGTTGCAGTTCCTTACTTTGCTGACCAGCCGATGAATGCAAGGTTTTACGTTCGATACCACTTAGGAGTACAACTTCATCACACTAAGCTAAGTGCAGAGAAGATACATGGAGCAATTACCACAGTTCTAGGAGACCCCACGTAAGCTTCTCTTCAACAGTTTTTTATCTTAAAATTACCAACAAATTAAAAGTACAGTGGACTCGTGACTATTCAGATCAATGTGGTGGTGAACCGTTCCAGGTATCATTAAATCTCTATACGCCGAAGTTCAAGGTTAAGTTGTCCATGTGAGACTGAGACCTTTCAAACATCCAACGACAACTAAGTAATGTGTATTAGATGCTGTCTGCACTTTTATAGTTACAACTGTTTTATTCTTCAAATAATGTTGATAACCTAAAAATATAGACTACGGCTTTCACTATTGTACTAACAAAACAAATACTAAATGAATACAGACTTATTTAAAAAAAAAAGAAAAACAACGTGTATGTTCACAGAATATAAACAAAACACTAACAAGAATATACACAAAGGAATAGACAAATTTAAGACACAAAACAGTTACACCTCACTATTTCTGAATACTGGTGATAAGGTTGTTAGAAATAACGTTTAGCGGGAAACATGATTTTAGCGCAACATTCTATAAATACAAAAGGAACATATACAGGATGGAAAAAAACATGAAAACGTTTTCTCAACAACTTTATTTTTTCCCATAGATAATTTAATTTTTTTGAATAATTGTGTTCTATAAAGTATAATTTTTGATTAGAGTAATTTACTTGAAACCGATAAATAGCGGAGTAATAATATTGTTCAAATTAGTTACTTTGAAATTCAAATGACCGCTACTCTGGAAAGGATAAACCTTTCGAAGTCCAACTTGCGGCAATTAATTTCTATTAAATAGACCTTTCATTTGGTACCAAATTCGACCTAGGCTTCCATTGAAGATTTTCGTTCAACTTCTCATGGGCGTCCCCCTGAAAAGATTAAATGGCGCCAATGGCATAAAAAAAGTATGTTATTTTAAACCATGATCATGTACAAAATTTAACTTATACATGTGGAGCTATACAACAGTTGTGAAAGCGTTTCCAATTTTTTTCTACCCTGTACATGAAAAGCATCATGAGGGGATCAGGAAATGAAAGTGCCTTCATTTGAAGCTTACACGTATTGCTACAATCTTATATCATGCATACAGTAGTGCTTTCATGCAGAATAAATAAGCTACCTTTTTTTAATATGATCCAGATAGTCGCAATCAAAACAGTTGCCAAGCCACTGTATGTAAAATTTATAAAATAAAAATTCACAATCTTAAAATAAACAAACTATTTTTATGTGACACTGGTCATCAATATATAGGTGAATATGAATTGCAAATGAGTATGAACAGGGTCATTCAGTTTTTTCAGTGAATTATTAATGGACTGCTTTAGGTCACTAGCTGAATCATTTTAACATTTGTCTCTGATTGCAATTAAACCTTGTTTGATAATGGACACTAACTGTGCTACCGATTAATCTTAAGTTTGTAGATAAAAAGGATTTATCATAAAAATCTTATTCCATTAAAAAAGTTTGTAACCCTCTAAAATTGGTTACTTTTCATAAATTTTATTTACATAGTAACTTATATTCATTAGGGAAAAGGACATCAGCAAACTTAGCTAAGAAGACAAGTCCAGTAACATCACTGGTGTTAGTGGACTTGTCTTCTAAGGTACGTTTGTTGATATCCTGTCTCTCCAATATACTAATTCCTGGCCTAGTGCCCTTTAACCTAACCTAAAATTTGATTATATAATAATGGACTATAACCTAATATATTTATTGACTTCTGAAGTGAACAGCATCACTTGCTCTGCTTTTAAATACTTTACTTGTGTCCGCAGCCACTATTTGTAACTTTAACAGGTTGAGTCCCATGTCCATCAATTTTGCTGCATGGAACTAGATTTCAGTACACCATGAAAAATTAACAAAATCTTTCCCCCAGACCATATAGCATGAAATCAATAAAAATGTTCAGTTAACTGTATATCTTCAATATGCCAATAAGTTAAATATTTTGTGTATAACCCTATTAAAACTGTGTGTGCACATTCGATACACACAGTCTGGCCAAGTGCATACCATGTGCCATATGTGATGCACGGGTACTTTGGAATGTAAATAATACTTTTACATTTGCAAATAAATATTATTTGTTGAACATCAAGATATATATTTGTTTAAACATATATGATTCACCGCCTCGAAAAAATTTACCATCTACATCACTATCATATGTAGGTGATGAGCTGTCATAGCTATCTAAATATATATTATCACTTCTAATATCAGTTATATACATATATATTTTTTTAAATACAACTAAAATTTCAACCTAAAAATCCAAATAAAAACATAAACACAGCATGAAACAAGTGGTAACAACACTCGATTAGGTTTTGAACAGCTGCCTGTAGCATGGTCATCAAAAAATCAGCCTGGGACTCAACCTGTTAATTACACGGGCAACCTGATAATTAGTACTCTTTGCTAGCCTATTTAGATATTGTTCCTAGATAATAGGAAATTGATAATATCATACCTCAGATGTCCAAAACACCTAAGTTATCCTAACAACAGTCATTTTTTGTTCACTTAAAATGTATACCACAAAAACAATCTGCTTATTTGAGTTACATTTTTGCATAGGTTTTTCTTATAGATACAGATTTCAAGAAAAAATTACCTTTTTTCAATAAAAATGTAGCTACAGATTTAAATTATCTTATGTAAAATAACCTTATAGGCACAAGTCATGTAGAATGAAAATAAAACCTGTTTTTAAGTAGTTTAACAAATAATCCAAAAGTATTAAGTTTTATAAAATCGAAAAAATAATAAAAGAGATATACTGATTTATATGATGGCGAGCATAATTTGAAAATTTATTGACAACTGATAATAATAAAGTTCAATGTAACTTATTTGTTGGTCACACCAACTACTACTGTATTATCAGCTGATTAACTTTACAGATAACCTTTTTGGTGAAAAGTTAAGAGGATTTTATATTTAAAGTGTTGTTTTTTATGTTTTATTGGTATTGTGTTTATTTTTAAATTGTGTAAACTACATTATAGAATCAGCGTGAATATGCATTATTTGTTCTGAAATTGTACTGATATGCAGTAACTTATCTATGTAAAACAACAATATTTTGATAAACAACAATATTTTGATCCAGTCCATTTATCATTGTGCTATTAATTATTCACTGAAAAAAGTGGCCAGAAAAAACTAAATACCCTTGTTTACACTCATTTGCAATTCATATTCACCTATATATTGATGTGACCAGTGTCTCAATATTGTTTATGTATCAAAAAAATTGTACTTGCACATCTATGTAAGTATTTCTGAGTGGTTGTTGTAACTTCTAATCTATCATACTAATGCATTTATTTATTTTACAGTTGGCCCCTCCTCTCTTAGTTTAGCATAGTTGATAATACGATGGAACCCCAAACGAGCTTTTCCTAAGAGTACCTATTATTTACCGATTTCTATAAAATTTTAATCATCAAATATATAATGATATTTTGGTAAATAAAGAATTATGATTGCCACAAAATAATTGCTATATTAGTGTACAATATTTTACCTCATGTAAAATTTCAGCTCAATAAAATATTTTACTCCCAAGATATAAATTTTATAGGAAAAAAATAGCTGCTCTAAGAATAATTTTTTGTACATTTTCAATATGATATTTTTGAACTAGAATCATTAACTAAAAAAGTTATCAAAGAGTTCAGGGACACCCTGTGCACGTTGCTTTATCTCTTTTGTCCACTATACTGATAAAAGCATTTTACACATTTAACTCATTTTATTGGTGTTATGGTGAAATTGTCCTTAATTTATACAGAATTTGTTTAGATTTGTATTCCCAAGCATTCTTTATTCAGTCACTTATGGCCCACCCACCCTCATTACACTAACGGTCCACGTAATCTACGTCAATAACAATAATTTTCCATCCAACCTCCCTCACATACTACACTGATGACACATCCAACATCCCTCATACATAACACAAAGGTGTTTGAAAGTTATTTGTGGGTGCTGGATTGTTAATGATTGGTAAATTTGTTGGAAAAAAATACAATGTTTTAACATGTATAAAACTCCTATATTCTTTAGATGGTACAAAACTACCTTATACAAATTTAAAACTATTATTATTATTAAAGTTATCTATTCTTACAAACTTTAAAAAAATTACATAATTACGACAAAACATAAAATACAACAAACAAAATACGAAAACATTATCAATCAACAACACACTGAAAATATTATTTAAATAAAAAAACTATTAAACTTATCCAACAGAGTATTATAATTTGCAAAATCCACATCGTTGGGGGAACCACAAACCACTATGCTCATGGGCAGAACTCACCACGAACATAATTGATGACTGAAGCAAGCCAATTCATGATGACTGGTGGAGGAACTCACTTCCAAGTATCTACGTAATAATCACCTACCCCATAATGTGTGCTGTCGACACGGTTCTTGATACTAAAAGCATTTGCGATGAAGACCTAGACATAATACATTCATTTTGACGATGCTGGCTGATGAATATAATATGAGCATAAAATATGAGCTTGTTTTCAATGCTTCAAACACAAAATACACGGCTTTTGGTGGACTCGAAGATGAATTAACTGAACCTTCAGACCTCATGATAGTGAAAGCCACTAAACATCTGGGATGGATACTAAAAAATCGCCTTACATGGAATGAGCATGTTGACCAGCTCTGCTTGAAGCTCAGCTCGGGGATCTTCGTAATTAAGAGGATGAGTGATGTTGGCACTTTTACATCACTAAAGGCATTCATTACCTGCTTGAATCCTAAATTTTCGTTGTGGGATAATACTTTGAAGCAACTCATCCACCTTAATCGTGTTCTTGTCTTGCAAAAATAAAATAAAAAACTGCAGGTAATTTCAGGCCTACAACCTCAAGAATCTAATAAATCTTTACCACATACAAGATTCTCACAATATTATCATTATACATTTTGGAGGTAATTCTGCATCCAGCTGGAAGAAACTTGCAAAGAACTAGTGAAATACACAATTGAAATACAAGGCAGTGAAATCATCTAGTCCTTGCTGCTCAAAAAAAATTATACACCATGAAGCCATCCTTTTGATTACGATTATACAACATTCTACCAGACAAGCTGTGTGACACCAAACCTTAAGGAATAGCCTCTATAACTGGCCAATTAATAACACAATTTATAGCCAAGAAGAATTTGTACAATCTGCAAATTCTATGTCAATATACATAGCTGTATGGATACTTATTATGGAATGCCTCTTTAACCTTTTTTGATGATTGCGTTAATAAAGAAATCTGAAGCTCCATTCCTCGCCAAACAATCTCTTCATACACAAGGGATTTCAAGAACTGTTCACTTGAGAGATAGGGACTAAAACTGCATTATGAGTGAGTGTTCCATATTTACACCTCATGACAAGTAGAGCGGTTGAATTTGAAGAAAGAAGGGCATTGGACTTAATACACTGATATCATTGGCTCATTATGACTAAATGTCATTAAATTTACTTTTGTAATGTGTAAAATCACACCCAGTATATATTCACTCTTTTGTTTGTTATCCTCAAATTGCTCTTTAAGAGTAATAATAATATTAGCTTTAATTGTCTTAGATACAAGTCTAGAATGTATTATTCCATACATTAATTACACAAAAATGACATGAAAAGCAGAATAGCTGTTGAAAAAATAGCTATTGCACTTGCTTCATAATCACTCCACACAAACATCTCAAAATAACTAAAAGAAATTAAAAATTAGTATGAAACTCTTGACTTTGGGTAGATTTTAAATGTCAAGCTGGAATCGATGGAAAAATGGCTATGGAGAATAAGGATGAAAATACAATGAATAGAGAACAATTAAAATAACAAGTATTGGAAGAAGCTGGAAAGAAAAGAAATTTATTGGAAAATATTCTGAAAACGAAATCAATAGGAGACCTTATCCGTTATAATCCCTTGACGAAGAATATAATTTTAAGTTTAAATCTTGGGAAAAAGACTGTAAGAATTCCCTTGGACTTGGATCTCATGGAAGTCTACTACCAGATGAAGTCCAAAGAGATGAATAGAGGAGAATGGTTTTCTCCACATGTTGCTACCTTTACATCATAATTTCCTTTTAAAATTTAGAACAAGTTTTAATTATAAATTTATAGCAACCAGTTTTATCGATTGTATTTTACTTGTTGAATTAAGTTCAAGTACACATAAACTGTCCAGTGAAGTTAATAAAGAAAAAAAAAAAAAAACAAATGTTAAACATAAAACATATGACAACATCATTAGTGTACACACAATTAGTCAGGTGATTTAAATTGCCTACTCTTTTTTTGTAAAAGAAGAGGCTGGTCCTCCTTCTTATCTTACTCTGCCCATTCCTCATTGACTATTGATCTGTGCGGATAACTCATTCATCTTACACTTAAGGTATTCATAATTTCTGACAATTTTATTTTGATACTAAGAAAAATTTTAAACTATTGTCATAGGTATCGAGAGAATATGGCGAGACAGTCTGTGATATTCCATGATCTGCCAATGTTACCTTCAGAGATGGTTGTGTATTGGACGGAGTACGTGTTACGGCATGGAGCTGCCCACCTCAAGCCTCATGCTGCTAGAATGCCATTATTCCAGCTGGCACTTTTGGATGTCCTGGTTGCATTACTAACTGTAATAATATTAGCCCTAAGTACTTTCTTCTTTATCATTAAATATATCTACTACTTTACAATCAAAAATCAAAAAACTATAAAAACTGATTGAACAATTGTTTTTATTAGTTACTTTGATGTACATACTAGAGTTGTTCCTTGAATTAAATAGATAAGATGCGCAGCTTCCTGTAAGATTTGACAAAGAGCTAACTAACGGAGATAACAAAATATAATATTTGTTCAACTCCATATTATATATTTATTAACACATTCACTGTGTCATCTTTATCATGTCATGTGCGAATGACGCCCTTTTGCGTATCTTGATATTACCTGCCTAAGCACAGTTTGTGTTTGATGAATACGTTCCTATTAACAGTTAAAGCTATCGTGTGTTTACTTCGTTTTGTGCTCTTACCGTTTTGTCTTACTGTAATAACTGTTAAAAATATAAATATCAACATTAATTTGTGTCTCCTATAATAGGGCCAGCAATGAACGTGTTAAATTTGGACTCCCATTTCAAGGCATGTACATAATTTAAATATTTGAGCATCACTTTAATGTAAATTTACCTTAAACATGTTAGAACATACAAATTATTCAGATGATACGAGACTTAAAACTAGGGTTAGTTTCATTTATATCAGAAAGCTGTACAGTAATTCTACCACTTAAGCATGCAGTCCCCAGAAGTAAGTAATTTTATAACCATACATGTTTTTAATGTCATCTGTCACAGTAAAAATGTGTTAACATTCCAACTTACTTCACAGTATTTTTCTGAGTATCCTCTCTACATGCCAAACCCTTTATTTTCCCAAATTATAACTGATTTCCTTAGTATTTTTCTATATACAGTACAATCTAGGTTTTCTGGCAGGTCAAGCCGTATAAAGCACAAGTCACAAAAAACTTGGTTTCCCAACAAAAAAAGATTCAGTAACTCATGTCATATGGCAAGCAAGATTAGAGCGCCTACAATTGCATGAAACCAATTGCGAAGGCATGGTGAATTTTGACATGATGAACAAGGCCCAATACATATTGTCGAAATCTTGTGTTTAGATACGTTTTTTTTAAAACGACTGCGTTTTAATCATTTAAAATTGTAATGTTAATGTTGTATTAAGTTACTTTATAATATTCAGATAAAACTTGTTATGTAGTTTAATTTTCATGATTTTAAAAGGATGTACAGTAACTAAATCCTTTAAATTAATGAGAACTTGTTTTCACTCTGCCACAATAAACAAAAGACTGACAATGCTGCAAGGGTGTGTATGTAATGAACATCTAGTAGTGCAAGACAAATTAAAATAATAGTGCCTGCAATATTTAAGATGCAAAACTTAAACACTCATGTTCAAGTGTTGAAAAAGATTCATTGCAAGGCAACGGCCAGGACAAAATAACATAGTTGTAATTTTATCAAAAAAGAAATTATTTTCATCTGACTGTCAAGCCGAATGATATGGACAGCCGGATAATCAAGGTTGTACTGTACATGTGGTAGAAATTATTTATAAAATATTTTATAGCTTAATATACCCATTGTTTTGTACAAAATTAATAAGGTTCTGTACAAAAGTATCCATACATGTTTAATAATAAAATATACACAAATAACGCCATTATTTCTTTTAATACTTCTACAATCCACTTATTAGATACATTATGAGCAGTATAAGTATAGTAAGCCAGGTTCTTATATGACTAACTCACCTCACTGTATCTCTCTGTGGGACTTAGGATTGCTAGTGAGAGTGCTATTGGCTTGTATTGACAAGAAACAGCATTGCATTGGGATGTGTTGTTAAAATAAAGTTTTCAAGAATTTATCTAGTTATATGAAAGTACCATAAATTGTTATTTCTCCGCAGAATCAAAGCAAACAACATTTATTCAGAGAAAGGATAGGATTGGGACTTACCAGTGCTGCTTGAAAAAAGAGCGACTTCATAATAAAGGTGATTAAATTTTATCGTAAAGTAGTTAGTATGAGGCATTATGTCACAAGTATTGAACTGAGTTTGGGCAATGAATACAAAACTTTAAGAAAGAAAATTACTTAGAGAAATAGTCAGACTTCCTGTAGCAGATGAAGGCTGCCTATACGCAGTGCTGGTTAAGAATTTCTCCACTTACCCTCTCCCAACCCAACCAATGCCCTTGTCCACCGTTTCCTTTCTCTCTCACTCTCTTGGCAATTTGCAATCTTCCCTCTCTTTCCAAGCGGCTGTGCTGTCCTCCCTTCTTATTCTCTGTCTCACTCTAGGCTGCTGCGCAACAAGCCCGACCTATCAGTGGCCACGCCAAGATAGCAAAATTACAAAACAAGTAGTCTAACTTTTTAACATTGGCTTTTCGCTTCTTATAGATGTGTATTCATTGGTCTGGGGAAGAAAGAGATGTGTGTGTGTCACCTATCAAAAGAATTCACAAACTATTCCTGTGGTAATTTGATCGCTTAATTTTCACAGTAGACCAAGAAAACCTTCAAAAAAGGAACACAACTTGGACAAAGAAGCTGAAAATGTCTTGGTGGGGATTCACAAATAATATAATTAACAGTAAAAAATTATAGTTTAATGCATCGTAAATAACCTGTCAAAGACAATTTATAAAATAACCAATAATAGGCAAGCCAGTGGTGTAAGGTGTCAGGCATTTGAGCTTGGGTTAGAGATAGCGCTGGTTTGAATTTGGCCTTAGAGACTGGAAGATTTACGAGTAATATTTACTTCTACTGTACTGGTTTGTCTCCTTACTCTTTTGAATACGTTCCCTGCACATATCAATAGTCTATGAGGAATGGGCAGAGTAAGGTTAAGGACATCGGCTTCTCCTTTATATAAAAAAAAGATTTTAGAGTACTGGTATGTTGATCTTCTTGAGCACACAGCCTGGTATGTTTAAGCAATGTGACTGCGAAGACTCCAGATGGTGTATTCAGTGCTTCATCTGACATCTATGAAGCCAGCCAGTACCTAGAGGTCAGCCAGGTCAACCACTGAGTAAAATTCCGGCCTTTTCTAAATTCAGTGAACCATGCGTTCAAGAGGCATTATGTATCCCATTAGGATCTGAGTTTAGAACAGAGAATGGTGGGGTTGAAGAACCGTTGTGCATATATCCAGAACATGCACAGCAACAACATGTGAGGTTTGGAATTTCTGAGTTTGAGCATGTTGATTCCAAAACAATGTATGTAGTTTGGGTAAAGCTATACTCTAGAGAGAACTTATTTGCAGTAGTGGGTGTAGATCCATTGATCCAGATAGTTGTACTAAGGCTTTTAGAAAAGCGTGGATGTCTCGATAATGGATATCATGTCTTTACCAACACTTCAACACAAAATTGCCCCTAGCTCTTCAGCTGTTGGAGAACTAAACATTTTTGACTGAAACTATAAACAAGAACTCAAGAAAACTGTAAAAAGTTGTGTTCTTGGTCCCAAAAGTTTGTTTAAATCAGAAGAGGGCCAGTTCGGGGGAGGTTTCTCTTTGTAATCTACAAGAAAGAATTCAACCATATTTTGATAAGGTACCATGGGCAGGACTCCCTTTTCCGCAGTGGCCGTGAAATCTTCTAAATGGCAATTGTAATTAACTCCTGGGGAATGGACAATAAGGTGACCCTGTACCATTGGACCTGCACTCGATAAATATTGGAAAAAATTGTTTCTCAATCTGCTAGATATGTGTATGTCAAATATGTGTCCGCACATCAGGGTATCACCATGTCTAGGAAGAAGTTTATTCTCAAAGTGATGGCACCTCTTCCTACACCAAATTCAGTTCCAAGGCCAGTTGAAGATGCTGCTGGACTTGAACACAAGCTAGAGCGGTTACCCAGTAAGAACTTACCATCTCTGCACTCCAAAACGTCAAACATCATTTTTTTGTCCTAGCTACAATTCAGGGGCCCACAAGGAGTGTTACCATAAACTCAACCACTTTTGAAGTCCTGACAGGAAGCTTAGGAGGTTTAATGCTAAACAAGATGCTTGTTAGTCAAGTCACTTGTAACATTGTTATAAGCGCCTAAGTATGTTTTACTATGACATAGATTCAGTTGTATTATAAAAAATAAATATTGTTATGTAAAACTGTAATGCATGGTATTTTATTAGCACACTGCCCTGAGTGACAATTTTCATACCTTTGCCATTGTCTTAACATAAACACATATACAACATATATACATTTTCTAAAACTATATAACATTTGTAATCTTTTGACTATCTTGGTTTTTTGAAAATTTACTTTAAAAAGCATGCCCCCTTTATTTATCACTTTTTATATTCTTTGAATTGTAATAGCTAAACAAACATGAATATTTATATTTTAGTCTCATATTCTTTTTCTTCGTGCAATTGTCAAGAAAAAATATTTAACAATATATATATTCAATTATTTATGGCTTAAACAAATTCTTGTGAAGCATCTAAAAACAGCCTGCCAATATGGAGAAAATTGCTGCCAGTCAAAGGGTTAACTTGCGGATCGTGTAGCGTGGCGCACGTCAGGGCCTAAACGTTATGACCGAACGCAAGGCCTAAACTACCCAAACTAATATTAAGTAGTTGAGACAACACTGAACAGGAGGCGGAAACAAAGATAAGGAGACAAACAGATAAGTGCCTCAAAACATTTGGGTGCATTGTAACAGCGATAACATTGACCCCGAGGCTCAAGTAACACAACTGTAAACAATAAATGCTGCGACGTCAATGTCACGTCGTTGAGCATCAGTCCACTCAGCGCGGAACGTGAAAGCCACGTCTTTGATCTGCAATGCGTTAACAGGGCGGTTCTTATTTAAACTTTACCAATTCAAACCCTCATTAGTATGAAGTTCTTTCTATGATTCTGATTAAACATTTTAATATAATTTTCTTTACTTTTGAATTCCGGACTACATTTTGTTCTATTATACTATACATATAAATGTAATATAAAAAATAAGATGCATAATCATACTTTAAGTAAATTAGGAGAGATAACTGAACATGTTCACACAACAGTGGAGAAAGAAAAGAACATATTTTGTGAAAAACCTTTCATAGGTAATTTGTATTATAAAAGCAAAATTGAACTTAATTTCTAATCAACATAGATAACTTAATGGATTTGGAGGAAATAAATTGTAGATAGTAAAGACTTCTTTAAACAGAAAAGTGTCATTTTAATACATTATAAAAATATAAAAATTAATCTAAGAACCAACAGTATAGTTAGGATGAACGACCAAAAGGGGGTCTGGACCCTCCGACTCAGTGAGCCTGGCTTCAGATGACGTAAGAGGAATGAGGATTTGGTCCTGGAAAAATAAAGAAATTGTCATAAAACTGTGAAAATATTAAGAATAAGTTTCCATTTAGCAGTGGAATAGAAGCCACGTTGCCAGGAATTATGTGGCTGGATAAAATAACATATTGAACATAATTTGAGTAACAACTGATTGAAAATCTAGATCTAGGTCATAACATGTGTTTAATAATAAAAAATAGTATATCCTCTATCATTCATGTGGAGGGATACTATTTTCAAAGCACTAGTATACAGTTGACTCTTGATAATCCAACAGTTACGAGACCGGTGGGGTATCAGATTACCAAATGTTGCCTTAATATCATTGAATTACTGTATAAGTTTAGAAAATCAAATTTACAAATTTTTTAGGCACTATGTAATGAACTACATACATATCAAGGATTAAAAATAATTTATTTAAACTTTCATACTTTGATATTGACAGGTTTATTGCATTTAATAATGATTCAGAAAGTTTGTACAGTACGTACCCTAAATACCACGATCTTATCTTCGAAAAAATTTGTGATAAGTCTTCTGCTTTTTTTATGCAAACATTTGGTGATGGCTTTTTCTTGAATGTTTTTCAACATTAAAACGTTGCTAAGGTCAAGTTCACATTCCTCGCACCAGTGTATCAAAGTGTTGGCAGCCAACATAGCTTCGCTATAGCTGATCACATATTCTGTCTCCACGGCCTCATCAATCGTGTAGACGCCTTGTGTAGTCTGTACTACACTGCAACAGCAGCCTCTATTGAACGCAGTTAGAAACTAAATACTTAATATGTGTCAATCCTATCAAGACATGAAACGGTTGTACTGTACACAGTGCAGCCTAGATTGGTGAGACGGGGTCGGACTACCGAGCGTGTCAGACTATCACGAGTCAAGTGTAGTTCAATGCCATTCAAGTCATAGTTTAGAATCAAGCTAATTTAGGGACATATGCATACAGGAGAAAGCGGTGAAATATTTCTGGCTAGCAGCCCTAACAAATTTCACTAGTATTTAATAATGTTTTTGTGATTTCAGTTTATCACAGAACTACATCTTCCTTTCACTTAATTTATTAATGCTAAACATACTGAGGAACTGAAAAGAAGAAATAGGCATAGGATTCATTTACATATTATCAGCTAGAAATTGCTAGAAATTTAACAACCATGTTTCTCTGATCCGACTAAGAAGATTGTTGGTTTGTTATCCATACAACTGTCTCCGATTGATTTTTTTAAAAATTGAAATGAAGTGTAGTATGTAAACATTTCTCTTTAGTTTTTACTTTCTCTATTTTCAATGTCATGTGTTCGAGCATTAATATTATCTCCCATCTGTATAAACACTTAAACTGTTTGAATACAATGAAAAGAACATCTCTGAAAAGATTACATTAACTGGCTGAAAGTATTTTGGACAAAACATGACTACATTTACACTGTTTCATATTTTTAGTGTCACCTTAAACATAAATGTGTAATTAATATTTAAATAACACTTACATGGTACATAAGTCTGTCAATAACTTTTTCAATTAATACTTTTTTTGTAACTAATTCCTCTTCACTATCAATTTGATTTGAAATCTGATCTAGATACCAGTTTACAAGATCACTTTTTCTAACGCCTTCGGATCCATCTGCAACAATCAATTACAATTAGAATACAAATTGACTAACATAATACTTCTTTTATAAAAATGTTACAACATTTATAAACAAATGGAGACCTATAAGCTACAGCAGTAAAAACAGTACGACTTAATTAAAAATTATTCTATAAGGTAATTTCTCAGTTAAGATATGATGTGTTGGTATTATACATGACAAAACACAAATTTATTACAAAATATGCTAATAATATAGTGATTGATTTTGTAAACCACGTTTACTCAGCCAAAGAGTTTCAAAAACAAATTTGTTATAAGAAAATATATTATTCTAACTCTTCAAAATGTCTAAAATTGCAATGTTTTTAATGAAGGTTTGTTTGGTTTATAATGTGTGATAAATTCTTAAAATTATAAGCTTATGGGTATATCTCAGTTAAATATCTAATTTTCAACTTCAACGCAATGTGTGAAGAAAGACTACATTCATACATAATGTTATAGTAACATACATAATGTCATAGTATTATACATAATGAATAAGTAACCAAACAATCCAAGTTTGAGTTCAGCTTAAGCCAAGTCAGACAATACATGACTCAGTCTTTGGCCATATCACACTTATACTTACAGCCAGACGATAATTTTCAATGATTAAAAGTATTGGTAATTGTATTATTATAAGTATTTTTTTTTTTTTTGTAAATTACCAATTCTGAATTTAAATAAAGGTCTAATATCGCTTGACGCATCTGAAGAGTCTTGCCAAAAGAAAGTGGGATATTACAATCGACATCTTTCAATTGTTTGAAATTCTTAAGATTTTAGTTTCACAATAGGTTATTTTGAACAAAATGCTTCAATTTAAGGAATTACAATTATAACTAACAATGTTGTCGTTGTGCCGCACATGTAAGGCTGTGAGCAGTTACTCTGTGATATTTCTTAATCTGTATTGTACCTGATTGAGGTAAAATACAAAGAGTACTATAGAACCTGGAAGCTAGATCCTAACCGGGATAGGGGATACCCTGAACCCTTGCCATTTCACAGGATATCTCCCATGCCAGAACGGTCGCTTAAAATCTTAAAACCCACCTCTACATACTGCTTTCCAGTTGAGCAGATCAAATTTCTCTCACAGGACCGTGTTTCGTCCGCTATTCAATACTATTATTTTCATTTTATGTGTGCAGTGGTTTTGATTTTTCAAAATTTTTAATAGTTTGGTGACAGTGTTTGTTTTTGTGCTTGAGCACTCATAATTACTGGTTTTATAATAATAGATTTTTTTTATTTAGTGATAGTTTTATTACAAAATGAGTGACGAAGAGTTTGATAGTGTCAGTGAGAGTGATGGTGCGACGGAAGTTGACTCTTCCAGTGAAGAAGAAGACACTAATGACAACCAGCGCAATTACACTTGGACGCAGAGCAACAACACAAGTGGCTTACATAAAATTCCTTTTACCAAGGAGAACAAAATGCTTTTTCCCCCTCCTGTTAATGGCCCTCCTGTTGATTACTTTTTTCTCATTATGGACGAAGTAGCTTTAGAAACAATTTGTAGTGGAACAAATCGGTATGCATTTGAAGTTTTTTTGGCCCAAATACAAATCCGCAATCCAGAATCAAAAAATGGAAGGAACTTACAGTGGATGAACTTAAAACATTTTTAGGGGTTTTGATTCATACAGGCACCATCCGTCTGAACAGGATTCAGGACTACTGGAAGACTGAATATCTATTCGACCTGAAGTGTTTTCGTGAACAAATGAGCCGGGACAGATTCCTTCTTATTTTGAGATGTCTGCACTTTGACAGTTACCATCAGACTGGAACAGATCGCTTGTAAAAAGTGAGGGTAATGGTTGACATGTTCAACAATAAAATGCAGCAAATTTATTATCCGGCTAAAGAATTGTCTCTGGATGAAAGTATGATCCTATTTCGGGGGCGCCTTGTTTTTCGGCAATATGTAAAAAATAAACACAACAAGTATGGGATAAAGCTGTATTCTCTGACTGAAACTGATGGCTTGGTGTTAAGGTTTGCTGTGCATACTGGTTAGCTTGATGACATGGGTGGCAAAGGTCATGCGGATAAAGTTGTCCTCCATCTGATGAATGGAAAACTTGGAGTTGGCCACTCAATTTACATGGACAACTTTTATAATAGTGTTCCTCTGGCTTCAAAACTTTTGAAAGAGAATACTTACTGTACAGGAACTCTCCGTATAAACCGCAAGCACATGCCACAAGCAGTTACAAAAGCAAAACTCAAGACAGGCGAAATGACTCAGCAATATTCAGAAGGAATAATGGTAGGCAAGTGGCATGACAAGAGAGACGTGCTGTACATATCTACAGAGTACTAGAATGAAACAGGAGTTTCTCTCAATAAGAAAGGTGAGCCAAGAGAGAAGCCTGTTCCTATCATCAAATATAATGTGGCAATGAAAGGCATTGATCGTCTCGATCAGATGCAGGCCTATTATCCACTTGAAAGAAAAACTATTAGATGGTATAAGAAAGTGTTCATCCACATATTGCAGATGACGCTTGTCTATGCCCACAAACTATATATGTTTAACAACCCAGACAAGAAGATATCATTGTATGATTTTAGAATGGACGTCATCAGAGCCCCAATTCCAAAGAAGGATGCACCACCCATTCAACGGCCTCCACGAAATCCTCTTCACGTCCTTTCAAAGAACTGTAAGCGAGACGCTAAAGGGCGTGTCATTACAAAGCGATGCAGAGTATGTCTTCAAGAAAACAAAAGAAAAGGAACAGTTTTCATCTGTGCTCAGTGTCCAGGTGAGCCAGGACTTTGTGCTATAGCTTGCTATGAGAAATGGCACGCAGACAAGTAAAATCAAGTGAGAACGGGTCCAATGATTGGATAATTGTAAATATTGTATATATTGACCATGTTTTTATTCAAATTTTAATATTTTAAATAAGTTTTAGCTATTTTTAAACATTTTATATAACAATTTTGGACATGAATTTGCCACATATCTGATGTTGGGTTTTCACCTCAGGATTTAATGATGTCATAATTCGCAACAACCATGTACTGACAAGTTTATGGTGATATTTTATAAATTATATTATGATATTTACCATTTTTTAGTGTTTTATGAACTTTTTATAAAACTATTATGTGAATCACTTGCTACATAGCTGATGTCGGGATCTCACGTCATTAATTTATGACGTCATTATTGGATAAAAAACACTGCTGACAGGCTTGGGAGTTTACATTCATGGATACTGACTGAACACAAATGGTAAGTTTTATAAACATATCATATTTCAGCTACTAGGTTAGTCACATATTTAATTTCTTAGCAGTCGACATGTTAAATGGCTCGATGGATTGGATTTAGCTTTGTACCAGAAAACCACTTAAATATTTCTATTAACATGATAACATGTCTTTTGGATCTTTTTACAATTAAATATTACTGCTTTTTAAAAACTAATACATAGAAGCTGACAACAAACCCTACGTTATATAAATCTTTATTGTACATAAAAGACTGATCACAATAATAAGTGTTCTGGAAAACCCAATAGGAAAGAAACATCAGTTGAGTTTGTAAGTGAAGTGTAGTATGATATACTATTGAACAGTATGTGAATCTGCAAAACATTCACCAGCACAAACAAAAAGAAACATCAGTTGAGTTTGTAAGTGAAGTGTAGTATGATATACTATTGAACAGTATGTGAATCTGCAAAACATTCACTAGCACAAACAAAAAGAAACATCAGTTGAGTTTGTAAGTGAAGTGTAGTATGATATACTATTGAACAGTATGTGAATCTGCAAAACATTCACCAGCACAAACAAAAAGAAACATCAGTTGAGTTTGTAAGTGAAGTGTAGTATGATATACTATTGAACAGTATGTGAATCTGCAAAACATTCACTAGCACAAACAAAAAGAAACATCAGTTGAGTTTGTAAGTGAAGTGTAGTATGATATACTATTGAACAGTATGTGAATCTGCAAAACATTCACTAGCACAAACAAAAAGAAACATCAGTTGAGTTTGTAAGTGAAGTGTAGTATGATATACTATTGAACAGTATGTGAATCTGCAAAACATTCACCAGCACAAACAAAAAGAAACATCAGTTGAGTTTGTAAGTGAAGTGTAGTATGATATACTATTGAACAGTATGTGAATCTGCAAAACATTCACTAGCACAAACAAAAAGAAACATCAGTTGAGTTTGTAAGTGAAGTGTAGTATGATATACTATTGAACAGTATGTGAATCTGCAAAACATTCACTAGCACAAACAAAAAGAAACAATAAAACCAAAGTAGTTAACTGTATTATTGTTAGTAAGAAAACTTATCAAGCAACATTCTCAAAAATCTTCTCGTTTTCAATAATTATAAAATTACAACAAACCATGAAAGGTTCACATAAATCTAATTATTACATCTATTTTATATAGGTATAAATTCAAATTCAACATAAATATATTGAATAAATAAATATTTAACATTAATATTTATTTATCATGGCCGCAGCAAACGTCTTAAATTATCACGGGCATTTGGCAATGCACCATTGATCCTTAGCACTATTTTGACATATTATACTAGACTTTATAATGAAGTAACATTTTTAATATAATAATATTACTTACATACCACTGAAATGCAAAAGTTAGTTGTGAAAATTATTTATTCAAAAAGCGAAGTATCTGTTTTTAAATTTAAGTTATAAAACTAAGACTGGGCCAGGAAATAATCTTTGAACATATGAACATTTTGTGGAATCACTTGTACTGGTGGAACCTATATTGGTTAAACAATTTACCCAACTCTGAACATAGCACAGCAAACTCTTTCAAGAGTAGGTGATATTTTTTAAACTCACCTTGATTTTCATCTTAATTAATTTGATTTGAAATTAATTTGATTTTCATTTTACACAGAATTAAGAAGTAATTAGACTGGGATTTCACGTTCCAGCCATCTGGGAAACAAAACGTTGGCAGTAAAAGTTACGCTAGTTGAAATCAAGTTCTGGCTGTATTAGACAAGTAACTCAATTAGCTGAATTACAAGAATGTAACAAATAACAGAAAACTATTGTTATAAACAGTTTTTTTCTAAAAAGTGGGATTTATTAATAAAATGTTATCTTAACATTATTATTTATCCATCATTTGCATTTTCTGTTATTTTTTAATTATTTTAAAAATCCGATGTTACATAAACCTTTAGTTCATTTAACATTTTCTGCTATTGAGAAATAAAAACAATGATAGACTCGAGTTAAGGCTCAGCACTGTAAAAAAATAAACAAGGTATGCCTACCTCCATTAATTAGTCAAAACTCAATTTGTGAAAACTTAATTAATAGTTTTACTTTAGTTACTTACCTTTTTCATCTTCTGCTCTCAAGTATATGACCAACATATTGGCGATAGATTTGTAGTCTTCGAAAGATAATTTAATTTTTTTCTTCTGAGGGGCTGCTGGTTCACTGGCTTCTGACATTTCTGACATTACCAAAAAGACCATTAATAATATTAAAATAAAATCATTATAATCATTATAAGTTTAAAATAACAAACTAAATGCTATTGTTTGTTCAAGCAGGGTTAGTTAAAAGACTAGACACACCCGGATATTTGCTTTCAATAAACAAAAAAATTTGATACTTTTAAAATTTTATAAGGTATTAAGCACCTACATACTGGAACAATTTTTTGCCTTTCACGATAATGGGGGATTTCCTGTCAGGGTATTGTCAATATTTCTTATAAAATCCTATGCCCAATGATACATCACTTTAAAGGTTTTAAGTTACTGAATTACTTCATGTGAATTGCATCTTTAAGGAATCACTCTATCAGAAAATACAGCACTTTAATTATTGAAATTTGCTAATGCTGGTTTAATTTAACTTTTGTCAAAATATTTCAATAAAATTTCTAACTTTTTTTGTTCATTTCAATTTAGTAAAAAATGCTTTTATATAATGAGTACAAAGTACAGTCTAGGCCCCCTTTCTCTTATCATTTATTAATCAGTGTAAAGTATTTATTTCCCAAACTGTGAAGGGCTTAACAGACCATTTAAAATTTACTTAAACCTCAAATGTAGTGCTAGAATTTTGGTAATTGAACTTTTGTAATATACAAAATATTTTTTTTATTTCCATGCAAAATAAATAAGATAGTTGATTATTTTCACACTTGTATTAACTGTAGTGAAAATCTACTACAACAGTTATTTTCTGACAACACAATTTTGTTTTCCATTCATAAAAAGAAAACTCAAAAAAGTGTTAGAACATTTCTTGTAACGCATTACTGCGGTTAGCACTAAATAAAACCCAGCATCAGCAAATTTTCAATATTGTTAAAAAATTCCATACTGTTACAGGTAGTAATAAAATCTTCGATCTAAAATTAATCTTCCGAATACGTTACTGAATGAACTAGCTTTACTGTTCAACGTAACGACACGAAGTTAAGTAGATTTCTATTACATTCTAAAAGTAGTAACTCGAGTAAAGAACCAAGTCAGAGACCAAGATAAAAAAAAAAAAATGGAACCAATATATCACTAGTATTTATTACTTAACAATCCCATAAGGAAGGGCCATTCCCTTCAATAAAAAATAATAATTCATCCCTCAAAACAGAAGATAATAGTCGTCACTAGAGGACAATGTGTTGTTGAGATTGTTGGCGATAGCTTCTATGCTCTGTCTTCTTAGTACTGACATGGCATCCGCTAATGATTTGCTCTCTGTGTGGACACTACTAGAGAAGTCTGGTGTGTCCATGTTGGGTGGTAGTTAATATTTGGGTGTTGTGCAGGGAAGAGAACTGATTAAAAATAAACCACTGCATATCAGGCTTGCCAGTTACCTGAACCACAGACAAATACTATGTGAATCGTATTCCACGTAAAGCTGTAAATCCCTTAGTTGCCCTGGCTATTGTGGTCCTTTCTGAGCGTAAGTTAGACTTAATTAGTAACCAGACTCCACACTCATGTAATCATTCATATTTACCTTTAAAAAAAGCACAAAGTTGTGTTAGTGTCTCATATCTGAGAACATGTAAACGTATTTCTGTCAGATCACAACTAAACTATCTAGCTAACCTTGGTCTTGTGATTCAACTGGGACCTCATCTGGTTGGGTTGCCGGTGCTGGGCCCTCCTCTTCTTCTTCCTCATCCAAGTAAACATCAGGTTGTTCCACTCGAATTATAGATTTGTTCAAAAGTTGATAGGCCTCCATAACATGTCTTGTTTGGACCTTAAAAATAAGAGAGTTGAAAAATGTATGTATAGTAAAGCAATTATGTTACTACTTTTTCATTAAGATACATAATAATGGTATGTCTCCATAATTTTTTTTCAACACAAGAAAAAAGTGTTAAATAGGGATGGGTCGGTTCCTAATGTTGTTTCTTGGATCGATCGGTTCTTGACAGTTTTTTTATCATTATATTTACTGTACAGTGACATAATGTTCAATATTGCATAAAAATGTAAATTTTGTTAAACAGAAACAGTTTAACAGCGGAAAGAAAGAAGGAGTATGACTTGAGACTGAAACATCTAAGACGAGAACAAACAGTAACACACATTAACCAAGCAGAAAACAAATCAAAGGCACTGTGGCAGGCAATAAACAACGAAAGAAAAGCAACCACAAACATAAATAATCAGCTCAGCCTCCAGCTAAATGGAAAATTAATTAAGGACCCATATGATGTAGCAAACTTCTTTAATGTATACTTCTCAAAAATAGCAGAAAACACACTCCAAACAAACATAAGCAAAAATAATCCCACACACCTGGACCTAGCCCCAGTCACAAATGAGAAGTTACAGTTCCAACCAACAACAAGCGAAGAAGTAAAAAAAGCCATAGACTCCTTAAAACCAAAAACCTCGTCTGGAATTGATAACATATCTGCAAAATTAGTTAAAAGATGCAAAGAAGAACTGACACTACCACTCACTAATATAATAAATAAATCCCTTGAACAAGGTATCTTTCCAACTCTTCTAAAAACTGGCAAAATATACCCAAAATATAAAAAAGGACCACAAACCGAACCAGGCAGCTATAGACCAATATCCCTCATCCCAACATTCTCCAAAATAATCGAGAAAATCGTTCTTATAAGACTCCTAAACCATCTGGAACAGCATAACTTACTCACAAACAAACAGCATGGATTCCTTAGGGGTAGGTCAACAACCACAGCCCTGATACAGCTAACAGAACACATCATAGACCAACTAGAGGAAGGCTGCACAGCAACTAGTCTATTCCTTGACTTCAGTAAAGCCTTTGACTGTCTCAACCATGATGTGCTACTACAAAAACTAAGAGCCTTAGGCGTGGGAGGCAAAGAAGCAAAGTGGTTTGAATGCTACCTCAAAGGAAGGAAACAACTGGTGGAAATAGCCTGCACCCAAAACAATACAAAGTACAAAATACAATCTGTAACAACCGAGGTGAAAAGAGGAGTTCCGCAAGGATCAGTACTTGGTCCAGTGCTTTTCCTCCTCCTTACAAATGATATGCCAAACTGCCTAGGCGATGCTTGTTCAACAGTAATGTATGCAGACGATACCGTTCTCACCATCTCTAATAAAATAACTGAAATGCTTGAAATAAACACAACTACATGCTTCAACCAAGCTAAACAATACTGTGCAAACAACGATCTGGTCTTAAATGAAAATAAAACAGTACAAATAGTCTTCAACACAAGAAACAAAACCACAAACCTTACACACCTCCCCGGACTCGAAGCAGGCAGCATAACAAAATACCTCGGCATCACAATTGACCCAAAATTGTCCTGGAAGCCCCATATAGACCAACTAAGTAAGAAACTTTCCTCAAGTATCTATGTAATTCGTAGAATTAAACAAATATGTGGCCCCGAGGTAGCAAAAGTTGCTTACTTCTCTCTTTTTGAAGCGCACCTAAGGTATGGAATAGCATCATGGGGAGGAACAGCAGCGCTCAACATGGGAAAAATTCTTATCCAACAAAAGCGAGCAATCAGATGCCTGGCGGGACTCCAATATCAAGAAAGTTGTCGAGAATCCTTCAAACAGCTAAAGGCTCTCACAGTGGTGTCTCTTTACATCCGAGAAACCATCCTGTATGCAGTCGCCACACAACAATTAAGGCATCGAGAATTACATCCATATAACACAAGACATGCCGCAAACTTCACTCTGCCCACCCACAGCCTAAGCATTTTTGAGAAGAAACCCTCTTACAAAGGAGCGCTGTTTTTTAACCACTTGCCCGATCAACTAAGAAACCAGCCACCTCAATGTTTTAAGAACCAGCTGACGAAATGGCTCCAAGAAAGGCCCTACTACTCGGAGTCTGAATTCCTGAACACCTGACACAGTGCAGCCTAAGACAAGAATTTTACTTTGGACAACAAAAGACAACTTTTATAACTATGACAAAAAAACAGGGATTTTTGCATTGTATAAATCTTATTTACCAAACTCTTTTTGTTTCTATGACGCCTGTACTAATCATATGAGCTCAGCACAAGAGAAAGTACCTTGTTATTTGTTTACTAGGTGCATTTAAATTGTATTGTTTTCAGTTGTTGATACTCAGTGGTGTTTCTGTAATCTGACCCAACTGATTTTAAGGCAGAAAATAGCTGACCTGGCGATGCAGATGAGTGTGGGTCCCGTCCGTGGACATGGGTCATGAGAGGACACAGTAAAAATATATATTACCTGACAAAGTGAATCGATTGGTCATCTTCAAAGTCATGTGACTACAAAAGATTAAAACCTTTATGCCAATTGATTAAACTACGCTGTGACCACTAATGCTGTTGTGATTTTAAATTTGAATAAGTTTTATTACCTCATGCCACAAACTGTCAGGCTATGTTATAACCTTTTGTAGGGATGAGTTTTTTGTACATTTTAATTAAACTGATTTATGTTATTTTTCAAATTATTTTCCACTTAACAAAATGGAATACATATTTATTTGGATAGATAATGTAAGCTTTTTACAGCACAAAATTTATGTGTTCTTTACGGAAAAATGTTGGGGACCATACCCTGCACACAAATAAAGGTAACACAAATTCAAAATGTGTAGTATTTTTTTTGTTTTAAACTTCACTCACCAGTTTACATGGGCTTGCAGGCCTGTGCGTGAACTTTATTCAACGAGTGAAGTACCAACCGTTGACTCAGCGGGGATTCGAATCTTGGACGTTGCCCTCCGCAGTCCGAAGCCTTAGCCACTGAGCCACCACGCCAGACAAAAGTACCTAATTGCCTAATTTTTAAAAGTATAGTTTTGTAGAGTTTTAAGATGAGGTTTAAGGGATACAAGCATAAAGGAAGATCTGTAGCATAATCAAAACCCAGAACCGGAACCGATTTGTCTACTAGGGGTTTACTGTGCGATGCATTGATATACATCTAAAAATCTATTTTTATCAGTTCAATGCATTGAATTGTCAATTCAATGTACAACTAATTACTATAGCGTTACATAAAAAATATAGCAATGCATCGAAAGTATATTCTGATGCTCTAAAATGACGAGTTAAAGGTGTTCATGCAAGTGCAAAATTGATTGCTCCAAGGAATTTGGTTTTAGGCATACAAGTGTTCCCCTCTCCTCTCACTCCTTCATTTTACCCACCTACCCCGTCCTGCAAACTGTACAAAAGTACATAACTTCCTCATTTTTTAAGTAAACTCTAGCAATTAAATTTTTGTGCATCATTAATGTACTCTTACAGCCAAAGATGTACAAATTCCAACTCAAAGTCTGTACAGATGTCATTCATGAAAAAATAATAGGTTGTTTTCTTTGAACTCAAGTGAAGCCAGGCTTGGATTTAGTTAATCCTGAACATAGATGCCTGGCAAACCCCCAACTATAACTACGACGGCTTGCAACCCACCAACTGTAACTATGACAGCTTGCAAACCACCAATAGTAACTATGACGACTTGCAAACCCCTAGATGTAACTAAGATTTATTTATTCAATTTAGTGTTTCACCTCATCAAGGCACTCCATCTTGGCCATGGCTTCTGACAGCCGTATTAAGCTCTCCAACTGCCTGACAGTGATACGCCATGTGGCTTTACTACTTGCTGTTCCATCTCTTTGCCTCAATTGGGTGTACACATCTACCAGCATATTGCCTGCTTCCTGACACACAAATTATACAATTATTACAATATATTCATTACTTTTATATGTATAATAAATGTTTATTGATACAATAAGAATACTTATAAATCTATAACTTACACACACACAAATCCACTAAAATAAATAAAATAAAAAATAAATAAATACTACTTTCTTTAATCTAAAGTATTTATATTAGAATTAATATGTTATGGTTATAATAATTATTATATTAAAACAAACTAAAACTGTTTATCGTCCTAATATAATATATTATAATATTGCTAACTAATTGTGATATTACTGCAGACATTTGGTAATGTGACACTACTAGATGCCATGAAACGTCCCAGTGTTATAGTGAGACCTTGTTGGTAAAAAATAAAGATGAAATAATTAGAGTGCCACCTTATTGAGTTTGACAGAATAGGTGACATAGCGCTTAGGCATACTTAACTGTTCTGTATAACTTAATAGTTAATTATTTTTACTAAAAAGATGTTTTATAGACACAAAAATAGGTTAACAAGCAAACAGCAATTCGGAAATAGTTTTACAAAAATAATACTAATGATGTTTTTGAGCTTTCATAAATTGGGAGCACTCTGCAAAAAGGCCTCAACAAAACCCTTGATAAGTTCACAAAACAAGCAGAAGTACCTATAAAACAACAAGATATAAAAATATCACGATTCTAATAAATAATACATGGATAGAAAATAATATTCCTTAACACTAAATTAAACTGTTATGCTTTATACAAGCAGTATCAGTTATGTCAGTCTGTCAACACAGTCCGTTTCAGGGCTGCTGTATCAAGGGCTGAAACTGATTCCTGTGAGAGGCTTTGATGACTGGAGGCATTCACTAACAAAAGTGTTCAAAACGTAGCAGGTCCTCGAAGAAAATGTAAGAAAGAAAATTAAATGCTCAAAAATAGGTTCAGTCCTGATCATGACCATACACAAACAAAAAGTACGAATCTGCGTTAGGACTTGGGAAGCGGTTGTTTTGAAGAAAATCACACACAAAGCATCAAGATGATGTACACAGCGTCATCTACTAGAACTGCAGGTAACTCTGTCACTAATTGGTCCTCATACAAGTGACAGGCCATGAACACCCTTCGCCAATAATTAATAACGTGAGCAACATCTACAACTCGTAGTGACGAGGGTGTCCAACCTACAGGATGGCACTTAAGACAATTATTCCAGGAAGTTACAAACCAACTTCAGTTTAGGCAAACCGACAAACTCAAGGTCAGCTACCTATCAGCTGTCCGGTGGTCTGCTCTGATTAACTGAGAAGGAACAAAATAACTGGGTGACATCATTGTTCCCAATAGCAGAATATTTGCTCATTTGTCATCCGTTCTTCCACAATTGAAGGTGTACGCTTCAATAGAAAAACATTCAAATATGTTTAATTCTTGGTGTGGCCACGATAGAACTCGGGATCTAGTATATGGAAACAACAAACATTACATGCGTGTGTAGCTAAATTATTAATAATTTATACAATTAATGTATACCTTTAACCCTTATCACGCCGTAAGCGCACAATAATTACAAAAGCATGTAATAATTACAAAAATAATATTTTTGTAATAATGTTTCTAATTTAATCCGGTAGTGCGTTTTGGTTATGGGCGGTGACTCATGAGAGACACAATGTGAGACTCGTGACCTTTTGTTGGCCTGTCAATCACTACGAGACTGGTTTTTGTCTGGCAATGTACATTTCCGCTGCGCCGCCTAACGCCACAAGCGCATATACGCGCAGCTACTGTCGAGCAGAGTGGTTGTCATTGTCCACCGCATCACCTTTTTGAAACTGTGTATTTAGTTGTTTTTATCATTACTTAGCTTAATATATGTTAGTGATTTATTAGTTTTAAGTGTCAATATGATTAATCCGGTCGATTTAGATTTTGTGGAAGGTACATCGTATTCAAGTGCTATATGTATTTACTTATTTTTTATTATTTTTTAGGTTAGGTTAAAGGGCACTAGGCCAGGAATTAGTATATGCCACTAGGCCAGTGGCATTGAAAATTTGTGAGATTATGTGTTTATTTTGTATATGTTACTACTTCCTATCTCTCCAATAACCTAATTATTTTTTACTATATGTGTTATGTGCAGGCCTTGTCTTTATCAGTAAATGTACTCAATTATACATATTTTATTAATAGTAATAATATTTTGTATTGATCCATACTGTATAAGTGATCTACAGGGCTTACTTTCATCAAGTAAAAGTTTGCTTATTTACATATTCATATAAAAGAAAAAAGGTAAAGTAAGCTAATAAAAGTTTCAAAATGTAATCATATCTTTTATTTCCCTGTACAGAACAATACAAAAATGAGCAACAAAAAAATAGAATTTTGATTTTTTTAGACTAAATTAGCGCTTAGTAGAAAATAGATACTGTTTAAATGGCGCTTTAAGGGTTAACCTTATTTAACCAACCACGTGCCCCACCATGAACCAACATGTCGGCACCCTCCAATCAATTGATTATTGGCGTCCATCTTGTTTTAATCTGTGAAAGATTGGTTCCATGCCTTTGAACTTCTTAAACTGTCATCTTTATTGATATTATAATCAGTCATGAATATTTCTATCGATTCTCATACAATTCAGGTATAGTATTACAGGATATTAGCCAGAACCTTGGTTTTACGAAATAAAATCCCATGTTTCGTATTTGTACTACTCGGTGACCACTGATTTCTTGGTATCTTCACGTCTCTCATATCTAATATGTTCTTTGAGTTCTTCATGGATGTCCACCTTTTAGTTTCCCTTATGTATATCGATCCACAGCTACATGGAATTTTGTTCACACCATGTGTACGTAAGGGAATTTTGTCCTAAACTGGTCTCAATAAATTCTTAAGTTTGTTGAGTACTTGGTCTTTAAATTGTATTTACATTTAACTTGTCCAGAATGCAAACAATCTTTTCCGATGTCCCTTGAATGAATATCTAGAATTAAGAAATGGCTTTTTACCAAAAGCAAAATTGATTATATGTTTGATATCTTAGTGTAAATTATTAAGACTTTCCTTGAGAAATAGTGTACTTGTTTTACCATTGAGGAGGTGATGCCTTTTTTTGTACAGTTGTTAGATTAAATTGATAATTCAAGCTTCAATATTGTAATTGTGAAGCACCACTTAGCTTATTGTTAAACCGTATTTAGCAGCTTACTATTAATTTAGTGAAGATAGAGTATGGACAAGCACATACTGCAGTGACCGTCCTTATCAAGTGATAATCTATTGGACTGATAAGAACATTGTTCATGCAAAACACACCTGCGCTAGCCATCGCCTACTTGAAATGATGGCTTGAATTTCCTAGCTAATTAATACATTGTTAATATTGTACAAATGTTGGATGGAATAAAATATATTATTATTATTATTATTATGAAGGGTAGGTAGGCCATTTTTTATTCCTATCCTCCTGTGCATAATTTTCAACTGTGTAGGTCTTTGTTTTTTCAGTCTATGTTTTATGAAGGTATCCCTTATGTTTGTACCAGTTCTAACCTAACATAATATTAAGATCAAAGTTGTCAGGGAGAAAAACATTATCTTGGACAGATGCTCCTTGGAGATGAACTAAGGACTAGTGATCCCTTTATCTTCACTCTTGGGAGAGTAGTACAGCAAGTACACCTTCCCATCGTATTGTTTTGTAGACGAGAGTGGGGATAGATGGATCAGTATGGCTGAGGGAAGGGCAGTCAAATTCAGAAGCTGCACAGGAGGCGAACAATATAGGCGTTGGCTGAAGGTTTTGTCAGGCTCAGTGTGTGTCAGCGGGTGGCAGATGTGGTGAGCTTGTCTGGTGTGTAATGGAGTGGTTCAAGGAAATGTTGGTATTGGTCATTGCTTTATAAGTCCCAAAACTTCCTCCCACTTCTGGGATTCATTAGGTTAACCGAACTTCTCTCTTTTGATCCCTAAACTGTCAAGCGAGTGACAGTACATAGTTCAAAATTTTCCTTTAAATATTAGAGGAGCATTTTTCAAGTTTCTGTCTTGAATAAACTGTTTACTAACCTCACTTATGATAGGTTTGAATTGACGAGCAAAGGCAATGTAACGGAGGACCTCCTCTTGAGTGTAAGCTCTTTCCGCTGATTCATCCACATTATTGTGAAGGTTGACAAGCTTACGAGCAATTGCATAGTCTGTGACCTGTAAATGATAAAATAATTTATTCAAAATAACATTTTTAACTATATTTTCAAAAATAAATTAATATCCATACAACTTATGAAAAGCAACACTTGAATGGTCTCTTATATTTTATCATCAATTATTTACACTATTTATATATAAATAAATCTTGTTAAAAACCAACTATTTACAGATCATTTATTATCTCAATATATCATACAATGAATGAACACAAAGAAAGCAAAATCATTTGCCTCAGGTAACTAAATATTGAATGTACCAACAACGATGCAATTGGGAAGCCAGTGTTGAATGTGTGACAGCTATTAGTAACTAAATACTGAATGTACCAACAGCAATTCAATTAGGAAGATAGTGATGAATGAGTTACACCTGTTTAATTTAAATAGTGAAAAAATGTTTTAGATCTTGACTCTACAACATAATCTCAGAGCATTAATGATGTACATAAGCTGAAACCACCTAACTTTTTTTTTAATTGGAATTGATGAGTTAGTTATGATTGCTAATATTGCACCAGCTGATACTTAATGCATTTATTTAATTAGTTATATCTCTCAACAAAACCTTCTCCTTATCATACCAAATCTACTAAAATATAGATTACATATATATTTATTGTAATAAAGATTTATTTTTATTTAAATTGTAAATGTAACATAGAAATAACCAGAATAAAAATAGAAAATACCTGATTACATATTTATATGTTACAATGTTTAAAAAGAATGTATATATCTGTTCTATTTCAACTTACTTCATTGCATTCATCTATAAGCACAAAGAACAAGTCGAAACGCGACATGATAGGAGCAGAGAGTGTGATGTTCTGCTGAAGAGACTTTGAACGGTCGTAACGTCCTCCAATAGGATTGGCTGCAGCAAGGATGGAAGCACGGGCATTCAGTGTAGCTCTAACTCCAGCCTAGAATCAAATAACTATATTACATGCCATAAGTGTTTATTTTGATGGTTTTAAAAACCAAACAAAAAATATGTTAATTTGCCGAACTTTAAAACTACCAATTCTATCCCTATCCCAAGCTCAAAGTCCTGACGCCTTAGACCACTCGGCCACCGGCTCGCCCAAATTGAATCTAAGTTAATTTATTAGTGAGTTAGTAGGTAAAAATGATGTTTCCTTCAGTTGCACTTCTTCAACTTTTTACTAAAATTTAAATTGTTTCATCATTTGGATGATAAAAATGGGATGGGGGACTAGAAATACATAAATGACCAGAACTGGCTTGTTTATTTAATAGAAAATATTGCTTATTTATTATTCCTGTTTATTTACTAAGTCACTTTTAAAACAATAAACAACATGTATATACACAGAATATAAATATAACACTAACAAGAATATAAATACAAGAGAATAGAAGATTACAGACACAAAAACTGCACGTCACTGAACGGTTGGTTAGATTCTGGTGAATATGCTATAAAGATTGCTTCAGAATTAGGAGTGGGAACAAGGACTATAAGTGATTAAAAATGTACACACAAGTTTTTATTTATCCTGTTTAGTTAGCATTAGGATAATACCTTAATTGAAGAATCAATATAAAAACATAGTTCTAATTATTAGTTAATTATAAAAGTGCAGAGAGAATCTTATACGCATAACTTGGGTATTGTTGACGTTTGAGAGGTGACCTCTGTACCATCCTCGTACAGACCACATGACCTTGAAATCCGGCATACACTGAGATTAATGCTATCCGGATTGGTTCACCATCACATTGATCCGAAGAGTCATGAGCCCACTGAATATGACTGTTTAAATTTTTCTGATATCAACATCATTAGATCTACTCTCAGTCCAAATTTTAAAAATGTATAAGATTTGAAGAGCGTAGCACAGATTTATGTTCGTGAGTGATTCAATTCCAGCTTTATAGCATAGTGACAACAAGTTAACACTACTGAGGCCAAATTACCTTTCCCAGCATGTTATCTCAAACTAAAATGGTATAATATACGAATTTGTTATTCACCATTACTATATTAAAATTATTTGAAGGTAGAATTTAACAATACTGATGATACAAGGGTTCTGCATCAATACTTAAGATACAAAATTCAAGGATATTGCTTTTATTGTATGCATAGTAAGGATATACTGACCTTTGCAATTGATATTGTCTGCTGTTCCATAGCTTCGTGTATAGCCACTTGATCTCTTGGATCCATCTTGTCGAACTCATCGATGCAGCAGACTCCATTGTCCGCCAACATAAGTGCTCCCGCCTCAATAACAAAGTCAAATGACTCCTCGTCCTTCACGACTGCTGCAGTGAGACCAGCGGCACTTGAGGCTTTCCCCGATGTGTAAACTGCACGAGGGCACATTTCTGCCACCTGCATCATAAAGTTATACAAAATTATTTTTTTTTATGTGCCCAACGAGCCCTTCACAATTGATTTACATTTGTTCTGGTAATGTTTAGAATTAGATTCTAGAAATATTATTAATATAATATTACTTTACCAATTAACAAACTCCACATGAAAGCAAACATATTTTTTCTACCATCTTCCTAGTTAACTAATGTGTTAATGAATTTAAAATTGAATTTCGTATGGCTTTTAGGGGGAAAGATGGCCAATCGCCTATTTTGAGAAGCCCGTTTTTGTTTTGTAGGCTCGTTGGCCTGCTGGCTTAACATAACTTCACCATGGGAGCGTCACATGGGTAAAAACATCATGGTCATACTGGGAACTCTGAAACGAATGTGTGGCAAGACAACTTAGCCCCTTAGCTACAACCGCTACAAATTCTAAACAAAATATGTTACATAAACAGAGTAGGAAACACATTGTGAACATTACCAAACCAAAAAGGTGAATAATGAAGAGTCAGTAACTACACAAAGTAGAATTACAAAGAATATAATCATAGAGATTTGTAAAAGAATTGTTCATTTAATATTATCAATAAAATGTAAAAGAGATAAACAAAGATAAACCAAATTGTAGAGGATGATGAAAATTAATATTATTTATTTTAAATACTATTGTGCAACAATTAACTAAAATGGAACATGGTTCAAAAAGTTAACAGATGTCTTGTTTTACCAGGCGAGGGTAGGGCTAAAATGATCTCTCTCTAACTCTTAATCTGGGGACCAACAGTTTGAGAGGGTGACTTCCGAACCACCAAAGTGACTGGGCAGACAGGCTGTGTTTAAGGACAGGATTATTTAGACGGTCACCCATCCAAAGAAAAACCATACTCGATGTTGCTAGACGCCATTATCTTGCAATAACGTCAGATCCCTTCGGTCAAGACCCCTCGAACCTTTTTTCACTTTAGTTGTGGCCCAATAATAAAAATGAGGTCTAAAGGATCCTTTAGGATAAAATCCTAAAGGATTTTACGATTGTTGTCAAAACACATAAGAACCTTATTCGGATCATAAATCATCAATTCCCATACTTTCAACCACAGCAGCATTCCAGATCATAAAAGAGCAGTGTAAACTCTAAGATAGTAAGTTCACGATAATAATAATGGCAGTGGAGTAAACATAATAATAATTTGTTACCATATCATTTTGTAACAAAATTAATGGTAGGTATTTAAATTAACCCACACTTAAATGAGGTATATATATTATTATTATTTATGTTACTGATCCTTTCCATATTGCACATTCTTCATTTCCTTAACTTGTTGAACTTATTTTTGGGACAACTCATTTTTTTTAACTTGATTGCAGTATTTTTATATTTGTAGTACTTTATGATCAAAATAATCTAATAAACAATATTGCGATGTGAAAACATTGTGATACATTTAGAAATAACAACAATGTATAAATAATACCTGTTTCAGGAACTGTGACTTGGCTGTACTTGGGTCCCCGACAATGCAACAGTTGATGTCCCCACGAAGAGTTGTGCTTTCCATCGTCATCTTTGGAACTCCACCAAACAACATTAACAAGATTCCTAAAATGAAAAGTTTTCTGAAATTGTCGTTTCAAATTCTGTTATTTTTTTCATACAAAATTAACCAACATTAATCACAACAAGGGAAAAATAATTCAAATATAAACAACACAAATTAACACCATTCATCCATTAATTACTGAATCACAAAAATAAATAAGAGTTGTTAAATATAAGAGAAGGGGGTTAACACTTTAAATGCCAGATTTATCTCCAGATGTGAAGTACTATTCTCTGAAGTGGCCAGGATACATACACTTTCAAATTATCAGTATTCTGTCCATTAAAGGAGATTTATTTTTTATATTTTAAACTATTGGTCACAACGCACAAAATGCTTACCTCTATAGCACATTGCACTCAATATACAAGTATATGTGTATTTATATTCACTGTACCCCTATTGTTACCCGCCCTCCCTGGTCTCCCACGATTACGAAGAAGAGGATCTAAGTAAGTTAGCAAGATCTGGGTTCAACACACTTCAACGTAAAAAATGGCTATGACCTCATGTAATAGGAATATTTGTGCCAGTAATTTGGTTAGATAGTGAGGTTCGTACTACAGCTGGTTTAAACTGCATGACATTTACATGGGACTTCACTAGCGCTCCACAATGGACCACAAAAACAGCTGATAGTTTGAGACACAACATTTTTTAACATTGGATGAGAAACTATCGGTATACTTATACAATCAATAGCAATACCCAGTGAGGGTAGATATAAAGTACAATAAACCCTAGATTTAACGGACTATATGGGACAGGCTCTAGTTCGTTAAATCAGGCTGACCTCACCTCAAGCTGTTATGAGACTGCCACACCTTAAAACTAACTGTGCTGCTACCAGCTAATAGTTAACTCAAAGATTAATAAAATATACAAATAAATATTGTATAAGGATGATTAACCCTTTGAACGCCAGTAAATTATGCCTAGGTGTCACCACCACGCCAGTCGGTTCAGTCTCCGAACCACGCCGGGAGAATAATACCGCAAGTGCACTAGAACTCCAGGCACTTTAGCCGTTTTTCTACTTTTACGCTAGAACTACTGTCATTCGGCTATTTTTAATGGTAGAAAAGTATTTTTGTACAATTTTTTCACGGTAAAAGCAGCAACATTTCATTATGTAAGAGAGTAAAAAATGTCTTATAATGTCGTAACATAAAATGAAATAAAGTAAAATAAATAAATTAATTTTTTTTAATTTTAAACAAAATCTGAAAATAAGTTTATGCTGCTAAACCATATAATTTTAAGTACTAAATTTAGTTCCAAACAAAACTGTGTAAATTGCATTCAGAAATGACAATTGGCTTTCGATATATTAATTTTTAATGAAAACTTGACTTTTTAGCTGTTTTGTTCTTATTTACACTAACTTCGGTTATTCTGTACATTTTTATTGCATATTATTTTTTGCTGTGCAATTTAATTCATACAACATTTGAATTAATAAATAAGGCATAAAGTTACATTTCTTTATTGTTACTTATTCTCAAAGGTAAATAATATATGTTTTAAAAATACAAAACTGCTTTATGGAAATAAATAGAAATACAGTAAAAAGAAATACTGGAATCTTTTCTATAGAAGTCTTGAGCAAGTTTATTTATTAAAAGTCTTTATTAAAATGTTAAAAGTACTATTAAAATGTTGATAATAAACAAAACAGATCAACTGTAACTACTCGTACTTGCCAATGCCTCAAATATATTGTGAGTTTTTATAATGTGTTGAGAATATAAAACATTAATACAAACCAAAGAAATATGTTATATTATAACTGCGCATTTCATTCCAAATACAATGGTTTGCGTTTCATCGAAATTCAATTAAAAATAACTTTGTAATACACAAAATAAACATATAGGCGCTTGGCGTTCAATGCTCACACGGTGCCTTGCTATACATAGGCTCTTGGCACTTGTACAGACACATGGCACTTGGCTATATATAGGCTCTTGGCGTTCAACGGAATTTCACCAAAAGCTTATATACAGCCTTCTGGTGTTGAAAAGGTTAACCTACACATTTTATAAATTACATTTTTCTATAAAAATTCCTTAAAAACCTTATTTGCGTGATATATAGAATTTTATATACTGTAATGCCACAAGCTATCTGTTAAATCCAAAGTACGTTAAATCGGGGTCCGTTAAATCGAGGGTTTACTGAATGTTGAATCGAGGGGTTGTGAGATGTCTAGTAGGGTGGTGCGTAAAAACTTAAGTTGGAAAATCAGAGTCCCAATAGTGTGGAAAAGTTGCGATTGGTATTAACAAGAAAAACAAAAAAAAATTGTTGAAATCGGAGTTCATCTTCCGATCGCGCAATCGGCCGAAAGTTACATAAAATTATAAAAAAATGAATTTTTTTGAAAAATAAATTTTTTTTTTATTTTGGTATTTTTTGTGTTCCTATAGCAATTTTTTTGTACTTTAGGCTTTGAAAAACTATAATAAAAATTATTTGTCGTCTAGAAGTATGTTTTCTGATCGCGCAACTACATGAAAGTTTAACGAAAATTGCCCTTTTTGAACGTTTTTGATAGGCATTAAGAAAAAATCAAGTGAGGCATAAAGGGTGTTGATTTTGAGTTTCGTGCCAATTGTGCAGCTCTTCGCTTGTTATATTATCTGAACAACCCAGAACTCACCACGTGGAAGTGGCTGCACTTCGAGTTCCACCCACCCACACCCTTCCCATCCATCCAACCAATGAGGGCGGGGTTTGTTATTTACATTATTTACACATTGCATTTTAGGTACTTTCTTTGGTTTTCAGTCTATTTTGGTGAACATATTTCTTTGGCCCTGTTTAATCTGCACCAGCACTTGGTTTAGGAACCACTCTGTATTTTGATTTACTCTCAAAATTGGGCATGAGTGATCTGGATTCTAGTGTGGCTCTGATATAACCATCTCTTGATTGGGACCCGCACACTTTGAGCGATGCTTCGGTGATGAGCTTCACGCACCTTTCAACGGCTTGTGTATGACAGGGAAATTTTTTTACATCCCAGTTAGGAATATCACCACACTGAATCGACAGTGAAATTTCGTCATCGGGTACATTTCGAAGAAGAGGAGGAGAAAACAACCTTGTGTTAGCCCAATCAATTAACTCCGAGTAGTCACAAGCATTGAAGTTTAAAGTAGGCGTGATAAAGTTTCTGACGGTTTTACCCTTTGTCCGTGTCTGTCTTGCTTTCAAGACTCTTCTGAGACCCAACTCTCGTATATGCTGTCTCTTATCAAAAATCATGGCAATCAACATGTTCTCAGGGTGAGCGAAAAACGCGTTCCTTTCAATAACTGGATGTACTATTGCCTTTAACTCGTCAGACAAATATCGAGAGGTTTCAATAGCTCTGTAAACGTGATGTGGCCCATCTGTTATGTACTTACTGCACTTTATCTCAAACCAAACTGGCATGTAGGATCTTAAAATGTACTTGACTAATTCCTTTAGAGCATCAGATGGCTCTTCTTCGCTCACATACAACCGAAGAACCCTGTTTGCGCATGTGAGCCATCTGGCGTGCGAAATAGGGCCCGGATCTCGTTTCGATAAGTCAATTGGAAATTCCCCAGTCTTTATGGCTTGACTTATGTCCCAAAGGTACTGTTGGTCTTTACTTAGCAGTTTCCTGTCCACTTGAGGTATATGCGCACCACGTAGCAGACACCTGACAGGAACACTAGCGCTGTTTAGAAACGTGGTCGGTGGCCGCCTGATGAAACTCGATTTTCAGAAATGTAGTTTATCTTTCGGCCACTTGCACGATCGTTAGATGATATCTGATTTTAAACAGTTTTGTTGTTTGTAAATAGAACTTGACTTTTTCACAATACAATAATATGTTAAAAGTGGCAATTTTTGTCAAACTTTCATGTACTTGCGCGATCGGAAAACATACTTCTAGGGGACAAATAATTTTTATTTCAGTTTTTCAAAGCCTGAAATGCAAAAAATAGCTATAGAAACAAAAAAAATACCAAACTAAAAAAAAATTGAATTTTTCAAAAAAATTATTTTTTTCATAATTTTATGTAACTTTCGGCCGATTGCGCGATCGGAAGATGAACTCCGATTTCAAAACATTTTTTTTTTTGTTTTCCTTGTTAATACCAATCACAACTTTTCCGCACTATAGGGACTCTGATTTTCCAACTTAAGTTTTTACGCACCACCCTAATGTCTAGCAGTGTTCGTTTTCAAGAAAGAAATTATGAGTAAATATTAAAAGGTCAAATTTTCTTTGAATTAAGTGACAGAGCACTACGTTTTCTCATACAGTTATCATAATACTATACAACTGTTTATTTTGGCTTTACTGGTTCCACTGTTTGAAGTAGCTAGCTTTTAAGAAAAATATTTTTAAAATTTTAATTTTTTACTGATAGTTGATAGTTATTAATAATTAACAACTTATTAACTATTTAACAATAAATACAAAACAATAAATACTTTTAAACAACTAAACCAGTACACTGCACTAAATAAAGATTGCAGGCGCATGAGTCAGTTGCTAAGGCTTCTAATTGCGAAGGGCAAGATCCAAGGCTCAAATCCCCACTGAGCCAACCGTTGGCACTTCACTCGTTGAATAAAGTTCACGCACAGGCTTCCAAGCCCATGTGAACTGGCGAGTGAAGTTTATTTAAGAAAAAAAAGATTATATGCAGCAAAAAACAAATATCATCAGCTTTACGCAGATTTTCTAGGGGGCGAGCAGGTGGCTGAGTGGTTTAAGGCGTCAGGACTTTGAACCTGGGTTATAGGTAGACAAGTTGGAATTCGGCATTAACTGGAAAGTTTAATAGTAATGTCCACCTTCTACTGAACTGGTTCACCCCTTACTCTGAATAAGTTTTCCGCACAGATCAATAGTCTATGGGCAATGAGCAGAGTAAGGTCACGAATGAAATTGGCTTCTCCTTTAAAAAATACAAACAAAACTTGTACTAGATGTTTTATTGCCAAGGACCAAAGGTGAGCAACGAAAAAAATGTTGTTTTATTCACTGAAACTTCCAGTTTTTGCAACCATGAATTAGCAACAAAAGTCAGTAGGCAATAAAGTGATGCACTTCTATATGGAAGCACAATCACCAACATTTTTCAGAGTGACATGGGTGCAAGAAAAAACTTCTCATTAATGGCACTCAAAGGGTTCAACCAACTACGGTGACTTAAAACTAGAAATAAGCTTTCCTAGATTTACCTTTCTTGACCTGGTCGTTACCATGAATTGCAGGAAACAGACTGTTGATAAGATTTGTGAATAATTTTTTGTCTCTGTTCATGTCATAGATCTTTGCCCATTCGGCTTCTGTCATGTTCTTCCGCATCACTTCAGGGGTGATTTCCTCGACTCCAATAATGTCTCCACCACCACCACCAAACTGTTAACATTCATCATATTTAATCATTTGGAAATAGAATAGAACGAATATCAACAAGATATAGCAGCAATGTCCATTTAAAGATGTTAGAACTAGAATATTTTTTTTATATTTATCTGTGTATCTGCAATGAAAGGAATGTACCTAAATGAACATTCGACCAACATGCATTACATACACACCTTGCACTGCAAATCAAGAGTTTCACACCATTAGTGGTAGCACCTGCCAGCATCCGCTTACAAGGTAATGTGTGGTTATGTCATAATGCCAGCATCAATGTATGCAGACATTCACAAAAAGTGAATTGCTGAATGCTTTTACTTGTACAGTAGAGCCTTGTTATCCGACATTCCGTTTTAACCAACGTTTAAGAAAACCAACTTGTCTGAAAATAATAGCCTACTGTCATAATATTGTGGATTATTGTTCCGTATTGACAAAAACTTTATATACACTGGTGAGGGGTTTTCCCATACAGCGAGCCGTTTTGTTGCTTACTGTGCTTGACTTATGTTGAGTGGGTACCATACTGTGTGAGCAAGCTACACCACTTTTGTCATGTGTTGAGTGTATGGTATTTTAAGCATATACATCGCTTGTAGGGATGAAGAATAGCAATATGTTTGCATAAATCTTGCACTTTTTCATAAATTTCCTGGCTGGTCACACCTGCAAGTTTTCTGTACTAAGGGTGTTCGATCAAAAATTATTTTTGAAATTTTTTTTGAATAAAATTGTTTGTCTTGTTATAAGTAATAAGTGTGTCAAGGGAAAAAAAATTCAACAACATTTTTTAACGGAGATGTGGCTACCTAAAGTGGCTAATTTGGCCTTTCTTGGTTCCTAAGTCATTAACAAACCATACGATGTATTTTATTAAAATTTTGAGAATATAGCGGACAAATGGTACTAACCAACCTAGAGGTAATTAAAACTTATAATAAAAAAATTGTTTTGAAAAGTGTAACCAATTGTTGTCTTATAACTGACGTCTGAACAAATTTCGAGTTGATATTTGTATAATTATCTTTGGCCGCAAAAGTATATTAATAATACATAACATATTTATTGATAAGTTTACAATAAATGAGGGAGTTATTTTCCGTTGTGTTCGGGACATGTAGCAAGAGTGCTGTTACTCTCCCATGCTAAAAGCAAGGCATTCACTCTGCTACTCGTGGCGGCGAAACGTTGAACTAAACTCAATACAGCGCCGACCTGAGCCGTTTGGACAACCACCCTTAAAGTTGTTTGTTACTTTACTATACAAGGCTTATTTTTCATATTACTGCATATGCCAAGTTAGGTTAAAAAACAAAACAATTATTCGCGACTGTAGAGTACTGAATTTTAAGTTGCCTTTGTTTATTTGTTGTACATTACTATTGTTTTTATAACTTAGGCCTAGTGAAATGGCTTCAAAAGATAAAAGAGTGGTAGTGTATATAATATGAACTTTTATATTCCGATTTTCCAGTCCTTACGGTGAGAAAACTATACGTCAAAGTCCTTCTTATATACATAAAAAATAATTAAGATAGTTAATTTGACAAACTTATTCATGAACATGGCACTAGAAACAGAGTAAATTACGGTTACCATGTATCTAGACCTAGAACTGCGTTTGAAGAAAGCAGTTCTTTTTTTATTGCAAATTACATTTATAGAAATGTCCCTCAACCTATGATTGTAGCTGAGAGTGGCAGTTTTGCTGTGTTTAAACCAGTACTTACTGAGTAGCTGCTGTCCCTCGACCAAAGGGCAGTTGAGGATCTTATTTGTTCAACATTCTCATAACTTTATTATCATTCTTTTACTTTTACATAGACCACACCTAATATCAACCATTTAACACATTCCGTGCGGGCCACGCGGATCCGCGTGTAGTTACACCGGTCTGTTCTATTCCTCAGTGTGATCTCAGCTCCCGGGCGAGACGTATCGTATTTGGTGAGCGTGTAGCGTAGTTTCAACAGAACATTTTCGTGTAATTCGTTTCTGGTTCCGATTTTTCTGTGTGTATCCAGTGTTGACGTTTTGTTTATTGATTTTATTAGTGTTTTTGCTTTTTATATTTGTTAATTATCTATTTATAATCATGTCTGACAATGAAAACAGTGCCAGTGAGGACCGAAAAGAAGAGGAAGATGACAACCTTCACTTGTTCCGTATGCCCAGGAAAGCCAGGTCTTTGTGCTGTCAATTGTTTCGACAGTTTTCATAAAGACCAACAGTAAAGCCAAGACCAACGAATAAACTGTAAATATGTATATATTTTATTTAGTGTTTGTTTTCTTAGAAACTGAGTTCTCTTAGTGTTTTGTGTGATAAAAGTGTGTTTTCTACCTGTTGCGACCAATAACAAACTAATACGTGCCTCCCTGGGTCATCGAACTCTCCCCGTGTGCTCACCACGCGGATCCGTGTGGCGTAGTTATGACGTCACATGTGGCGCCATTTTCGATCACACATGCTTTCTACCATCATAAACGACCTTCTAATAACATAAGGTAAGATTTTCAAAATAATTTAAATGTTAGCATTTTATGTCATAACCATGTTTTTCCGGCCGCAGCGAATGTGTTAATCAAACTTATATTAATTAATCGGATAACTTCATTATATAGGGTTATAAGTTACAAAATAATACTTTTATTTTTTTTTTTTATTATAATTTTAATCTGATTAAACTCGCTAAGTTATTAAAATATAGAAACCGCTGTAATAGTTGTTTATATTTTAATTTTTTTACTCTCCCACTTAATTCTAATTACGATCAGTTTTGAAATGTTATATATGAGGTATATATCATATCCCCCCCACCCGGAATATTTTGGTGACCTGTAGAATAGCTTTTTGTTGTTAAATTTGACATAAATTAATATTTTTCTATTCGTCTGTAAAGTGTTTATGTTTTAGTAAAAATTAATTTTAAATATTTTACATTAACTAAAACCCATTAATTTTTAGACTGAAGAACTAATGGTTTTTTTTTTCTCTTAAAGAAACTATTAAGAGACTGAGGATTTTGGGCTCTTTCCCCGCTTACAGACGGATAGTCTGCAGGGAAATATTATTCTACTGTTTATTGTAATGTCACTGTTTTGTTTAATTTTTAATTAATTGGTTTTTGATTTGATGTGTCTATAGAAAATAAACTTAATGCCATCTTTTTATTATCATTCCCTATTATCAGTCACTTTTACTTATCCGGCCTCATCACAGCCCGTTTACGTCAGTTAAATGAGGCTCTCTTCTTTTCATATTAATAAACATCATAAATCCTAGTTTATACAATATATGTAATATATACAATTTTATTGATAAATGTTATTTAACAAGTTTAAATGGCTTAGGCTGGTTGAAAAATTGTTTTTGAACATGATTTACAGCAAAGACTTTAAATTTAATGTCCATGTACAAAATTAAATTTCCTATTAAGTGATGAAAAAGTTTTAATTCATAGTTTTCATGATAATTTTTCAAGTCAGAGTAAGAATTTTCAAAATGTTCAGTACGTCACTTGTAATTAAGAATATTTTTAAAATTATAAAATAAAGAAATAAAATATTTGTGGAAATTAAATTAAAAGAATTTCTATCAATAAATATTCTACGGCTAAAACGATAAAACTCCAGCAAATTGCTTGAAAAGACCTTGATATTATTCGGTAAATTAATGTGAAAAACACTTGGCATTTACGTTTAAACATTTCTCGAAGAAAAAATCCTGGCACTAAAACAGTTAAATTGGTATTACTATGTAGATAATTTCACACTGAAAGTAAAATTGCCACCTAGAGCCATTTTTATCAAAATATTCTATATTGTATTGGGTAATGTTAAAGATGTTTATTATGTTGGACTGGACTCAAGATTCAAATATCTTTATTCTTATACATGGAGTACAGAGTAGTGTTACAAAGGACTTCACTGGCCTTACTGATATGGTGAGGTCCAAACTACTTTTGGTTGGCTAAGTCTCCAAATTTAGTTAAATAAATTTGTTTAAAAAGAGAATAAAACATATTTTTTTGGAAAAATTGGGTTCAGATAATGAAAAAATACATGATTAGTGAATTGCTCCATATTAATGACCATACCAACTGCAAAAGATATGACAAGGATTTCTCTTTCATGGGCGGCTTTAAAGCTATGGGAAAATGTGCTTAAAAGTCTTCTCTAATGAATAATTTTGTTGCAATTAGGCCTCCGACAGATTATATAGCTTGTTATAATTATATCATATGTTTATATTACTTAGGTACAAATAATCATACAACCTACATTACCAAAAATTATATAAAATGTTAGTCTTTGAATTTTGTCAACTCTCCGTTGCTATTGTATGTATACTGACCCTTGGAGTGGTCAGGGTGACACTGCAAGCGAGGAAAGCCAAGCGGTAATTAAGATCACGAACACCAAGTGCCTTGAGACCCCTGACACCCTCAGTGTTACTGTCTCCTATCCTGTGATGAGCACCACTCTCAGCCCGGGCACCTGGCAGTTGTAATGCTCCCACATCTGGTACGACGACCAATGTACCTGTGAAGTCAAACCGATCTCCAGCCTGGACACTTTCTACACATTCTTCTCGCAAGATTACTTCCACACTGTGAAAAAAACATTTGTTAGACATTTTACAACATGTACCAGAATACAAAGTAATAAATTTAGTAAATCAAACAATAGATTATTTATTTTTGAGGACTTTCATAATGTATAATAATTAGAAATAATATCCTGGAACTGAGATGGTTGAGGACATATTGTGCAAGATTACAAAGTAAGTTTTATAATTTTGTAAAAATCCTAAAATAGAGATCATTTTGTTTACCTTCGAGGTATGCATCCTCTGGGCAACTCATCTTGCGTCTCCTGGATTCGAACTTTTTGAAAATCAACAAACACAGATTTATCTACTTCCAGCATGAACCGTCTGCGATTACTACACACCGGGTTACGACAAATTGTTGGCTGAGTATACTGAAAAACATAATCAAAATTACACACTAAACAAAAAAAAATATCTATACTCATCAGACTTAAGGCCACCCTGGAATAGAGCATTAGCAACTTTCCGTAACTTCAACAATACTCGTCATATAACAAACAATAATGTTGGGCAACCACTAAACTTTAATTAAGTCAGTTATATCTTACAAATAGCAAATTCACTGTCCAAATATAAGATTATGTTGATTCATTAATGACAGCCATATCAAGACAAAAAAATCTTTACCAAACTGCATTGGCATTTTATTATAACTTTATATTATAACTAAAGTCATTCCTTTGTGAATTCCTCTGATCTGAGGACAGGTAAAAGTGGTTTACCAAAATAGATCACTAAAATATTTGTACATTTTGTACTTATATTGTAATAAATTTGTGTCATCTGACGTTCACTTGTATTTCTACCAACATGTAATATTTTCTGCTGTATATGCTTGATGGAATTGTTTTGGTTCTAAAGAGAAAGTCATTTTTTAATAAATTCCACAAATTTTAATTTTTAACAATTGTAATATGCTGATTAAGAAATTATGTTCCCATGTTTTTTAGGATGTCCTTGATTATTTACATGGAGTATAACGGTTAGAATATAAAGTGGAATTACCCTTTTGATTTTGAGTTTTTACATTCTTCTCTACAACTGTATCACTAGTTTAATTTTACTAAAGCTCACATTGTATGGTAAATGTTTTGATAAAAGGTAAAAGCGAATTAACAACCCCAGACTGCCACACCATATCTCAGGTATAACACCTCCAGACTGCCACACCATATCTCAGGTATAACAACCCCAGACTGCCACACCATATCTCAGGTATAACAACCCCAGACTGCCACACCATATCTCAGGTATAACAACCTCAGACTGCCACACCATATCTCAGGTATAACACCTCCAGACTGCCACACCATATCTCAGGTATAACAACCCCAGACTGCCACACCATATCTCAGGTATAACAACCCCAGACTGCCACACCATATCTCAGGTATAACAACCCCAGACTGCCACACCATATCTCAGGTATAACAACCCCAGACTGCCACAACATATCTCAGGTATAACAACCCCAGACTGCCACACATATCTCAGGTATAACAACCCCAGACTGCCACACCATATCTCAGGTATAACAACCTCAGACTGCCACACCATATCTCAGGTATAACAACCCCAGACTGCCACACCATATCTCAGGTATAACAACCCCAGACTGCCACACCATATCTCAGGTATAACAACCCCAGACTGCCACACCATATCTCAGGTATAACAAACCCAGACTGCCACACCATATCTCAGGTATAACAACCCCAGACTGCCACACCATATCTCAGGTATAACAACCTCAGACTGCCACACCATATCTCAGGTATAACAACCCCAGACTGCCACACCATATCTCAGGTATAACAACCCCAGACTGCCACACCATATCTCAGGTATAACAACCCCAGACTGCCACACCATATCTCAGGTATAACAACCCCAGACTGCCACACCATATCTCAGGTATAACAACCCCAGACTGCCACACCATATCTCAGGTATAAGCACCCCAGACTGCCACAAAATATCTCAGGTATATCTCAAAGAGAGGTTTTACAACCTTTACTGCATCTATGTTTCTGATGCATTATATTCTTCTACAAATAATTTCTTAATTAGCATATTATGTGTTAGCAGAAATACAACACGAGTCAACATCACACAATAGTGGTTTACAAAATGATCATCATATTTGTTCATTTTGTACTATTACTGTAATAAATTTATGTTGTGAGTTATATTATTCTTATGACTTAAAAAGCAGTATTGTATTTTTTTAATAAAGTGTCAATCTCTGGGCTCCATGTAAAATTTGAATCCAGATGTTGGCCCAAGATATCAGTTTAGTATACAAGGTAGATTAATTAATGAATATTTATTTATCTCCCACTGTACCTATATGGATGGGCGGGCAAGTGTGTCTATGGGAGGACAGGTGGGTTAAAGGACTTTGAGTCTGGGTTGGAAATAGCGCAGCTTCAATACCTGGTCTTGAGTGGTAGTAAGTTTTTATTAGTAATATTCACTTTGTACTTAACTAGTTCTTTCCCTAACTCTGTTCCAATAATTTCCCTGAACATATCATAATCTACAGAGTCTTTCAAGACATGGCATTACAAAAATTATAATTAGGTTTAATTTTAACTTTTATATACATGATTGACTAATATTATCTAGCCTACATTTGTCAGCATTAAGGCCCATTTTTTGTTTTGTACACACACAAATTGTGTAAAATAATGAATAAGGCTATTCTGATAGTGTATCCATACAACAGAAGGATTGTGCCATCTACGTATACCACCTCTCAGCTGTAGTATTTTAAGTAGTAAGAAATTGGAGAAGACTTTCCTTCAAAAACAACCCGTCCAACCCCTCTGCTGACTTTGTTTCATCGATGATATTTTCAGGATCTGAACTGACTCCGAAACCAATCTTGAAACCTTTCTTCAAAGCCTACAAAACTTTTCATCCCTGAATTTTACCTGACAATCCTCTTCTGAACGCAGTCTTCCTTGATGTTGAAATTGGATTGGAGGACGGTGTCCTTCAAACTGATATTCACATCAAACCTATCAATAAACAACAATACCTTCACTATACCAGCTGTCACCCCAACAACACTAAACGCTCCCTACCCTATAGCCTAGTCACCCGTGCCAAACATATCATTTCCTCTCCCAGAAGCCTAAATAAATACAATAACCAGCTTGTCAGTGCATTCCAAAAGAGAGGTTACACTACCAATCTTATTAATAACCAAATCTGTTTAGCCCAGTCTCAAAACCAACCCTAAACCAGAAGCAGTTCCAAATGCTTACCCCTTGTCACTAATTACCACCATGGCCCACAGAAACTCAACCAAATCCTAAAAGATGGCTTCAACATCTTAAAAGCTTCCCCCACAACAAAGATCTCCTTGAAAAACCTCCTACTGTGACTTTCAGACAAAACAAAAACCTACGCCAAATCCTGGTCATCCTAAGTTACCCGATCCCAACATCCTGACCTGTCCTAAAGACCAGCAACCACCCGGTTCTAATCCTTGTAACAAGAATGCTTGCAAAACCTGCTCTATTCATCTCCCAGCCACATCTTTTACCAGCTCCACTACCTCCTTAACCTACAAGATACCTGGAAACCACTCCTGTGATTCAACCAATTTAATTTATTATTGGTGGAATCACAATAATAAATTAATTATTGTCCACAATAATTAATTTATTATCCACTCCAGTGCCATATTAAATTAGGGGTTATCACTCCTGGCCAATTTATCAGCCTTACAGTGTGATCCCCCTTTAATTGAGAGAGAGATACTTTCAGGTAATTATTATCTTTAGAACTAGGTTTTACCAGTTGACTTTTTACATATTTTACCCTTTTAGAGAACTCCCAAAACAATTCTTCGCAGTTTCCTGGCCTCCTAGCACATTTAATATCATGGCTAAGACAGTTGAAAGCTTTTTAGTAATCAAGTGGGAGATCAATGGTCAATGTTAAATTCTATACTCTGTTAGTGCTGTTGCTGTAGGCCTGCTTATCAGGAAATTGGTTGGCAGGTTGTGAGAAGATAAAGTTCAGTTAAGTGGTCAAGGAGCCTTTTACGAACTACTTTATAAAATATTTCACAGATTGTGGGGATCATGATGGGATGGTAGTTACTAAAGTTTTTGGAAACTCCTTTTTTTAAATTTTGGATACACTTTGCTACTTTGTTTGGTGAGGGCTAAACGTAACTTCTGAAAGCTTTGATAATTAAAGAAAAGATAATCGCTTCTTCATAACGTTGGTGTTTCAATATGATTAAATTTGATTTCTCTAATGAGTATAATGATAAGTAATGATTGACTGATCAGTAATGATTGTTGAAGTTTGACAATAATAACCATCTAAAAAAAGCATATAAAGTATTTCTTTTCTTTATATTTAAGTTCAACCTTAGCAAAAAGGTTAACTTTAACAATGAAAAATTTGGTAGCAAAATAGGCATAATTTAAACTGAACATTCTTTAAAAAATGGTGTTCAAGGAATCATATCTTAATGATAGTTAAAAAAAACCACAGTACAGATTAACCTACCTTAAATTGTTGTTCTACATCTTTGATAACAGTCTGACAGTCAAGGCACAGAAACGTTCCAAAAACAAGTTCTGGATGTACAGGATGAGTCCGGACAACCTGTCCAGTGATGCGTACTAAGGTTCCAATTTTGTTGGTTGTTAGTTCTCGTACTTTATGTCTCGTTGGAACATCAACTAAACTGACATAGTATTCCTTGTCGCTTTTGCCCTCTCCTCTATCTTTTGTAAAGTTGCTGACAGCCAGGCATAAGTATGGGTAAATCCTGGATATAAAGAACAATTTACTTAATATATTTATACATAAAACAAACGGAAACTCCTTTTTTAAAAAGATAACGTCGGAACCTTCCGATCATGGCCACTGGCAATATGGAATATGGTTGTACATTTCCAATAACTAAGTGTTTCAGATAAAAAGCAGGAAATAAATATAATCCAATCAATACTAATTTGTATTCTCAAGTCACAGTTTCATAAAGGATAAGATTCTCTACAATTTTTAAAGTAGTTTTATATCTATTATAGCTTCCATATAAAATCTGTTTCAATGCATAAAATTAACTAAATTCGTAAAGAAATTCAAATATTTTATGATTTTAATTTTTAAGCTGGCCCACAATTTGATCTGAAGTTCCAGTTTTACTAACCAAAATATTCTCTACACTATTATATTTACTGTTGGTTTCCATCTCTTATAATTTTAAAGTAAAGTGATATCAAAGTATGTATTGTCACACAGGTTGCTGTCGTCCGTGTTTAAACATACTAGTTTGGCAGCACCAAGCAGTTAGGTCCCATGATCATAAATTGTGCGTGTATGGGTCTGTAGGTGGGTGGGTCATCACTACCAAACCTGTAAGGATGATTGGGTGGGACATTGCGACTGTTAGTGTATGGGTGGGTAGGTGGATCATCACATACATAATGGTTATTATTATTAGTCATAATGAATGTGCACGGTTCTACATTATTATTATTATTATAGTCATGATGAATGAGCAGGGCTCCACATTATTATTATTATTACTGTACAATCATAATGAATGTGCAAGGTTTTACATTGTTATTATACACTCATAATGAATGTCAGGCTTTTACATTATTTTTTATTATTATAAGATCATAACGAATATACAGGGTTCTACAGTATTATTATTATAATACAGTCATAATTAATACACAGGCTTCTGCAATATTTTTAAGTCATCATTAATGTGCAGAGTTTTGTACTATTACATTTATTTGGCTTATACTACTTTATTTCATACGTTAATACGTACATGCTGTATACGCTGCACCGCTCAAGACAAATAAGACTCCTCAACCAAGAGATTACCTGTTCAGAAACCATACTGTCTTCAGCTACAAAAAAAATTTTTGGTTGACACATTCAAATGTGCTTTGAAGTTGACCGTAAGTTCTGGTTTATTAAATATGAGTGAGAGACCAAGTGAGAGATTTACTAAATATTTATGTAATAATAGCTAGTTAGCAAGGCAAACAGTATATCCTTTTTGACACGAATAGGTATGTTATAGAAATGTACAGCGTTAATTGTTGTACAGAATATAGGCTTTAAAACATCAATATGAACTATGGGCCTGAAAGAAAATTTACTATGAGCAACCTGACCATATTTAGAAACATCGAAGATATTCCTGTATTGAAACATGTCTATTTATTTCACAATATGAAGTATAAAATGCATTTAAATAATTGGGCTTAGAAGTGATGAGGTAGGGTAAAACCAAGAACCAGTACCAGGTTCTCCAAGGGTATCTATTCATCTCTGAAACCTCCAAGTTACGAAAAACCAACACAATGCCTCAGATACATGACAGATTACACAGAATGTACCTCAGCTACCCTTAAGGATTTTGAGAATCTGTATATGGAATGTGAAAACCTTGGCAAAACCTGGAGTCTTAGACATCACGTCTGAGGAGCTTAAAAAATACAAGATGTACAAAGTGACTGTACAAGAAACCAGAAGGCCTTTAGCAGGAAAATGCAATGTCAAAGATTTAGAAAGTGCTGTGATATGTTATGAATCCAAAAACGCAAGATTAGGTATAATTAGGATTATTGGTAGATTCAAGAATGAGCACAGAACTGAACACTGCAATTAATATTGATTCAGAGACTTAAGTGCAAAAAATCGATGGAAGATTCCCAACTAAAACTATCAAACCATTTCCAAGTATTCTTCCTAACAACCTTACACAAGAAGGTCTGTAAGTAAAGATAACCACATATTTAGGGATAATGCTAACCAATAATAATGAATACGACCCAGAGAAACAGCAAAGACTAAACTCTGCAGTTAGAGGTTTTTAGCATGCTAAAAAATACTAACATACTAACTTCTATCACACAAAACAATGATATGCAAGAGTATTATACGACCAGTGTTACTGTATGGCTTTTAAAATTGGGTGGGCGGAAAAACACAGAAAGATGGTTAATGTTAATAGTGTTTGATAACAATATTCTAAGGAAACCCTATTGGCCAACCTTACAAAGTGGAGAGTGATACATCATAGTTAAGACAGATTTAGGTCGATCCAGACATAGTGGCCAAGGTGAGGAGTAGAACGACATGGGCTGAAAACATTCTAATTAATTTTGGTCAAAACTCGGCTATCTAGGAAGTGCTTAGAAAAAAACTAGAAATTATCTGATAAGAGTTCAAAATTAGAATGTTCTCCCAAACACTTTTTTACTTTCCCTTTTTTCACAATAATTATCCATTTTTGTCGAATTAAATCCAAATTAAAATATCTTTTAGATTGATGATAAACATATCTTTTGTTTTGATCATGTTCAACATAATTTTGTATCGAAAATATTATTCTACTAGACATCATAATAGAGTACTTACAAGATAATAAACTGGTACTGTACTATTCCTCTGTTTATTAGATACCTTGAAAGTGATTACTATAAGGGGCAAACCTGTAATATTCTTCAATTATAGTTGTGGCAAGGCTTTGGTTGTATTTTTCTATGTCTTCAAAACTAACTTCCAATGTACTTCTCTCAAGCCGATTCAACTCCTTCAATACTCGCTCTAGGTACTTCACCTCTCCAAATTCTACAAACCTGCACAAAAATTGTACTATCATAGTTTTGATTATAATTATTACTCTTACAATACTATATTACCACGGTAAAAAAATCACAACTCTGAGGTATGTAAAACCATATTCAACCACAAAACTTCAAACAGTGTATGTTGAACATAAATTCAATAAATTTTAATTACGTTCAAGTTCAATCGTGCAAATGTTAAAACAGCAGTTCTCTATCGCTGTACTTTAGCTGAAAGACAGTTATTTGCCATCATTACGTACATGTATGGGTGGTTCATCAACTTGTATGTATAATTTCATAATCACTGTGTGTGAATTTATTTCATCAATGTGTGGGTAGGTCATCACCATCAATACCATCGTCAATAAGTGTAATGATAGATGGGTGGGAGTTATTTTTCAGATGCGAAATGATTTCTAACTGCCTAAAAGTGGTGAATGGTTCTCTCCACTGCCTTAGCAGTTGACATACAATCACTGTATATGTATGAGTGGGTGAGTAGGCACTGCGAAGAGGCACTGGTTTGTGGCTTAGTGATGTAGGGACACCTTACTGTCCTGCAAGAGGATGGAATTTGACAAGATCAGGGTTTCTATTATAGTTGCATGGAACAATACCTATTTCACTACTTTATACTTATGATAAGAGGAGAAAGACAAGTTAAATAAGATTACCCCTGCCCCCTACCAAGCTAAGATAGATATTCTTCAGTCATTACAACCTTAATTCTTGATAAAAACATTTTGTCTCACAAAGTTTCGATATCTCGCAGTGTAAATTTAAATGAGTCAATTCCACACTAATGGAATATTGTTGAAGGCAGCCTCCTGCTTGTAGCAAAATAAACACTCTTATATGTTTTATCATGTAACTTACATGTTGTTTTATTGTGATATGATATGAATCCAAAGACGAGAGATTAGGTATTATTAGGATTAGGGGTGGATTCAAGAATAAGCAGAGAAACAAACAGAACTGAAAATTGAACAACATTTATCTGCTATCGTCCTCTTGTACAATGGAGGAATGTTAGTTTTACGTGATCCCGCTTTACTATCTTGTATGGTAAAACCAAGCACCACTGAAGCACCATACGTGCTCCAGGTGTGGTAGCTTTGAGGCTACGGCTTCGAACTGCAGGGTGCCTCACTTTGATTATTAGTAGAAATTAGCTTGTATTTCTTGAAGAGGTCATTTTGAACCATAAAAATCTAATTTTTACCCAGAAATCGCACAACTTGATTAAACAATATTTTTTATATCTAACACACACATAGGCTAGTTGATTTTTCAAAAAAAAATTTTATCAAAAGACTTTATTTTATGAAATGCAAAAAAAGCCTGATCTAGTCTACCCTATTCATTCCATATATTATAAACAAATTGTAGTATGCATTTAAACTAAGGTGGCTAAACTAGTTATTATGACAATGCGTAATTTGCGGTTAGTCATTGCTTTTATTATCATTGCATACATGGCTGTTACACCCTACTTACCGCAAAAGTAGTTATACTGTGATGTCTCTTGACATAATTATTGTGGACCAAATTAGTTTATAAATTCTTTAAAAATCATGTAAGATTAATTAGTGAGAAAACTAATGTTAATAACAAAGATACAAAAACAAATAAAATTTACAAAAAAGTAAGCTTTTCAATTTTTTTTATGGAATAATAAAATGTTCCTAGAAAATATAGATCACACTTTGCTACTATACAAGTGATAATAGGCCTCATATCAAGATCCGGAGACATCATTGACATGTTCAAGGATAGCACAGAGTCTCACCAGAGGAAGGTGCTGGCTAATGCAAAGTGTCTTGGATGAACCTTATCGTAGAGTATAGAATAAGCTAGTGATACTTCCTCCAATTAGATATTTGTATCGATTCTGACCTTACGTACATTGCATGTCTAGTTCTGAATGGTATTAGCTCAGAATAATAAGAAGGTATCTTTCTACAACATATTTCAAAATACCGTAAACATATATATATATATATATAAACTAAAGTGTCAAGAACTTAGTCTTAATGCAATTTGACTTAGTCAAAGATAATTTGACTCTACTTAGCAATTTTTCATGTTGCATGTTGAACTTCTGGTCTGCCTTGTTCTCTCCTTGTTAAATAGTTTACAAATTATATTTCTTTTAACTAATTTTGGATACACCTATATATAATCACTTAAGTTATATTAATATACACTAGTCTACATATTAAACCGTTCGCTGCGAGTCACCGCCCGGGCGGTAGTGCCGGAATTCACCGGTAGGGGCGCGCCGCCCAGGCGGTAACGGACCATGCCAAACTAATTCAGTCCTTGTGCGGTAGCACTCTGGTGTAGTCAGGAGCTACGTTGTCCGTGTTTCGTGAAGTATAGTGGCTGTATTTTTGCGCAAACCGTTCTCGATTATCGTTATCGGTTCTGTTACTGCTTCTGGTGGATTTTTACACACTTTTTGCTTATGTTTAGTGTAATTGTTTGTTATATAAGTGTTATATAATCCCTGGTCAATAAATACATCGGGATTAAGACAAATAGTTTGTAAAGGAAAAAAATGTTTAATTCCATTACCTGGTGATGCCTTACCTTGACCAGGTACCTGATCCACTGCCTATCATGCCCCTTCGAGGAACCCCACACACACTAACAATGAATGGACCTCGACCTGATAATCCCAACAGGATCCACCAGAAAGATTGCCGTGTATGTAGGGTGAATAAAACCACCCAAGTTTCCAAGTTCAGGGTGACCAGTAAACCTTCTTAAACAAATTCCCTGACTTTTCCCTGACCGATCCGTGATTTCATACAAAATTTCCCTGACCCCAAATCGACATTGTTACATACATGTATATTTAACTTAATAGTAATATTCTGTACTATCATGTACATACATTATGTTATTTACAGTCAATTACAATTATTGATTACCAAAATATCAATATTTCACAAATATATTTTTATTGATAACCGTAATAATTAAATTCAAAACTATTACCTACAATAATTATTCTTTTTAAACTATTTTATAAAAGTAGAGGTAGAATTTAAAAATATTTATAATTAGTCTTGAGTAAAAAACATACATACCTTTTGTTCTATTGTTAAATTATGACAATTTTCAATGCCTTGAAAAACGGCACTATATTATAATTTCCCCAAAACCAGCATAAATTTTAGGTCTGTGACTTATTGAACAAGTACTAATCAGACAATTATTTCTGTTAGTTTTAAACTTTTAGCGATATTAAACTAGTTGTAAGAGGTCAAACAAGCATACACAAAGCAATTAAGTAGCTTTTTCATAATTTAGAATATTAAATGGCATGTAAACTTAACATTTAGTACTGAACAAAGTAAAGGATTTTTTGTAGCGCACCCAAGTATATAGTGACTATTACAAATCACAACTCACTGGTGTTCTTGTTAAGATTTTCCAGGTTTTGTTTTGAATTCCCTGATTTTTCCCTGACTTTTCCAGGTCATTTAAAATTCCCTGACTTTTCCAGGTTTTCCCTATTTTCCCTGTTGCTGGACACCCTGAAGTTTCAATGGACTAAAGTGAAGTGAAAGTGGATCAGTGATGCAGTTGGCAGTCGGTGGAGGGCGCCAGGAGCTGACTACCGCCCGGTCGGTAACATTTTCAATATGGGGGGCAGATACGGAAAATGCGGCGGAAACCCAATTTTAAGACTTGGAATCATCTTCAGGCAGCATAAGGCATGTTTTTTTTCATAATAACATTTTTTAGCATTTTGGATAGTTATTAATACATAACTAACGGTATAGCCGCAGCGAAAGTGTTAAGATAGTTATAAGCAGCATCTGTTTACATGGATTCAACTGTAAAATGGTCCTGACAGTTGGAAAGTAATAAATATAAGTATAGAAGCAAGTCAAAGACACAGTTTTTCTCAACTGAAGTCTGAACTTAGCACGCTGAAGGATATCTAACATTCTTACAAGATGGATGGTGATATTTGGAGTAGTCTTTTGAAACTCGCTAAATAATGCATCTTAATGTTGAATTTCAGAAAAAGCTAAGTTTTACAGAACTGTGAAGTTATAATAGAGTAGTTGCAATGAACGAACACCTGATAGTCCTTTTCGCCCATTGAGTGGTAAGTGCAGACTGTTACAAAGGAGCCCAATACTCAGTAGTGGAGTAATTCAGAGACAAAGCTATGGTAAGCAAGAGTTTACAAGTACAGTTGGCATTCAAAGATAATCCAGAAAATTAATACACAATATTACTTAGTTCTCACTTTGTCCTCACTTTAGCTCTTTCTTATCAAAAAGGCTCTTCAAACAAAGAGATCGGTAGATATTTAGGATGTTATTTTATTTAACTTTTATGTACTAACTAGTCCTGCGCCTATTTATTGATTGCATATTTAGCTCTTATTTATGTTGCTCACATAGTTAAGTTTAAGTTACTACGTTTTAGCATAGGCTTACTTATGCAGCATTTTTACATTGCATTGTACACGCTAGAACAATACTGTTAGATGAAACAAACTGCTTGCTTACTTTGTTTGATGGTGAATAAATAACATCAATAAACTGACTCCATGACAGCTGCACCCGTTGCTGTAAACTTTAGATATTTTAATGATTAGTAGGCCTACATGTTGTTGTAAGAATTTTGGTTTGGTTATCGCAACTGCACTTCGCTTTTTGATCATTAATACTAAATCCACAGTTATATTATTTCCTATTTTACTAGATGCCCTATTTTGCTGCCACTTATGTAAAATTAGTGAAGTGCCATATTAAAAATAAATTTGTTCATTAACAATTCCATACAATTTTATTATGTGCGCAAACTCACTAGGCCTAGTTTATGGCCCAACTCTCTATAAACACAAAATATGCTGGGCCTAGTTGATAAATTATAATATAAAAATATTTGGATTGCATTTTAGTAGTTACGAAAAAAATTGTAATTTAACTTACTCCTCAAGGAAATCTTGGAATAGCTTCTGACATCTAACCCCAACTTCATCTTTTACTCGAAGTTGTCCAGTTTGTGAATCAGCAACATCCATTATATACGAAAATGAATTATACCTGAATAAATTTACTTGTTTTTCCTATAAATATATTAATTATATATTGGTAATTGGTTGAACATACTCAAAAAGGGAAGCAACGAACTATTAGATAAGTGAACTTGAGTCAAACAAAACAACCTTACCGCAATCAACCTCAATGTTCACTTTCCCTCCAAATTCCATCGTCTGTCATTCCTGTCTCAATAGAAAAAAACTTAACTAAAAAAAAAAAGAACTATAAGTTTTATCATATATATACGATTCATCATGATTACAGTAGTTTCACTACGTAGAATTGCATTTATTCACAGTTTCATCAATTTTATAGATATAGCATCGTTCTATCTATAAAATTTTTCTAGCATTAGTGACATTCTAGAAACTATATTCTTAGGAAATAAAATTAATTCATTCTAAAAGTGTTGTTAAGATACGATAACATTCACATTTATCAGAGCATCTGAGAAAAGACCATATAAAGATTGTTATACGAAGAGCTTATAAGCAAGGTCATGGATAGACCTTGCAGAAATGGACGCGTAACACCAACCAGCATTCACGCATGGCCATTCTGGAGACAAAATACATTTCTGTGACTCAGCGGATAAATTTATTGGATGCACCAGCGAAAATGCAAATGCATGTTTCATTCATTCGGTTCCCGAGGATGTCTTCATCACACACAGACTTATTCATATTCAAATGAACACGTGAACCTTCCAATTATCGTTCAGTTTGTCTTTCGCAAGGAAAAGGAGAATTAGCTATTTGTGGCAAGGAACAGTCCTTATCAGTCAGTGGACAAGTCAACATCAGTGGCGTAACTACAGACAAGCAGTTTCTACAGGCGCCCAACAAAAAAGGGGCGCTAAAGGCTGAATTTGGAAAACATACTAACACATATTTTAATAAAATAACAAAATCTGAGATCATATTTTATTATATTACACTTTTCGAGGGTTTGCCTCCTGAACTCTATTGTTTTTTCTATTGCCTTCGTTAGATCGCAATAATTGCCTTTCTTTAAGAATTAACTGTCCAACGTTGTATTTTTGATTGTAAATGAATTTGGATTCTTAAATATATTTCATTTTTTGGGCCATTATGAGATTAGAATAGATTTATTCAATTTACATCAAAAGTACAAATGTGAATAAGTATGAATCATATCATAATGGTTCTCAACGAGTAGGCTACAGCAACTAAATGCAACTAACAATATTCATATTTACATTTTTTTAATTAATTGAATATAGACAAAAATAATTAGTGCTAATGTGAAAATATTTTTATTTGCAAAAGTGCTAAATTTAAAGCACCTATCTTGTACAGGAGATATCTGACAAACAAACAGTATAATTTTTGAACAGATTTGGACAAAACTATTTTTGAATATTATTTTGTATTGCAATTATTACATAGAAATGAATTGAACATACAATTAAATTATTTAACATTCCATTTTATTGTAAACCAAAGGTTTAAATCACAGCCGAATAATTTCTTCACGACACTGCAATTAGTTCAATAAATCCAGCTTCCCATATTGATTGTTTTAAATGACATACAATTTAAATTTGCACTGTTACAAACTGTTAAATCGGAAATTTTGCAAGACCAACAAGTACACAAATTTGGTGTGTTTGTCTAGCTTCTTCAAAAACTGTAATAATATACTGTCAAGCAACTTTATGTTAATAGTCTGATGAAAATAAATGTCAAGTTAATGACAGTAAAACTGAAGTAAAATTGAGTTTTCGCCTAGACTTGTTAAAGAACTGATCTCATTTTTATTGAAAGGAAAATAACTCTTTTTCAGTCGCACAACAAAGTTTTTAGCGGTTTACATTAATAGTAATTTGAATTTTGATACACATATTTCCTCAGTCTGCAAATATTAGGTTATGGTATTTTCGCATTAAATCTTGCTTCGTTCATGAGCAAAGAAGTATTTCTGTATGCATATTATGGTTTAGTATTGCGGTTGAATTTTATGGTATGCAGTTGATATTTGAGTCTTGAATGCAAAAAGGTCAGATTTATAATCATTCGTTAAAAGAAGGCATTGCTGACCGTAGTTTAATAACGAAGATATTTTGCTTGCAGATACCTCTTTAATGAATGCCGATTAGTTACCTTTTCCGTATGTCTTTATTTACCGTGTCCTCTTGTTGTCCATCAAAATAGCCACCTATGTATAACTGATCTCCCAAAACACGTGTACAATCTTCGTCAGAAAAATAACCTTAATCTAAATCTTCAAAAAAACTGAATTTTTTATTAACGTTTACAGTTTTACGTTCCCAGACTCTTAAACGCGTTGCCAAACTCAATAAAAAGTAAAATTGGAGTTGTCAAGTTTTCTGGAAAATCCGAAGCTTACGTTTTGTCTCATTATCATCATATGTAAGCTTTAGTGCCAACAAAATTAATGCTTTACAATAATATTCTGTTTTAAAGGTTCTTACATTCAGTTGTAATTTAATGTATTTTTACAATGACGCTAATACGCATTGTAAAAATGCTGTACAAAATAAAGTAATTTTTATTTGATTTGTAACATTTTAACAGAAAATCAATTTTAGTGTTCTTTTTGCTTGAAAATACAGTACACAGGAATTGTGTATTTTGCCGTCAATTATCCACATGCAGAGACATAATGCCTGTAGAAAATAATATGTAAACGAAACTGAAATTTGCCTTCCTACTCAATCTACGACCACAATTTATAAAAATGTAACCGTAAGAAAACTTAATTCCGGCAGATCAAACTCATCTAAGTCCATCATTCTGATATTTTTAAGTGTTATCAAAAACACTGCGTAATTAGCAATATTTTTTATAAATATACTGTAGTAAAAAAAGCAAGGTTACCAATTATAGAGGTTTTAGCTTATGTTAATGATGCCTGATATAAAAAATCCCTAAAATTTTTATATACTTTAAATGAAAACTAGAACGGGTGAACACAGTGGCGTAGATAACAACCGTAAATCCAGTAACTCCAACAGTGCGGAGACAGAAGATCAGGGGGTGCACTAAAGGCAAGGAAGTAAAAAAAAACACACACACACACAAGGAAATTATGGAAAAAAAGAAATAAAAAAAAAAAAATACAAGTATTGAAAATAAAGTCCAATTTCAAAACATTGGCAATTTTTTAAATGAGTATTTTTACTATAATGCCCTAGAAAACTATTTCAAATGTTGTAAGCTAAATTAACTATGGGGAAGTCGTAAATCGTAGGCTTGTTAAAACACAGGGCAGTACTGGTGATTATTTTGCCGTCGGTGGTCCATGTGCAGCCGTGGCTCGCCACTATCTCCGTCGGTAGTTTTGCCGTCGCAACCCAAGTAAATACTGAATTAGATGGGACCAAACGGATCCTTGTACACAGGGCGACTTTATTCAAGTCTGTCATTCCCTCTTATTTATAACCACTAGAGTTCTATATTGGTCATTGGATTCTGTATAAGTGATTTGATCATGTTGGTCAATTACCTTTTAATTCATTTACATGAATAATAAAATTTGTCTGTTTTTTTAACATGGGTGAGATAGATATTGTTTATAACAATATTAATATTAAAGTTAAATATCGTCTTATATTACCAGGTATACTTATGTATATGAAGCCCTCTATAACACTTAACATGCGGACTTACGGTTTCCGAACCACCACCAGTAACCGGGCAGGCGGGCTTCGTGCAAGGACGGGATCGATCAGACGGTCGCCTATCCAAGGAACAGCCACGCTCGCTGTTGCTTGATTCTGTTTTCTTGTGATAACTTCGGAACCCTTCGTTCAAGGCCACTATTTTGACGTAATAAATAGCCTTTCACGCCCTAATAATTACGTGTATGTGAAAGGCTCTCTAAAATAATGTTGAGGAACATTTATTTTTCTAACAAATTACTATAAAACCATATATAGGTTTTATACTTCATACTATGTTTTTATACAGTATAACAACACACATATATAAACACTTGTATAAATGTGGTGTTTTGTATATGTACACAAATATACAAAAATATTGCGAGTTGAAGATATTTTTTTTCTGAGTTTACTCCTGAAGACAAAAATGAAAGGTTTTCATTTATTTATCAAATTCTATGGATACATTTTTTCACTATAACATGTTTCGTGGTTGTCTTAAATTATATATAACATTCATATTTTTAAATCAAATATTAAAGTGTTAATTTTATTTTAGGGAGCAAATATGTCTCATTTATTTTCCTCAGTTCTACATAACATCAATATTACAATTTAGCGTACCGTTCCAGACTATTCGTAATATATCACTATTATATAAAAATCTAATGGTGTCTGTCTGTCTATGTGTGTGTTTCTCGATCAGGCAAAAACTACTGGACCCATTCAGCTGACATTTTGCATGGAAATTCTTAGGGTCTCTGGTTAACTCCTAGGCCTATCATTATTTTAAAATTCCATCAGAGCACCGCCCCGGGAGCTCTAAGTACAATGAAATCCATATGGCAATACCAATTTGATAATTGTTTATACTATAATAGTTTCAAATCAGCTGTTGAAATAAACAAACAACTTACGTAGTTCTGAAGTAAATGCCGTACCAGACCTAACCACAACGCACTGTTGCATTATACATAGAGATGCCAGTAGGTACATGTTTTGTATTACTGACTGCAATAAGCACAATATAAATCAACGTAAACCCCGTACCTTCGACGGGTACTGTACCAGTATCATATATAGTCCTAAACTAGGATTATTATATCGAATTTGTAATACTATGTTATAGTTGCATTTGTATCTGATTCACAGGAGCGAAGCAAGTATACATTATGTTACAGTCACATGTGTATTGTGTAACTAACTACTGGATCGATGAGTATACATTATGTTACAGTCACTTTGTCACTGACTACTGGACCGATGAGTATACATTATGTTACAGTCACATGTGTAAGTGACTACTGGACCGAAGTGAGTATACATTATGTTACAGTCATATAAGCAAGGTCATGGATGGACCTTGCAGAAATGGACGCGTAACACCAACCAGCATTCACGCATGACCATTCTGAAGACAAAATACATTTCTGTGACTCAGCGGATAAATTTATTGGATGTACCAGCGAAAATGCAAATGCATGTTTCATTTGTTCCGTTCCCGAGGATGTCTTCATCACACACAGACTTATTCATATTCAAATGAACACGTGAACCTTCCAATTATCGTTCAGTTTGTCTTTCGCAAGGAAAAGGAGAATTAGCTATTTGTGGAAGCTTCCCACCCTTTGTTTCGTGTATGGGTGGGTGGTTCAATACAACTGTACGTGTATGGGTGGGCGGGTGGGTCAATATTACTAAATAAACTGCTCCTTTCCATGAAATAAACTACTCTTTTCTGGGTAAATATACTGCTTCTTTTCTGGGGAATTATACTGCTCCTTTCCGGGTAAATAGACTGCTCCTTTCCGAGTAAATAAACTGCTCCTTTCCAGGAAATAAACTGCTTCTTTTCCAGGTAAATAGACTGCTTCTTTTCTGGGTAGATAAACTGCTTCTTTCCGAGTAAATAAACTGCTCCTTTCCGGGTGAAAATACTGCTCCTTTCCGGGTAAATAGACTGCTACTTTCCGGGTAATTAATATTGATAGTTGTTAGCACTGCCAATAAAAACAGACACTTACACATGTGACTGATAAGGACTGATAAGGAACAGTCCTTATCAGTCAGTGGACAAGTCAACATCAGTGGCGTAACTACAGACAAGCAATTTACTACAGGCGCCCAACAAAAAAGGGGCGCCAAAGGCTAAATTTGGAAAAAATACTAACACATATTTTAATAAAATAAAAAAATATGAGATCTCATTTTATTATATTACACTTTTCGAGGGTTTGCCTCCTGAACTCTATTGTTTCTTTCTATTTCCTTCATTAGATTGCAGTAATTGCATTTCTTTAAGAATTAACTGTCCAACTTTGTATTTTTGATTGTAAATGAATTTGGATATTTAAATATATTTCATTTTTTTGGACCATTATGAGATTACATTATGTTACAGTCACATGTGTAAGTGACTACTGTACCGAAGTGAGTATACATTATGTTACAATCACATGGTTAATTGACTATTGGACCGAAGTGAGTATACATTATGTTACAATCACATGTGCAATTGACTATTGGACCAAAGTGAGTATACATTATGTTACAATCACATGTGCAATTGACTATTGGACCAAAGTGAGTATACATTATGTTACAATCACATGTGCAATTGACTATTGGACCGAAGTGAGTATACATTATGTTACAATCACATGGTTAATTGACTATTGGACCGAAGTGAGTATACATTATGTTACAATCACATGTGCAATTGACTATTTGACCGCAGTGAGTATACATTATGTTACAATAACATGTGCAATTGACTATTGGACCAAAGTGAGTATACATTATGTTACAATCACATGTGTAATTGACTATTGGACCGAAGTGAGTATACATTATGTTACAGTCACATGTGTAACTGACTACTGGACCGAAGTGAGTATACATTATGTTACAATCATATGTGTAATTGACTATTGGACCGAAGTGAGTATACATTATGTTACAATCACATGGTTAATTGACTATTGGACCGATGAGTATACATTATGTTACAGTCACATGTGTAACTTACTATTGGACCGATGAGTATACATTATGTTACAGTCACATGTGTAACTGACTACTGGACCAATGAGTATACATTATGTTACAGTCACATGTGTAACTGACTACTGGACCAATGAGTATACATTATGTTACAGTCACATGTGTAACTGACTACTGGACCGATGAGTATACATTATGTTACAGTCACATGTGTAACTGACTACTGGACCAATGAGTATACATTATGTTACAGTCACATGTGTAACTGACTACTGAAATTGTTATAGGTTCTTCCATTTTTAACTAACTGTGTGATAATACTTTAAATAAAAGGATTAATTACAATTTAAAACCTCATGAGTTCAGCTAAAATATTATAAATTGCTACTGGAACTAATAGTGGGTAGCAACGTGTGATCCTTTAGCTGGACACTCTCAAGATGACCACGGGCTACGCAAGTAAATTAGGGACCTCTTAAGTTGATCAGTAGGTATCTTAAGTGATCGGTAGCTACCTCAGTTGATCAGTGGCTAATTACGTTCATTGTTAAGGGACTACCCTACTTAATCACAGGTGGCTACCCTGTTCATGCACACAGTTACTAGCAGTAGGGTTTGCAGTTTTGGGTTTTCAATAATTTATAAATAAATTATCCACACTATATATGCTGATATATCCGCTAACTCCATTCATATTCTATTATTTAAAGTTTCGTATAGATTTTAACAACACCTAAACGTCCACAAATTCCTAAAAATACTAAAGTTTTCTGAAATATTTAAGTGACATTTTGTTCGGAAACTAGCATAACCACAAACAATGTTTATAGCCAAGTTTATAAAAAAAAAATTAATTGTAAACTGAAATATTTGATTTGATTTCTTCTGGTATGTACATTTATACTACAGTAACAGCAAACCCTACCAACTCTACATGCAGATCGGCATTTTCATATGTGCTATTTTAATTTGTTATTGGTTATAATAGTAAAATATTAATTTTGAAAACTTGTTTGCTAACAGAGTGATAAAAACAATCATTATGTAAGGTTTGAAGTCTGTAAAATATCTTCAAACAGTCATGGATATGTAAATAAAATAAAAAAGAAATTTTGTTTTAGATTTTATATTTTTAAAATCTGTTATAAACCTAAAGCATGTATGGCAAGTTTTAAGTATCTTTCGTATTCAAACTGTCTAGAAACATTAAATAACTTTTTGACTAAAACTTAATTTTATTGATATTTTATACGGAAAATGTAAAATATATTTTTAAAAAGTACAAAAAATGATTTTGAAGAACTTCTATTTTTCTAGCAAATTACATAATTTGGTTTGTTCTCAATTAATTATAAATTGCTACCACAATCGCATTAGAACCCCGACTCAAGGCGTACAAACTAAGTATTAACGTCCACCATTTATATTTTTTATTAGTCTTTAAATAAAATGTTCAGGTTTGGTATATATATATCCCTCTATTCATATTTGTACTCATTGCTATTTCAAACAACAAAACATTATGAAGCGTGGTGTACTCATGTTTAACTAGTCCACTAACAGTTTCCTCTGTTTGAAATCATCTCCAATCATTCACAATTGGAGACGGAACATTTTCCCTCTAAGATGAAGTTCTCTACTTATATTTTTAATTGTAATTGATCCTTGACTATAGATCAAAACTAAGCTATGGTAATCAGCATAAATGTGCAATATGTTGAAATAACAATCTGTATTTATTTGGTCTATGCACCCATCTAAATATATGAAAACATAAGGTCATTAAATATATATAAAAGAGAATGAAGTTGTCGGTCGAATAATCCTGTTTGAAAATACAGTTTTATATAAACACTGATAGCTACTAAAATAAAGTTATAACATTAAAATAGTAAATTGATTGAATATCTGTGTAAAGCCGATTCGTGGAAATGAAATAACAAGCAGGAACCAGGTTCACTCACAGATATGCTAAAAACAAAGCACAAATATAAACTCAATCCATAATCTAGTAGTACCTAGATAGTAATTGTCACAGCTCGAGAATCCCTATCAGGTACCAAGATAGTAACTGTCACAGCTATAGCAACCCTTAAAGGTAATGAGATAGTAATTGTCACAGCTCGAGTATTTCTTTAAGGTACCAAGACAGTAATTGTCACAACTCAAGCATTCCTATTAGGTGCCAAGATAGTAATTGTCACAGCTCAAGGATTCCTTTGGGGTAATGAGATAGTAATTGTTACAACTCGAGCATTCCTTTAAGGTACCAAGATAGTAATTGTCACAGCTCGAGGATTCCTTTGGGGTAATGAGATAGTAATTAATTGTCACAGCTCAAGGATTCCTTTGGGGTAATGAGATAGTAATTCTTACAACTCGAGCATTCCTTTAAGGTACCAAGATAGTAATTGTCACAGTTCGAGGATTCCTTTGGGGTAATGAGATAGTAATTAATTGTCACAGCTCGAGTATTCCTTTAAGGTACCAAGATAGTAACTGTTACAATTCGATCAACCGTTATGCTACCCAGGTAGTAACTCTCACAACTCGAGCACCCTTTAATGATACCCAGGTTGTGATTGTCACAACTCGTTTTTCCCTTTATGATACCTAGGTAGTAACTGTCACAACTCGTTTTTCCCTTTATGATACCTAGATAGTAACTGTCACAACTCGAACACCTATTTATAATACTCAGGTAGTAACTGTCACAACTCGAGCACCCTCTTATGATTCCTAGTTAGTCGAGCACTCCTTTATGATACCCAAGTCTTTAAATATTAAATATTTATTAATATTTAAAGAATTGCAATAAATAAATATTACATATTTGTTGCAACTCGATTGTTGCTTTATGTCATCCAGATAGTAACTGTCACAACTCGAGCATTCCTTTAAGGTACCAAGATAGTAATTGTTACAATTCGATCGACCCTTATAATACCCAGATAGTAACTGTCACAGCTCGAGCATTCCTTTAAGGTACCAAGATAGTAATTGTTACAATTCGATCGACCCTTATAATACCCAGATAGTAACTGTCACAGCTCGGGCATTCCTTTAAGGTACCAAGATAGTAATTGTTACAATTCGATCGACCCTTATAATACCCAGGTAGTAACTGTCACAACTCGAGCATACCTTTAAGGTACCAAGATAGTAATTGTTACAATTCGATCGACCCTTATAATACCCAGATAGTAACTGTCACAGCTCAAGCATTCCTTTAAGGTACCAAGATAGTAATTGTTACAATTCGATCGACCCTTATAATACCCAGGTAGTAACTGTCACAGCTCGGGCATTCCTTTAAGGTACCAAGATAGTAATTGTTACAATTCGATCGACCCTTAAAATACCCAGATAGTAACTGTCACAGCTCTAGCATTCCTTTAAGGTACCAAGATAGTAATTGTTACAATTCGATCGACCCTTAAAATACCCAGATAGTAACTGTCACAGCTCTAGCATTCCTTTAAGGTACCAAGATAGTAATTGTTACAATTCGATCGACCCTTATAATACCCAGGTAGTAATTGTCACAGCTCGGGCATTCCTTTAAGGTACCAAGATAGTAATTGTTACAATTCGATCGACCCTTATAATACCCAGGTAGTAACTGTCACAGCTCGGGCATTCCTTTAAGGTACCAAGATAGTAATTGTTACAATTCGATCGACCCTTATAATACCCAGGTAGTAACTGTCACAGCTCGAGCATTCCTTTAAGGTACCAAGATAGTAATTGTTACATTTCGATCGACCCTTATAATACCCAGATAGTAACTGTCACAGCTCTAGCATTCCTTTAAGGTACCAAGATAGTAATTGTTACAATTCGATCGACCCTTATAATACCCAGGTAGTAACTGTCACAGCTCGAGCATTCCTTTAAGGTACCAAGATAGTAATTGTTACATTTCGATCGACCCTTATAATACCCAGATAGTAACTGTCACAGCTCTAGCATTCCTTTAAGGTACCAAGATAGTAATTGTTACAATTCGATCGACCCTTATAATATCCAGGTAGTAATTGTCACAGCTCGAGCATTCCTTTAAGGTACCAAGATAGTAATTGTTACAATTCGATTGACCCTTATAATACACAGATAGTAACTGTCACAGCTCGAGCATTCCTTTAAGGTACCAAGATAGTAATTGTTACAATTCGATCGACCCTTATAATACCCAGTAATACCCAGGTAGTAACTGTCACAGCTCGAGCATTCCTTTAAGGTACCAAGATAGTAATTGTTACAATTCGATCGACCCTTATAATACCCAGGTAGTAACTGTCACAGCTCGGGCATTCCTTTAAGGTACCAAGATAGTAATTGTTACAATTTGATCGACCCTTATAATACCCAGGTAGTAACTGTCACAGCTCGGGCATTCCTTTAAGGTACCAAGATAGTAATTGTTACAATTCGATCGACCCTTATAATACCCAGGTAGTAACTGTCACAACTCGAGCATACCTTTAAGGTACCAAGATAGTAATTGTTACAATTCGATCGACCCTTATAATACCCAGATAGTAACTGTCATAGCTCGAGCATTCCTTTAAGGTACCAAGATAGTAATTCTTACAATTCGATCGACCCTTATAATACCCAGATAGTAACTGTCACAGCTCGAGCATTCCTTTAAGGTACCAAGATAGTAATTGATACAATTCGATCGACCCTTATAATACCCAGGTAGTAACTGTCACAGCTCGGGCATTCCTTTAAGGTACCAAGATAGTAATTGTTACAATTCGATCGACCCTTATAATACCCAGGTAGTAACTGTCCCAACTCGAGCATTCCTTTAAGGTACCAAGATAGTAATTGTTACAATTCGATCGACCCTTATAATACCCAGATAGTAAATGTCACAGCTCGAGTATTCCTTTAAAGTACCAAGATAGTAATTGTTACAATTCGATCGACCCTTATAATACCCAGATAGTAACAGTCACAGCTCTAGCATTCCTTTAAAGTACCAAGATAGTAATTGTTACAATTCGATCGACCCTTATAATACCCAGATAGTAACAGTCACAGCTCTAGCATTCCTTTAAAGTACCAAGATAGTAATTGTTACAATTCGATCGACCCTTATAATACCCAGATAGTAACAGTCACAGCTCTAGCATTCCTTTAAAGTACCAAGATAGTAATTGTTACAATTCGATCGACCCTTATAATACCCAGATAGTAACAGTCACAGCTCTAGCATTCCTTTAAAGTACCAAGATAGTAATTGTTACAATTCGATCGACCCTTATAATACCCAGATAGTAACAGTCACAGCTCTAGCATTCCTTTAAAGTACCAAGATAGTAATTGTTACAATTCGATCGACCCTTATAATACCCAGGTAGTAACAGTCACAGCTCTAGCATTCCTTTAAAGTACCAAGATAGTAATTGTTACAATTCGATCGACCATTATAATACCTAGGTAGTAACTGTCACAACTCGAGCATTCCTTTAAGGTACCAAGATAGTAATTGTTACAATTCGATCGACCCTTATAATACCCAGGTAGTAACTGTCACAACTCGAGCATTCCTTTAAGGTACCAAGATAGTAATTGTTACAATTCGATCGACCCTTATAATACCCAGATAGTAACAGTCACAGCTCTAGCATTCCTTTAAAGTACCAAGATAGTAATTGTTACAATTCGATCGACCCTTATAATACCCAGATAGTAACAGTCACAGCTCTAGCATTCCTTTAAAGTACCAAGATAGTAATTGTTACAATTCGATCGACCCTTATAATACCCAGGTAGTAACAGTCACAACTCGAGCATTCCTTTAAAGTACCAAGATAGTAATTGTTACAATTCGATCGACCCTTATAATACCCAGATAGTAACTGTCACAACTCGAGCATTCCTTTAAAGTACCAAGATAGTAATTGTTACAATTCGATCGACCCTTATAATACCCAGGTAGTAACTGTCACAACTCGAGCATTCCTTTAAAGTACCAAGATAGTAATTGTTACAATTCGATCGACCCTTATAATACCTAGGTAGTAACTGTCACAACTCGAGCATTCCTTTAAAGTACCAAGATAGTAATTGTTACAATTCGATCGACCCTTATAATACCCAGGTAGTAACTGTCACAACTCGAGCATTCCTTTAAAGTACCAAGATAGTAATTGTTACAATTCGATCGACCCTTATAATACCTAGGTAGTAACTGTCACAACTCCAGCATTCCTTTAAGGTACCAAGATAGTAATTGTCACGGTTCGATCGACCCTTACCCAGGTAGTAACTGTCACAGCTCGAGCACCCTTTTATGATTCCCAGTTAGTCGAGCACCCCTTTATGATACCCAGGTGATAATTGTCCCAACTTTAGAATCACTTTATTGTACTCAGGTAGTAACTGTCACAAATTGAGATCAATTACCATGCTCTTTTATAACGAATCTGTAATAAGAAAACGTAATTCAAACTATTGTTATATTTGTTCTTATTGATAATTATAACAACAAAAACTAGATTTCACAAAGTGGCTTGTGTTGTTAATACGTTTAATGCGGCAAACGCTATATGGCGTTTTTGCACACCACGAGATTTGCGGCAAACACCAGGTGGCGTTTCACATTGTTGCAGACATGCAGCTGTATTATTTCAATTTCTGCCAATACTAATCAGATGATAGATGTAACTTGCTACCTTTAGTGCTATTTTTAAGTTATTTGATTGCCTGGCAACGTCCGTTCTCACTTTTGTTGTTACGGTAGTTTATGAAAATAAGCCGTAAATAAGTATGATAATGATAATTTAACAATAAATGATAGTAAGTAATTGACGGATTTTTCTATTTGGAATCTGAATCAAAGGCCAAATAAACTAGTGGGATTAGTAATAAATTCTTCTTCTCATAGTTAGAAAGGCAGTGTATCTGACGAAAATTGTGACCAGGGTGACGTGACCAGTACACGCAGAACCTACCACTCCACTTTGTGCACTACCTCCTCGTTCAAACATTAAATGATTTATGTTCAAAATAAGTGATACACTAGTTCAAAAACAAATATAAAAGTAAGTTCATACATAAATAAAACTGTTTATGTTCATACATAAAAATTGTTTAATGTGTTATCGAACAGAAAATTAAATGCATACAGGTGGTGTTTGCACAGCATAATGCAACAAGGTGCATACAGCTTCAAATGTTGATATCTTGTGTTGCAGACGCCAAATAGAGTACTTTTTATTATTTAACAAAAATATTTAAAAACTCACAATAAGCTTAGAACAAACTATAAAACATTTCATATAAATACTATCGTAAGTTTTAAAAATCATATTCCAGCACACACCATAGGCAGTAAAAATATTCCAGCACACGCCATAGGAAGTAAAAATATTCCAGCACACGCCATAGGAAGTAAAAATATTCCAGCACACACCATAGGCAGTAAAAATATTCCAGCACACGCCATAGGAAGTAAAAATATTCCAGCACACCCTATAGGTAGTAAAAATATTTCAGCACACCCCATAGGTAGTAAAAATATTTCAGAACACCCCATAGGCAGTAAAATATTTTAGCACACCCCATAGACAGTAAAAATATTTCAGCATACGCCATAGGCAGTAAAAAAATTCTAGCACACGCCATAAGCAGTAAAATTTTTCCAGCACACGCCATA